>JACCIB010000011.1:5917500-6377233 GCA_018906965.1 Philotrypesis tridentata | reverse complement strand
TAATAACTTAATGACTAATCGTTAATCCTGCGTTAATGACTGCCTTCGAGCTACGTTCCGCGTTAATAGCCGTCATCACGCGTTAATGATCCCATCGTTTCCCCGCGCGTTAATGATGGTTGGCCGAACCTTGGCCAGGTATGTGACTGTCGCCAAATTCGTCGCTATCCCTATAATTATACATCTCAAGCTATGCTACGACATTTATAAGCTTCATCGCCGCAAACGGATATTTATAATGCTGTATATACCAAGCAAATATAAAAAAAATTAGATAGAAAATCCAAAAGTGCTGTAATTCTTTATAAAAATGCTATTTAAAAAGTTTGGCGCCGATCGGTAACCATAACATTTTTTGCGAATTTTGCATGTATTTTCATATGCACTGTAAAAACCGTGTTAGTAAAATTAAAAGTACTCTTATAAATAAGTTGCTAACATACAATATTACAAATACTTGTAAATACTCTTGTAATAAGTAGTGTACGTGATGTATGTTTGTTACTTATTTATAAGAATACTTTTAATTTTACCTACACGGTTTTTACAGTGCATATGCAAATGCATGCAAAATTCGCAAAAAATTGTATGGTCACCGATCGGCGCCAAACTTTTTATACAGCCTTATATACTCAAATAATAAGCTAGTACCAAGTTTGGGCCCGCTCGGTAACCATATAATTTTCCGCAAAAATTTTTCCCCAAGTTTGAATCAAATCTCCATATGCCCATTTGCAAAAGCATATACCATAAAAAATAGAAAAAACAATCTTGAAAAATTGCTTCTATCGCTCGTTGTTGGTAATAGTAATAATGAATATAATCATCACTACCAACCAAAGTTTTTTACTTTGTTTATAGTGCCGTAGTTTCTAGCCACATGGGGCAAAAAGTGTAAAAACACCGCACAAATACACGGCGTCGCAAGCAATAATTTCTCGTTTTTAAACAAAACTACAAGAATACTGGTGAAAATGTAAAACTTCAATAACTCCGCGGTTCTCACAAGAGGGTTGGTAAAATTAATTATACGTATACAAATATACACTGTACGTCATCTTCCTGCACATAGGTGAATTCAACATTTTAATTTTATACTGTACATACACAGCGGGTGTATCATTTCTCTTAGTTCTTATTTTGTGTTTTTCCACGCAGTTAGCGCTCTGTGCATTTGCGATATTATTATATCAGATTTTCACATCATTATTTTCTGGCAAATGAAAATTTTTAGTCGTGGCGGTAAGTTTTCCACCCAGTTCGACAGCACGCGCAGTCAAACCTGAAACAAAAGAAATTCAAGAAGCTCTCCATGCGACATAATTTGAGATAAAATAAACAGAGGTCAACGTTAATATTCAAATTATTTTTATTACTCAAGCACCGTGTAGGAGAAATAATTGTTTGGTATATACACCTGATTGCCGACACCGCTATCGCTGCCGAGAGCTGAAACTATACGGGAATAGGAATAAAAGAGTGCGAGGTGTAGCAAGGAGGATAGAACCCGTCAAAAGAAGGTAAAGTAGTAGAAGACAGAACGGATGGAAGTCTCGCGCGGTTTTCTCTGAAAATACAATTTCCTGGGTGACATTAACGTCAAGGCTAGCCGCGCGCGCGCCAAGTTGTTTAAAAAATTATTCATTCTCTCGACGAATACTAATGGGCTTCTGCCCCCAAGGGATTTGTTTAGTCGTGGAAACCTTTTAAAAGCGCATCTGGACAGAAACGCTTTCATTAATACTTCTCGTATACCCAGCCCCCGGTGCTTTGGGCGCGCGAGCTTTGAAATTCATCAACTTGACGCTATTCCATAATTGAAGCCTTTTCTTAGATTTCCTTTCTGGATAATGCAGACATCTTTGTCAATCCGAGCTACTGCTGCTGCAGCTTCCCCAATCACCCAATATACGATACGAAGCTCGAAGTGTGCCGGCAGAATTTTCAATTATTCAACGAAGCTCCATCCTGCCGACAAAATTGAATTCACGCTGCGATAGCGCCCGTCCGCAAACTAAAAACGGGAATCCAGCACACTCGAGTCTCGAAGCTTTGTATCGCGCTGATGGAGGCATGGGGGAGGCCTCTTTCTAAACAAAGGGAAAGGCAAATTTGACATTAGGCGCTTGGCGAAAAACTTTCAAATATTCATCAAACGCGCCTCGATGCGGCCTACTGTTGCTGCTACTGTGCAACTTTGGTCCTCTCTCTCTCTCTCTCTCTCTCTCTCTCTCTCTCTCTCTCTCACGCTCTCTGTGTCAGGAATTACGGGGAAAAATTTTCCGACAACGGCGAGCGTTTTGACTGGGCGGAAAGCTCGTAGCCTGCATTCTCCTTGTGAATAAACAAGTCGACGCCGACGACCCATTCGCGCTGGATAGCGACATTTCATTAATGCAGTAATTATACGCTGCTGTTGCTACTGCTGCCGCTGCCGAGCGAAGTGCAGCTGACGCGACTTTATTCCGCATCGACGATGCCGTTGCTCGGGTAGTTTCATATATATACAAGCCTGCAGTGAGGCCGTTTTAATGATACACGCACAATTTGATGCATCAAGTATGGATATGAATTTGGCTTGCGAACATAAAGGCTGAGGTGCATTGAATAATATTTGCAAGTGTGCGAAGAGTAAACGCTTGTTCAATCGACTTCGGCGGAAAAATTTCAACTCGACTTCGCGCGGAAAAGCCATGGCGAGGAAAGAAAATTGCGTGGTCGTTAAAAGTTCCGTGAACGGCACATAGTTTAGAAAACAATGACTGCTGGCAAGATCAGCTATGTAGTATAGTGCTATACTGAAAAGGTGAATTAAAAATTCAATTTTCGCGCCGCAACGTAACTGCTAGGTAATAAAGCGGTTAATTTTCTTATTTTGAAAAACTGAAACACATTGTCATCTGCAGGTATACAAATCTACTATTTCACGAAGTTTGAATTTGATATTTAAACATATCGCGCGAATGGATTTCGAATAATATCACAGAATTATATATGCAATTCCCATAGAGATACTTGAAGATTGAAACTTCCGACTTAGTAAAACAGTATAGAGATATATACCTGTTATAAACAAATCAACTGGTTTTTCATCATTTTCAAAATTTTAGGACTATTGTCAAAAACTCTGAAGTTTTCCCTATTTAGCTATAACTCTTGTAATTTTTTATCGAAGTAATGCAACTATTATTTTTATCACAACGAGAGAATAAGTCCCAATACATACATCGAAGTACCTATCTACAGCATCATAGCACTGTATACAGCTGTTAACCTATTCCCAGAGTCGATTTCCCATCGCGGGTCGCTCCGAAAACTCTTTAACCCGAGAAAGAAGAGCAACAGAACCATCGGATCCACTTGGCTCAAAGACATTCAAAGAGGCGTCGGGAGCATTAAAAGCAAACCTCATCTCCATTCTCTCTCTTTCTCTTTCTCTCTCATTCTCTCTCTCAGCATCAGCGCTGCATCCAGTTGACTCTTACGTATACATTGAGGGCTGCTGCAGCAGCAGACGCAGCCAGCCCGTTTCCCAATGGCTTCTTAAAAGCGCGCGGCACGCCTCTAAATTAGTTCTCTCTCGGTGTAGATGGCCTGCGTCGCCGCGCGCACGTCTCCTCCCGCGCTTTGAAAGCTTGCTCGTTTTTGCGCGCTCGCGCTCGACAGGCCATTCGTCAGCGAAGCTTTTCGTCGCCGAGCGAATCGGCGTTATAAATACAGCGAAAGTGACGCGTGAGAAAAAAGAGGAGCACCACCAGCCCGCCGCAAAATAGAGTACTCAATGGCCGGAGGACTGCCCATTGAAGAAGACGCGCGTGTGCGAGGTGACATCAAAGGCTCGGCCCGCGCCGCGCGGCGGACGAATTGCGCCGAAGAAGAATCGAGCGTCGCGAGCTTTATACCGTATACGCGTATATATGTATACGAGCGCAGTTTAAACTGGAATATCATTTTCGAAGATGCGGAGGTGGGACATCAAAGGATGGGACCGTCGTTGTGTGCTTGGTTGTCGCTGTGACTCGCTCGAAGCTGTTTTCCATTATTTTATCGGTATATTTACGGCGTAGCAGAGTCGACTTAGCTTTGCGAGCGTCGATTTAAGCTTTGCGAGGCGTCGACTTAATCCTGATGGCTTTGTTTGAAAAATGAAAGCAAATAATTCATTACTCGCCTACGCGCTGCCGATGTGAATTATTGCGTTTCGCAGGATTTACGCCTCGCTATCTTCTTCTGACACTGCGTCGGGAATCGTGGATGAAACAAGGGGAAGTAACAAATTATAAAATGGATTGAATGTGTGTACGTATTTTTATTTACAGGTGCAGTGTCCGTAAAATATACAAAATATTCACGTTTATAGGCAGCGTCCACAGTAAATCTATGTTCGATGAGATCGTGTTAATCCACGCTATATTGTGCTTTCAAATTCTATTCTCAAATTTATCGAATATTAATAAAAATGTTCCTGTGGTAATGGCCAGTTCTCCTAAGTAAAATTCACCAGTGACGATAGAATTTATACTTATCAATACATAGTTATACTGGATTTACTATTAGTCCTGTTTTATTTTCGAACAACAATTTTTTTTAATCATCTCACAATCCAACTTGATCACTTGCATTTATCAAGAACTCCACCAAAAATGGTACGACTATAGTCAAGATTTCGCTCCATTCCACCCTCCCGATCACTCATTCACGATAATAGTCTGACAGGCATCGACCTATATACTAAAAAAAAAAGAAAATTGATGTCAACCATCGAACGACTTGAGTTATTTATTCACGTCTAACACTTGCTTCGCGCCGTTCCTTCGACAGGTGTATGCCTATATATAGAGAGGAACGGAGTGCCCTCTCCATGTTCATTTGCGCGCTATCTCTCGCGCGCGGGAAACGGCGTCATTTGCTCTCCGCATTTCGCCGGGGATTCTGTCGCGAAACGCGGCTGAATCGCTTGGGACGCACGAGCGATGGCTGCGGGCAATCGACGTTAGTCCTCATTTGAGCGGCGCGGCGGCGCATCGGGATGAGGAACGCTTTAGCCGCGAAATTGCACATTTTGTCGCGTGCGAGGAGGCGGGCTCTCCAAATGTGCGACGATCAAAATTTAGCCGCCATCTCAGCGGGGAGGCGAGACGGCATTTTTATGCTCCAGTTTTTCGGGTTTGTATTTTTCGCGGTTTCTTTGTGGGTAAATGCTACCGATCGCGAGCGTTCCGGTCGCCATCAAATTTGATGATCTTTATTGTTAAATGCTTTAATTCTCAATTTTGACAGGTAACCTCGAATGATAGGTTTTGTTTAATTTTGTTCGTACAAAGTAAATGTATAAAATTGTTTAAGTGCTAACTAAAGTTCTTGATTTTTATGAACATTCAGATAGTATACATACTTAAAAGCATTTTGAGAACGACTGGCTTTCATAAATATTTAAACAATTTACTATTAGTCATTCCAATAGAGTAGGTGATAATTGCATTCAAATATTTTTAAAAAATAATCTACTTTGAGTTTTTAGAATTAATTTATGTGAGAAATCAGTACTTTTCAAACGTTAACCTTTCGTAACAATTATATCCCATAAACTTTATGAAAATTCAAAAAACTTCCCCGGCAATCTGCATATCTTTTTGCACCAAATATCGTCTTTCGTACATATTTTACAAATAAACATTATTCCTAATTTAAACAAAAATTCGATAACAAGCATCGCTTCTTAAACTGTTGAATCATAAAATCTTGAAATTTACGAGAAACGCGATGAAAAATTGTACGTCACCCCTACAATCGACGTTCCTACTTAAGTTTCCCCCTACATATACCTTCCTCTAGCAGATCAACAATACTTGAATTTCAGCGCTACAGAGACAAGCGACTTTTTCACGAGCGCAGCAGCACACTGCCGCAAAATCTTTACGTTTCCCGGGTTGAGGAAAAAGAATGCAAAACACAAAGCTTTCCAAACCGCTCGAGAAGAAGGAGACGCAGAGAAGCACTCTCGTTAAGCTCGAAGGGGTCCGCGCCGCAGCATCAGCTGTTCGTGCGGGCCTCGTAACGTCGGCATTTATGCGCCAAGCGAATCCGACGAAAGAAGTTCTCTCTCTCTCTTTCTTATATACTTACTCCGAGCTGCAGGAGCTGGCACGCAAAGAAAGCGCCGAGCGAGCACGCGATACTCGCGCGTCTCTCCGCTACCTATATACGTGTTTCGCGCGACTCGTAGGGGGGGGGGGAGGAGGGAGGGTACGACGGCTAATGCGGTGAAATTCTCGCCGCAGCCGCCTGAGATCACAGGGATGTCGTCGTCGTCGTGTGTCGCGCGAGAGAGCATATATATATATATACGTATACACTCGCTCTTTGCGGCGACCATTAAAACTGGCCGCGGGAGCTAAGGTCGATCTTGGGAATTCCTCACGGCCGGCTCGCTCTTTCCATCGCCTTAAAGCAGTGCGCGGCCGGTCGAGGCACTTAGTGTGTACAGCAAGAGCAAGAGAGAGAGAGAGAGAGAGGGACTTTTTTTGCTATTTCGTAAGGAGATTAAGGATGCTCGCCGAGGACTTTTTGCGGCGTGTAGACTGCGTGATAGTTCCTGCCGGGAGATTCCCAATGGAAATGAGACTTTTTCGAGGAATCAAGGGTACACACACACACACACACACACACACACACACACATACAGCTGTTTTGCGCCGCGTGTGAAATTGTCCAGCGCTACTGAATCAAATGGGAGTCTCTCTGATGCGACGGTGTGCCGTGTGTAAGTAAGTGTACGTATAGTTTGCCAGTCCAATGCAACGTGTAATGCAACGCGAAGCAGCAAATTACTAAATCAAATCGAGTGAAATGAATCTAATTGAATCGCTATACGTATGCCCTCGTTGATTATTTCAATCCGATATCAAATGAGTTATTTATTCCTCTTCCTTTTACAATCAATCAAATACTGCAGGTTGCAATTATACAGCGCTCTTCTCGAGTTCCGTCAATTCAATCGAACTTCGTCTGGAGTAGAAGCTCGTTTTTCTACGGCTTCAGTATACCGATTGAAGCTAAATTAAGGCTGACCATAAAATAGCCCCCCTCGAATAACCGGCTGAATCGAAACTTCCGACATTCGCATGAATATCTCGGCTCTCTCTCTCTCTCTCTCTCTCTCTCTCTCTCTCTCTCTCTCTCTCTCTCAAGTAGATTTAAAATTCCGAAACGACTACTCTTAAACAGATCGAACTCGCAAGTAGCTACTATATACTGTTCCTCCGCCCACGCAGTTTTGCTGCGTAAGCCATTTCTTTCTGCGCACCGAGTCGTCGTCGGCGGAAGATGACGTCGAAGTGGCGAAGCCATCGAAACGCCCGGGGAAACTCAAAGAATTCACTAAACATGTGGAACTCTGTTGCAGACGCCGTGTATAGAGTCGGAAAACGACTCTTGCTTCGCTGTACTGTACTCTACGAAGCCTTTTTCCACTTTCCGCCGGACGAGAAGTGAGTCGGAGACGGAGAATAATGAGAAAAAAAAGTTAAGCGCGGAAGCGTACAGATATAATATGTGTGAATGTTCGGCGAGGCCCGAGAAAAAAAAACATCTTTTTTAATGACTGTACGTTTTAAAAGAGTTTGTTTTCTATGAAAAAGCCTGAATGAAGATTTGGAAGATGATTGCGAAACGTCGTAAAGCGAACGTACAAAGGAGGTGCAAGGAGATTTCGAGATCGAAAAGATAACGTAAAACAGGGTATGCTGTGAATAAATATGCATGTATAATGACATCTAACCGTTAAAAATATGAACTAAATTAAATGAATGCTTCGTGAATATTCTTCTTCATGAATATGTACACCTAGATATTATGAGCATTGTACAATTTAATCTTGTGGAAAATACTAATGATACTAGTATAATGACACTAGTATAATGATACTATGATCGCATCATATGCGTACATTACTGCATAGTTTTATCAATCAATGTTTTACCATAAATCGTTTCAACAAGGAAAAAAAATTTGGCAACGGAGGAAGCTTCTGAATACTGGGTTTTTCTCGCTCAGAACACTCCAAGAAACCGGAAAAAAGTAGTATATATAGTTCGGCGATAGAGTGATTTAAACATTTTCAACTTCTAATTTCAACTTGCTCCCAGTTGGCCGTAAAATTGCTCACAGATACACATATAGAAGAGGGATGAAGTGAGAAAATAGACACACAAGCGCCTATAGAGGAAGCGAGATAAAGGCTGATTTTCCTTTCTCTCCCTCTTTCTTTCTCTCTAGCTCACGGTTGAGAACTTTATATATATATATACTCGTGCGAAGAAATATTGCGCATTGCTTTACGAGTTTCGACTTTCGACCCTCTCGCGAGAGGGAGAAAGCAGAGAAAGAGAGAGCGAGAGCGAGGGAGTCTTATACGCCCCTTTCGCAACTTCCTTTCTACTTCTCCCACTCCTTATTCTCATCGTTCGCTGCTTCATCTCTTTTTCGTTTTTCGCGCGACCCCCCCGGTAAAAACTATTTCAAGTCTAGGAAATTTCGCGAGAAATCCCGGGCAGCTCAGTCTCTCTCTCTCTCTCTCTCTCTCTCTTTCTCTCTTGCTCGCTTTTCCCTCCCTCTTCCCGCTCTCTACTTTACGCAGATGCGCCTAGTTCGTAGACTGCTTTCGGAAGGATCAGAGTTGCTCCTCTCCCCCGCGCGCAAAAGCTGGAATCTCATTATTTCGATTTTAATTGGACCGCGGGGTGGGATTCGCCGAACTCGGGGTGAGTTGGCCCCCTCTAAAGTATATAGGTTATATGTATGGATGTATTCGCTGAATCTTAGTTTTTTGCTTTCGAAACTGCGTTGATTACGCGAACTAAACATGCGTCGACGCACGATTCAACGCATTGTCGAACGGCGCCAATTCCGCTCCAGTAAGCCGGATTTTCTTCCCTCGCGCGCCGCGCTATTAATTAATCCAGCGTAAACTGCTGCAGCGCATCATTTCGAATAAAACACCAGCGAGAAAAAAAGAGACGATGATCAGCGAGACGTTAATTTATTAGCAAAAATAAGAAATCTGCGCATTAAAATAGCAGAGCTGCAGGGCGCGCGAGCGAGCGGAGGTATTTATTGTGAACATTTCGCGCATCGTCGCGTAATATAAGCTTCGCGTATGCGCGGTGAATCGAATCGCACTATAGGGGAACTAGTTTTCGTGATAACGAGAAAAAAAGACGAGAAAAACAATGTTCTTTACAAAGCAACTAAAATAATTTTATCAAAGCAGTAATGCTCTTGTGATCTACATGATTTTAACAGTAAAAATTATGTGGACTCTACTCTTCTCTGATTCTAGAACCTGATGAGGCCTTTTATATACTTTTGCAATGAATTACTTTAATGAATTACTTTGTTTAAAAAAAATAATTTTTTTGCTTGTAAAACGCATTTGCATAAATTTATAATAAATAAAACTACGTCTAATGGCAAAGACTCGAAATTTCTTTCCAATCCATACAATGTCATTATTTATATAAATAAAAAAACTATATAATCGTAAAAATAGCATTATTAATTTTACAGTCAAAGACATGATTTTTAATTCATCACAGCTATACATTTGACCTTCTGACTTTGACGGCATCCGCAGTAAAAACTCGACAAACATGAATTATTACTGCTTGAAGATAAATGATCACCCAAGTACACACAACCCGATAACATTAAATTTTAGTTCAATCTTTCTCGATGTGTAGCAAAAGTTAAAAGTCTTGAGGAAATATTTTATATTATACAGCAGGATCTACACGTACAAGCACCTAATACATTTTAGACAAAAAGTAACCTGCCAAAATAATAAAAGAGGGCGTCACAAATGCTCGCATCGCTCTTGTATTTTAATATCCGTTCGATATTTCCATAAATCAGAAGCTTCTCGCAATCGAGCACAACGACGCAATATATAGAATAACTCTCGTTATTCTCACGCTCCTTTCCGTCTTACGCGCAACGAGGACGGGCGCAATTATTATAGTTCGCCTGTATGCGATAGAGAAAGAGACAAAGATAGAGATCGTCAAAAAAAATATATATATGTCACCGGACAAAGTTCATTTTCATCGACGCCGCGCGCCCTGTGCAGTATATCAACTTTCTGATTGATCGAGTAAAGAGCGAGTATACATACGCGTGTATATACGTGTGTGTATCGCAGTCGCGTATATATACTTATATACATACACAGAGACGCGTGTGTATATCGCGTGTCACTGAGTTTCAGAGCGCATAAATTTTCTCCTCACGCCCGCCAGCCGATGCGGCGGCGGAATACGTCAAACGTTTTTATGAAAAATCAACTCGGAAGTGACAAAGAAAAATTCGGCCGAGCTTCCGGGATCCGGAGAAAAATGGGCAGTTGCGCGCGCGCTGCAGCGCACTGTAAATATGCGTTTAACGCGAAGACGGAGTGCCCGCGATATCAGGAAGGGAGGGGGAGGGAGAACTACGGCTTTATTTATTTATTTTATATTATTTTATTTTATTTTATTTTTTTTTTGGAGCAGAGATTGTGAATTGAAAGTGTACGATCCATCGGCTATTACGTGTGTTATGCAGCAAAAAAGCTGAAATTAATACGTATACGCGCAGACGGGTTTGCGAGAACCGTTTTGGTATATATTTTTTGGAAAATTATATGTAGTTGAAAATAGTAGCGCTATTATTATAATTAACTTGAATTATTATTCAGAATAATCATTATTAAAAGCGAAAGCGCCACTATTATTACTGCGAATTAATAATGAACTCTTAATTTTCGGGCATAAATCAAAATTGATTGATTGCATGTAATTCAAATATTGCTTCATAAATCTGTAAAGGTATGAATTTGTCACTGAAATTTCATTCCAGACATCTTTTGAAACATTTAGTCGTTATCCTATGTTCGTCTCGTACAAAGTTTACTGACAAATTCGTACCTTCAGATTCATGAAACAAATCTTTGACTGATATCAATCAATTTTCTTAGTAAATAATTCATTATAATTTTAAGAAAAGCAAAGTAAAATTGTTGTTATCTAACTTATTTTTGGTAAACACTTTTACTGAATTAAAAAACTTTGGTGAAAACGCAAAGAATGCGTTGGCAAATTCTCGGCTGATTTTTAAATCAAAAAAGAAACCTGTAGACTGAAATTATTACGTTGTTAAACATTAAAATTTTAATTTTAACTTACTCATTGTGCTATTATGTACCAGTAATTGAACACAAGGTCATGATTATATATATTCAAGTGCGATTTTAATATCGATTCTCTACGATGAAGCTTCCTTTCAATAAACTGGTCAATCAGCAATAATACCAGAAAAAAGTACGCCCTACGCATACGTCCACCGCACCGAAGTATTTCCCGGAAATTAAAAAAACGTTGTAATGAAGGGCGCATATTAAATTATAACGCACGTATTATATACGGAACTCGAAAAGTATCTTAAAAAATAAGGAGCTAAAATACATCTCCAGATCGCATGACTTTGGACGCTTAAATTTATATTGCTGTAACGAGGCGCCTCTCACTAGCAACGATCCTCTGTCCAAGATACACATTATCTCTTCGAATCCTTCCACTCGCAGCACAGCTCAATTGCTGAAAGACGCGCGCTGCAAGATGTGTATATACGTATATATACGTACACGTATATAACGTGAGTGTATATATATATATATATATATATATAGAGAGAGAGAGAGAGAGAGAGAGAGAGATGGAGGGCGAGAGGAGAGAAAGGAAATTGAGATCCTATCGCTCGGTATTATGACAATTCGTTCGCTCATTCGAGCGTGTAGAGCTGCAGTAGCAACAATAGCCTCGAGGGCGAAACGAGACGATCGTTATATTACAAAGCGACGCTCCAAGGAGTAGAACAGACTAGGAATAGGAATAGCAATGGAAACCGGAATACGGCCACGACGTGGTCCACAGAGCGAGTGCGAGGCAGAGACAGAGAGAGAAACAGAGCTACACAACAGCCGGCGGATACCTTACAAGGATGTCGAAACGCATATGCAATTATATGCGTAATATAGCTATACGTACCTATATACATATATGCGCGCGCGGGTGTGTGTATTACTTGTGTATGCTTTAAGTAAATACACCCACCGGCAAATATGTCTATTCGCTAAGTACGTAACGTGCTTTAGAAATTGATTATATAATCGTGAATGGATAAATAGCGCGCTACGCACTTCAAACATACATCTACCGCAATAAGTATTACAAATACAAAGCGGTATTATTGAGTTATGAAATGATAAAATAAAATATTGATCGCCGCACTATAGTCTGCTAGGAAACGAATTGTCCGCTTTCTCAGAGACGGAAAGTTTTTTTTTGCAGTTGAATTAATCACAGGAACTCGAATCGTTATACTATATATATCCAATATAAATTGATAAGGAGAATGAATTAAATTCATCTCTTTGACCTAGTACTTTAGTTTAATACCAGACAACGTTTAGGACTCGTGCAGTCCCTTATCTAAAGCTGTGAAACAAACTTACAATAAAAAATTTGTTTTACGTTACAATTTAACGTTAATACAAAATATAAATGAATTCCCTACGAAAACTACCATATAAAAATATACCTTATAAAAATTTGAGAAACTACATTTGTATAAAAAAAACCGGTCACGACAAACTGCGAGACAAACTGTCCCGGATAATACTGACTAAAAACAAATTTGTGCCGGAGTGAAGACTATACAAGCTGGGAATTTTTACAATTCTACATCGGTTCGAGTGAGAGCTCCTGGGTGCATTTTTTCGCCTTGTTGGCGACACCAGGGAGGTGTGTGTTGGGAGAGATGTGTTTTTTCCATATCCATAAGGAGTGATTTTAAATGTTGGTTATAATTGTTTTAAAATTTCAATAGGAAGTTTTGAATTGTTTTTTAAATAAATTTTGTTTTTAATCAGTGTTATCCGGGACGGTTTATCGTGACCGGTTTTTTATACAAATGTAGTTTCTCAATTTTTTTGTAAGATATGATAGTTTCTGTAGGAAATTAATTGATATTTTGTATTAACGTTAAATTGTAACGTAAAAAAATTTTTTTATTGTATGTTTGTTTCACAACCTTAGGTAAAGGACTGCACGAGTCCGAAATGTCGGCTGATATTAAATTAAAGTACTAGCTCGAAGAGATGCATTTAATTCATTCTCCTTATCTAATATAAATTGAATTATTTTATAATTGAATATAAATTCACCTTTTAATTTTCAAACATTTATCGATATTTCAATCACGGACGTGTTAATTAAATGGGGCCATTATCTGTTAGTATATTCAATTTATTTGGATACTCAAATTATATACGGTTATACACATACACAATATCACCTATGTACGACTTTAAAATTCTCTTTCGCACACCGTGCCTTATTTTATCATCGAATTATTGTTTCCAATTAGAAAATATGTCACCATATCCACCAGAACTTATAGCCAATTAAAATTTCAAATATGCAAAACAGGCTACAGTCCGGCCTCCCCCCCCCCCCCCCCCCATGTACACAGCAGAAGTTAACACACGTGTCTCTGCGGTTCTCCGGCTCTTCTACTATTTCTACTAATTAACTTTTCAAAGCTGCGTTACCCGCGACTCGAGTCCATAACCCAACAAACGTACGTCTATCGGCGCGTTTACAACCGAAAAAAAAAATGTATCCTACTTCCAAGCCGTTTAACGACGCCGCTTGACCCGACCGAAATCCCATTAAGCCGAACACGCTAAAGAAGCTTTGTTACGACTACTATGCGTGCGAGTATACATAAGCGAGAACTTATTTGCCACGGACGCGCTTATACAAGTGCGCGGCGGCGATACGCCGCGAGCAACATTATTATCTTATTTAACGAAGCTTTCAGGTACAAACCACCCCCCCCCCCTCCACCTCCACCGTTTGTACGCGCCTGCCGATGCTTACGTCTATACTTTACGGCATCGAAAGGCGTGTCTTGCTTTGAAATCGTCTCGATCAGCGGCGGCGCTGCTCGTCTCGACTTGATGACCGACGCCCCGACGCGGCAAGTGGTTCCTTCGTACGCTACTTCGCTTTCGCGTCCTGTGTACATACATATACTTACGTTTAGGCGAGGGCGAGAGAGAAAGAGATAAGAGGTATTTTTGCGCGCGCCACAGCCGCATCGCTATCGCGCGTTTGCCTGGATGAAAAAAGCAAATTGCCAGTCCTGCGCTTTCGCTATCTGCCTTTTGTCATATACTTCTTTGACTTTCGACCCTTTTTTATGGGATACTATATAGGCGCTGCGAGCAGCTTTTGTTACTTTGCCGGAAAGTGTACAAAAGGGCTTGGAATCCGTTGGAAAGGTCCACGTAATCGCAAAGCGACGTTTATTTTGTCTTGATTAGAGTGGGAGAAAGGGAAGGTGACTTTTTCAATTGAATTTTTGGTGTATCTTTGATGTAAGTTGCTGAAACCACGTCATTTTAATTGAAATTTATAGACCAGTGTTTAGCTGCAGTTTATTGTGTAACTTGAACTTTGACTTGCTGTACAATACGACTTTAGATCGTAGGTCATTTATTGCTAATTCATAAATGATGTTAATTATTTAATAAGTCGCTATTTTTTATGATATCTAGACTTTTATATTCCGTTTTCTTACGTGAATACCATAAATAAAACAAAATAAAATTTTACGTTAATTAAATTAAGATTTAAAAACTTATCTCTCTCGAAATCTCCGAAACAATTATAATGGTTTATTTATAAAGTTTATTAGTTAATTTACTAATATGTCTTAGAAAAATAAATAATACCTGCCTGTGCATATTATAAGATTTTAAAAATGAAAACATGAATTTCAAATTAATCTGAGTCTTTCATACAATCGTGTATGCATTGTCAGATCGATAAAAAGAAGTTATCTTACGATGTGATCCAGGGGAATGGGATGCTGCATAATAATTTTTTGTAAGCTATAACATTTTTATGATACATTGTGTTTTGTAAGAGAACAAACAAGAAGAGAGATGATCTTGAAATGTGATTCTGATGTGTAGGATGTTGCGTAAAATGATTTCTTTTTAATAATAATGTTTTTTTATCGTATACATGATAGAAATAGATTGAATTATACATTGACGGAAGAAATTAAATTGACGTTGCGAACATGATTGGGGAAAAAATTATTTTCAACTTTTAAATTACATTACTGTGTCGCAGTATATTAATTTTGAGAAAGTTGCTAATTCAAAAATTGTTTGCGTTTCATTAAAATTAGTTGATTTTTCAAAGAACCAAATTTACATCGAAACACATAACTTATACGAGCAGTTACGAAGCAAATAATTCAAGAAGCAATGAAAGGCTCACGCCAATTCAGCTCCTCCGATTAAAAATGAAAAAAATCTCCTCGCGCATTGAAATTATTCCGAAAAATTAAAATCGACCTCGACGATCCCCGCGCTTTCGCAAAACGACGTGTCCCCGACGAGCATAATATAACAGCCTCTCGCGAAAGTCTGTGCGCAGGTGCATCCAGTACGTGTCCTTACAACGCGAGCGAAAATTTCGTCCCAAAACTTTCCTCGGCTCTTTCGCCGTGCACAAGCGCACAAGCGACGACAGACGCGCGTATACGTATTATTGGCATTTAATGGCCGGTGGGCGCGTGTATACGTAATAAATATAATGACGCCGAGATTACCGCGCGGACAGCAGCGGCCGGGCGCGCAGCCATCGGCATCAATAACCGATCGAGAGCAATCGCCGGGGATCTCGTCGGGCGCGAGAGATCGAATATATGCGGGGCAGGTGTCCCCAAAAATTTGGCGACGCGCCGCGGGCGCTCCGAGAAATAACGCAAGCCGATACTTATTGACAATTAAGCTCCGGCTCTTTGCGGCGCGCGGAACGTGCAATTCGCCAACTGAAATTGCACAATTATTAAAATCCTCGCTCGCTCGCTCGACGCATTCCGCGTACAAGCTTTTGGAAATACTTAGTACTCTCTCGATGTGTATTTATTCTGACGTGCGGGGTATGCGCGAGTCTTAAGTAAGTTGTACTCAACTTTTGAAGCATTGCCCGAAATTTCGCGAGAATTTTTCTTGTCAGCTTGTGTGTATTGAGACCGCACGGCTAATAGAGCCTCGAGGGCAGCCCCGCGCCTCCCCGGCCCGTATTCACAGCGAATGAGACGTCTCATTACGCGAACTCGTACGGCGTATGGCCATCTGTAAGCCGGAGAGCGAAAAGAAGCCTACCATCGGCCGACTTTAAGAGACAGCGGATAATGATAGTGTCTTATATTTTCATGGGGATGAGAAAAAATGTCGCGATTATCTGATCGTGTCGTGTATGTGTGCTTCTCGCAAAATCAATGTCTTTCTCCTGCTTCTTTTTCTCTTTTTTTGAACGGGAACTTTAGTTTTGTACAGTAACGAAGGGGGAACTGGTTAATCGATTATCTGTGGTATGATCTAAACTGCTCGAGATTCCCGCGTGTAATGGTAGATGTGTAATCGAAAAGAAATATGGTTAAGAGAATTTTAGATTCTTCCTTAAATTTTTAAATTTTACCTCGTTTCGGAGAACCATCGCCTACATGGCACCTTTTAAACAATGCTTTTTTTTAATACATAGAATTCAAATACTATTTTATATTTTAAAATATCCTTATATGAAATACCTTTTAAATGAACGAGATACGACATCGTGTCCAAATTCATGCTACTCAACAATTTTTTATTGAGAACGATTTGCGTTTCGACAAAATCATCTGTCATTAGCATCTTTTATCAAAACTTACTTGTACTGTTTACATGCCTAAAAAAATATGTAGAGCTAAAGGCGATTAGATGAGCAGTGAATTGCGTTTAACGTTGGAGGTTTTGGAGAATGGTCGCAATCAACATCGTACAACCCCCTGTTGAAATTCTTTGAATACAGAATCACTCGTATAATTTTTTATTGAATGTAAAACATTGAGAAAAAGAACCAAAGGCCCCGAAATCATTAAAAAATTATTTAAATTTTATTACACAATTGACTCGAAAGATAAAAGAAAGGTCTTTAAATCGGAATATTAAAATTTCCAAAAGTTTTTATCTATAAGTCATATAATGGCTCTGTATTGTCTGCCTTATCTACGCGCTATAATGAATTACTGTATTGTATATTATAATAGCTATAATAAGTACAGTAGTTGCTATAATAGATAAAAAATATTACCATGTATTCCAAGAAATCTTGGATGGGGATTACCAGTTTTGATTAAATAACATTTCACCTTTTGACACGCATTATTCTGATCAGAACTAATTCTCTTTAAAAAAAACTTCAGCATAAATAATGCCGCATGCAGTGTATTACATAAAAAAAGTCAAATACGCTAGAATAATATGAAATAAAAAAAACTGTCCACCATTTCAGACGTAGGTGTACACTATTCAGTTATCTTCTTGATTGATCTACTAAAACCACCATTGCAATTAACATCGATACGTTTTAATATTATTGAGGACATGCATAAAATCCATATGTCCTTAAAAAAGTTTGTTCAACCGAATCTCGCCAACAAGTCAATGTTACCCTCACGCTCACGTATTTATTGCAGATTGAATGAAGTCTCTTTGACCGTAGACATTCGTAAATACTTCAGCAGCTCCAGTTGCCCACTTTCCCTCAATCACCCACGATAAGATGCCAATGAGTTCATCGTCAGCAACTAGAGGACCACCGCTGTCACCCTACAAGTGCCGATAAAGCATTATTAGTACAGAAAGCCAACAATCGAGCGAAAGATAGTTTGAGAGTTTCCTCGATCAATCTATACATACAAAGCAGGTTCCATGCCCTTTGCTGTGATATGCGCACAGTTGTTTTTTCTCATCAATTTTGACAGGATGTTGTAACTGGCAGGCCTTGTTGCTGAGGAGTTTCATTTTGAGCTTCTGCAGCTGGACAGACGGCTGGCCTTGTTTAACTTTGGTCGCTCCCCAACCGGCAAAGGTTGCCTTTTTTTTGCCGACAACGTCGCGGCTGGCCAGTTTGATCTTTCGCTGTTTCTCATTGAAGCTGATTTTATCTGTGAGCTGAAATTGTGTATAAGAAGCGTTTAATATCACTATGGCTAAATGTAATTGTGATTTAATGAATTTGATGAAACTCAAGTAAAACATATCATTCAAAAATATATTATACTGCATTTATAAATATTTGCGTTAGCATAGATTTCAAATAATCTGTTTCTTATGACTGAAGCCCCATGTAATTGAAAAGTTAAAGCTAGTCATATAAATTCGTTATTCTCTACACGTTTCTCTCCTATTAATTTTTATTAAGGAGGTTCTACCCGTAACAGAACTGAAATTGAGATATGATGAAAATTTTGTATACAGCTAGATACAAATCTCAGAAACTATACTACAGCTATAAATACAATTTATATACCATAAAGTATTAAAAATTGAGATTTTGTCGAATAGAAATGAATTCATATATAACGAACATTATTTATTTTTCAAAAATATTGTTCATTAGCTCGGACATACAATTGAACCTTATTGAATACCAAAATCATACATTTAACCTCAAAATATGAGTTAAATCAGCGAAGGCACGAAACTTTTTATAAATAATTAAGATAAATAGAATTATATTAATGGAATTTATAATCATTATTTGGTTTAAGTTGATTTATAGAAGCCACTGAGAGCAGTATATTTTACGAATATTCCAGAAATAAAAGAGGATTATATTTTGAATAGTGCAATACAGGTAGAACGTCCTCAACGTATTGTTATGTTGAACAATTATGCACAAAAATTTTAAACTCTATTATGAATAATCCTCGCCATGTTATTATAAATTTTGATACTCAAAAGTGAAAGACAGCCATTGGTAAGTAATTAATAACCAAACTTCATAACCAGGCAACGTTTCATCCTTGGTTTAGGATCTTTTCAAGCCTATTTATTATACAACAAAATCATAACACCAGAATAAAGCAATTAACTAGCAATACTTACCAATTTTAAAATATCGAAGAAAATTAAAACTAAGAAGCAAATTGCTACTTGTCAACGCATATTATAGCTAGTCAATAAATGAGAACGAAAGGCTAAAAATAGAACTCATTTCTTCATGCCTGCCTAGATTAATATGTTTTTAATTCATTAATTTTTTAATTTGGATTTAGTTCACAGTTGATCGATGCAAGTATATCTCGCAGTTACTTGTTTACAGGATTTAATTGTCATACATGTATTAATGATTATAAGTGAACTCGGCTCCGCTCGGTCTGATCTTTATGTTTTCGTGTACTATCAACGTATGCGTGAACAAGTGCGTTTTATTTTTAGCCTTTTGTTCTCACTTCCCGACTAAGTAGCTGTAATATGCGTTGATGCGTAGGGATTTGCTGCTTAGTTTTAATTTTCTTTCATATTTTAAAATTCGTAATCAGTATACTTTTATTGTGTAATAATTAGGCTTGAAAAGATCTTATTGGAGATCAAAATTTATCTATATTTTTATATACAAATTTAAATTGTGTCCTCTCCTTATATAAATAAAACATTTAAACAGTTTTAAATGTTTCTTGATATAGCACAAGAATTCTTGAAACATTTGCAACAAAATCTTACTGAAATTTATTAAAGTTTCAGAATGTTTTATAAAAAAAAATAAATGAATAAATAAAAATACAATAAATCAATAACATACCGTAATTACAGCCAAGTCGTTGAGACCTGATGTCATATCAGGCCATCCTGGATGAGGCGTAATGGTCGCAATGCGATGAGAATTACCATTTTCATTGGATTTACTGGTACCGGTATGGACGCTCACAAGGGTATAGGGCGGATAAATGTCTTTGTCATCAACTACGCAATGAGCAGCTGTAACAAGGTGTCTCTCGCTGACAATGGCAGCGCCGCAAAAGTGTATACCGCGAAGCCGCATCGATGCCAGGAATGGAAAGTCCTTGATATCCGCATTTTCGCCACCGACAATTCTGGGCCGGAGAGAGGCCCTAATGCCTTCTATATAAACACGAATTAGAATTTTTTTTAAACTAAATTTTTTTATATCAT
This sequence comes from Philotrypesis tridentata, assembly GCA_018906965.1. NCBI lineage: Eukaryota > Metazoa > Arthropoda > Insecta > Hymenoptera > Pteromalidae > Philotrypesis > Philotrypesis tridentata. The sequence continues at coordinate 6,357,117 of JACCIB010000011.1, read as the reverse complement.
GGTACTTGTAAAAAATGATTTGTATCAGATATTCAATTCGAGTTTGGAATATGTACGTGCTTACCGATGAGAAAAACGTAGCAAATGAGGGAAATCACAAAATTCATTTTAATTTCTGAAGTCACGCAGCGTTTCGAAAGTTTTCTACGCTATATACCTCCAGCAAATAAGCTTTTATCTGTTTATCATTTAGTTTCCATGATGTGAAAAAATGTTGCGTAATATTTGCATTAAGATTAAAGTACCTGAATCTAATTGAATTAATTATCCAAATCAATTAAATATTATATGCTTCTCATACAAATATTTTTATAATGTTTATAATGTTTTGTTTGTTAATATATGCTGCTAATACAAATATTTGTATTGTTTAATTGTTATTTTTTATTTGTGGATTGTCGGTTAAACCATTTCACTACAATTGATTTTCGTTTTTTTCCAATTTATTTTAACAAAATCCGTGTATATATATATAACTAAATTAAATTATAATACTAATAATATAATTATGTAAATTATAATACTCAAAATAATTCTCGATATACATGTATAAATAATTCTCGATACATATATATCGAGAATTATTTTGAGTATTTTTAACATTTTCCGAATTTTATCATTTGTTCATTCGAAATTCATTACACTTGATAATATCTTTAACTTATGTATATTTAATTTCAGTTGCTGGACTGCTTACGACCACTTTTTTTCTATAAAGATGTTTCCGATGGCTCAACTATTATTAACTACTATAATTTGATTTTTTATTCTTAATCGGCCCTATTGCTATCTGCGAAAATGAGTTTTATAGTTAAAGTATTTTCAATCGAATGTTAGGTTTTTCAAAGAATATAACACGCAATCAAAGAATGTATAACGTGCATACATTAGTATATAAATAAGTCAGATATTTGTTGATAAGAAGAGTAAAGATCGCATGAAGCTGATTTGTAAGATGGAACAATAGTCTAGACATCGATTTTGTAAGGCATTATTATTTCAATATCCAAGTGTCCTAAAATTTTCTTCGTGATATTATTCTGGGTCATGAGTCCGAAATCATGAATTTTTCATTTATAAAATTTGGCCTTGGAAAGCCGAGAGCCGAACAAAGTCTTATTTTGTCAATAAAAACCGCCTGACTCAAGAGACAGAAGTGATCTTCTACACAGCATACAATCAAATCGAGACATCACAGCAAATTCAAATTCATTGAAAACTTTTTCTTTCAAGACATTGTTATACGTAAGGATTCGAAGCCTGATTTGTTTACACTCCACTATATTTTTAATTTTTATAGAAAAACTTCAAATAACTTCGCGTCACCTTCTAGGAGTTAAAAATAATTTAATATGCACACATTTTATTAAAAAAGAATTTTCGTACCATCTTATTTTAAACGTCCGGAAAACTATATTTGTTCCTTTTTATCGACCCCGAAAATAGTCTGTTTTATGCACGTGTTATAAAAGCTCTCTTTTTACACACTACCATTTTAGTTACAGTTCATCGTTTTTGCGATATGATCGATTACTGCCTTTTTACCACCTCTTTGTTATTCCTTTAGAGCGAATTAATTTTAACAAAAAAACTGCTTTACAACAAAATTTTGACTGTACAGCCATTATTTAAAAAGACACATTCGCTCTAGCTCATACGCTTCTGCAATTTTCTCTTTTTTCCTCCCCATATAACTGTCTCTCTCTCTCTCTCTCCTCTCTCTCTCTCTCTCTCTCTCTCTCTCTCTCTCTCTCTCGCGTTCGAGGCGCCGCATTGCGAGAGCGAGAAAAAAGGAGAATTTTCGTGGAATTTAAGCAAGCCGACGTTCCCAAGCGAGGAATTTTTCGGTTAAATCGGGCCGGCGATACTTCGATGAATATTAAATTGTCGCGAGGCGAAATTATAAGCCATTTACTGCGGCTACTGCACCCCGGCCATATATATCTATAGTGAGGGAAGCTCGCGCGCGCTGTCGTGCGACTAAACCACGGAGTTAACCGGTCGCGTAATAACACGAATCGATATTTAATGCGGCGGACTTAGTTTCAAGCGCGTGTGTACCTTGTGTTTTTATATCGGCGTCTGGATATTTTAATATCTGGCATCGCGCGCGAGATGCTATCGCGAATTTACTTGCTCGCTTCGCACACACGTTCGGCTTTCATATACCTATAACGACAGATTTTTAATGGCCAGCGATATTAAAAGATCATTATACACCACGAGCAGAAATCTTATCGAGTTGAGAATTCAATGATTTTGCATGTACAGCTAAATCTTGAAAATCCAATTTCACGACGAACGCGCGACTATCATTTCCAGGATTAAACGTTTTCTCGTCCGATGCAAAGTCTCTGCGCAGTTTTGTGTATACGTAACGTTGTGTTGGCTCTATGCGTCTCGGCTTGACTCGATCTGTACGTGCGTGAAGTTATGAAGACTAGCTCCGGTACACTTCCTATGAGAAAACTTCCAACTCGGTGTAATTTAAACTTACACAAACTCGTCTATCACTGGCGTATTTAAAACGCACGACTGCCGTGAAAAGGAGAATGAATCGATCGAGATCCACGCGAAAACTGAAAGATAAAAGAGGATGATTCATTCTGATAATTGAAAAAAAAGGAATAAAATAAAGAATAAACATGCGTTTCATCCCGAATAACCGAAACGTTCGCTAACGCTCGCCTACTTTTTGTCCAACATATTTGAAATCTAACACATTTTTTTTTCTCTCTTTCAGTTCATACAGAACCGACCAATTCCTTTTTTCCCAGTATTCCATTCATTTACAAGTTAATGAATATCACCGCTCCGGCAACAAAAATATATATACTTTTTGTTTTCCGTGTATACAAACGTAAAATCTAGTCTCTCTCTCTCTCTCTCTCTCTCTCTCATCTCTCTCTTTTTTTTTGGAAAAGCACACACGCCCATCAGTCGGCGAAACGATCGGCTCGCAAAAAGCCAAAACAGAGCTCACGCCAGGATGAAGCAAAAGTAAAACAAACGCGCTGAAAAACCAAACCGCCAAAAGTGCACGCGAGGGAGAAATAGGCGTCGGCGCTGACGCTCTTACTGCTCCTCGCTGTGCATATATATATAGTGGCAACGCACCCAAACTCGCGCACACGTATTCGCGCGCACAACCCCGCAGGAATCCCCGCGAACATAAGCCAATGGCGCAGTCGGGCCGGGCTAACATGTCAATACGGTTTATACGACCCTAACGATGCAGGAGAGAGGGAGGGAGAGACGGGGGAACCGCATGCAATAGCGGAAGGGCTAAACAAACCCAGAAATATGCCGAGCGACTGGATAATCGTTTTTCGATAATTGCCGCGCGTCGCCGCAGAACTCGACCGCAGAAAAGAGAGGGACCCGAACGACGAGCATAAATAACCATGCGGATTCGCCGCGCGCTATAGCCGCGGCCTCTGAATTTCCGTGTAAAGTCGCGTCGGCAATGGATTAGCGTATACCTATACGGAAACGGCGCGTCTAACCGTACCCGGAACTTACCACTTGAAATTTGCAAAAGCTCCGCCGTGTTATACACAGAGAGAAAAGCGCGCGTTTCGCAAGTGTGCAAGCTTCGATGGATATACGAGGATACGCCTGATGTGACGGGCGCAGACAAGCCGATTTCTTTTCCCGCGCGCGCGATTTATCTTTCCAATTAGGTTTCATTTGCCGAGAGCAAGCCGTCACCGCGCGGGACCCGAGAGAGAGAGAGAGAGAGAGAGAGAGAGAGGAAAGAGCGACTGCAGCAGCGCGCGAGGGTGGAAAATAAATTTAAGGAACTTCACGGACTATAATTTCGTTGTGCGTCCGTCTCTCTTCTCCCTTCTCCTTTCGCTTATTTAATTTTCCTCCTCCTTCTATATGCGAAAGGGTTCTAATTAAAAAGCCACTCTCCGGACGTGAATGCTCTCCCCCACCCCCCCCCCCTCCCACACTTTTTCCCGAGTGCTTCTCTTTTCTACCTCTCGGCCATTCTCTATTTTTCTGTCTTCCCTCCCTTTGGCCCCGCGCGCGCGCTTTACGATTCTTCACTTTTTTCATCACCTTTTACCCGGCCTGCCTTTTCCACGACTGGCTTGCTCGCTCTCTCTCTCTCTCTCTCTCTCGCAAGTGGATACTATTCGCGCATATACGCATTTGAAAAAGCGAACGATCGAAATCGCCGAGTGGGACGTAGAATTTAAAAGGGATTTTTCGTGTTTCACGGGGCTCCTAAAAACTTTAATCGCCTTTGACAAACGCATTGTTCTTTCGAATACGGTGCGCGTCCTTCTACCCTCGTCTGCGCCCTTTCTTGCGAAATTCCTTTGCGCCACTTTATTCCTTGAGTTAATGGCGTTAGACGTCGCTCTAATTTTCGGCGTGAAATATAATTTGGTCCGTCGCGCTTTCCCCCCCTCGCTGATGTTCGAGAGCAACCCTTCCGTCGCTTTTATTTTTTCATGCGCCCCTCTCGCTTTCTCTCTCTCTCTCTCTCTCTCTCTCTCTCTCTCTCTTTGATAACTGTCCTTTAAATGTGAAACTCGATAATTGTCTCAACCTGCGAATTTCAGAATGAAGAAATAATTGGAAGAGGATCATTTGTAAGTGTCTTCTTTGTGATTAATACTACCTTGTCGAGAGGAGACCGTCGTCGTATGAAACGCGAGAAGAAGAGATAAAGTGAATCTTTAAACTTACATTTAATTACCTTTACTTTGGGATCTTGGCGCTCGGAATAAGTCTTGTTTCAAAAAAAGCATCGTAATTTTATCTCAAATTAAGGGAAAGACGCTTGCAGATCTCGTCGGTAAGTACACTAGTCAAAACCGAGACACTTTATTCAGTTTCTGTTTATTCTCGATAGCTTCATAAAGATTGATTTGATTTGGTTTTTGAGACTGAAACTTGAAAATGGGTAACAATATCTAAATGTTCATCAAGCTGATTTACTATTTATTACTAGTTCTCACAGCGAACGCTCACCTTTTCTTTGGCTACACGAAAATTTATTTCAGAAGCACATCGTCTGCTACATCATTTTAGATTTAAAAATGCAAATAATTATTCTATGATTAACACTATCGATCCAGAGAAACGTGCGTAAGTACAGGTCTATCTAACTGTCTATAGGCAACTGAAAAAAGCATATAGGCACGTATCGCGACAAGCCCAGCCGCAGTACACTCGGATCAATGAAACAAATTCGAGCTCGTTCTTTCTTCGAAACACGCAGGGCTGTCTCCAGAGCGCGTTATTATTCCGGCATCGCTCGCCTCGCTCCGTCAAGCTCGCGCGGATTTGCGGGCTTCATTTTAATTGGGATTACATTTCAATTAAAACGAGCGCTCTCCATTAGTCGAGAGCTGTTCTGTCCCTCTGTCGCATACGTGATTTCTCTGTCGCACTCTCTACGTATACATATATATATATACATCTCTCTCTCTCTCCCCTTGCGCCTATATCCCTTCTCGTCTCTGCGCGTAAGCATCGCGGCCGCGCAGTGCGCGCCGAGCAGCGTCGGTCCACTTGGACTGTGCGGACTCGCTTAGCCGGGCGTGCGCGTATTTTATTTGTTTATCCAGCCCTGTCTGCTTGTCCCCTCCGCTTATTATCATATTTTCGCGTGTTTCCGTAATTTCGTCCGAATGACGGGATTTCGTGGCTTGTGGATTCAGAGCTTGCATTTTAATCGCTTGTTCGCGAGGGATGTTGCGTTATTTCGACGACTTTCACACAAGTTATGTTTTTATTGAAAGCGACTTTAGTGGCGCAGCAATGCCTAGTCTCATTCAACCGTTTGGACTTCTGAATATGAGAAAAATTTTTTATTCGCGTTGAAAAGGTTCCAGTTTTTTGTTTTTTTTTTCTTTTTTGTAGCATGTATATGAAGGACAATTTTATCCTCGCTGCAAATGTGGAACTGGTCAATGCAAGAAGAATAATAAAATTAAATTTTTATGATAGCCTGGTAAAACATCAACAATAAAAATACTAATTGAAAGATGTCAGGCTAAAATATTTACGTGTACATAGAGATAAAAATTTAATTTTCCTGTACTTAAGAATGCATTACTATTGTTAATAGTTGAAAGTATTATCGTGTAAATTAGATATTATTAGTACGGGTTTTCTGGCGATATACTTCAGAACGATATTGTAGACAATTATTCCAAATGATTCCAACATAAATTATAATACACAATAAAAATGGAGTTGTCACAACTGGATCTGTTAATGATCGTATACCTATTAATAAAATTTTAGCAAAATATACTGTACATTGAATCATATTACAAAATAACGAATACCAACGGACCATTCTATTTACACAGAAAAAAGTCGAAAATTTAAAACGAAGATATTCTTTATGCAGAAGTACGATCCGATTGTACGCAGAGAATATACAGGTATTCGAAAAGAAAACTTTCCGTATAAATCGAGTCATGCGCGATTTAAGCACATGAATATTTAAAATGCTTATGTATTCTGAAAGCTCGTTTGAGTTTCATCCATAGTACATGTACTTAACTCGACAGTTATAGTTTTGACAGATCTGTTTAGAAATGTAAATTACGAAAAAAAGCTCTAATACAAAAATGGAAAAATTCCATCCATTTCATACTTCTTCAGACTGCTCAAGAAAATTCAAAGTCTCTACACTTCTATATCATCACTTCTCGAGCGCTATATCAATCAGCTCAGTGCTATCAGCGCTTTTTCAACTGTCCCGTGTATACCCACGTATTTAAGCGTACCAGAGGCCGCTTATAGCCAGGAAGTTGGCGGAGGGCGTGCAAAATAAATTAATAAAGTTCTCGGGCATCTTTCTTCTTGTCGTCGCTCGCATGCGTCTTCGTCTCTCGCCTACTCCTGCTCATTGTTGTCTCTCGCCGCGTGTGCGTCCCTTTTCGCGAGGGCCGCCGCCGCCAGCATTGTTCTGCGTCCTCTGCCTCCCACTGTTTGCATTTTGTCGCGGCACGAGTCCCGGGCTCTGAGTAATTGAAACGGACGGCGCGTTATGCCGTCGTCGCGTCGATCTCCGCCCGTGTAAAATATGCAGGTTCGACTAATCGAGAGGTGTTCGGATTGTCCCTCGACGCCGGCCGCCGACCCTCTGCTCTCTCGCGTGTATTAAACTACCAGCCCGCTGGCTATGCGTAATTCTCTCTCTCTACGTGTCTCTATCCGGACGTTTAAGTATATTTCTCTCCCTCTCTTCTCTCTCTCTCTCTCTCTCTCTCTCTCTCTCTCTCTCTCTGTCCTGCTTCGGTCCTCGTTGCACTTTCTCTCGCCTTCGACAAATAAAGCAACTAACTGCCGAGCGGACGTGTGAGTAGCAAACAGTGTGCGACGCCTCTCACTGGAATTGCTCGATGTACTGAAAATAAACAGAGCGAAACTAGGAGATCAAGTTGGAATCGAAGGTGCGGGGTGAGGATGACTTGATTTAGGTGATTAGATTCGATGAAAAGACGCCTAAGTTGTTGGGATTCGTTATACTGGATAAGGAAACGCATGTGATGGGATCTGTTGTTTTGTATCGGATGATCATTGGATGGTAATTTTAATCAAAACTATATTTTCTTATTGATTTTCTGTTGAACGATTATATATCAGTGCAGTGTAATAATACTGTCGAGTAACACGGCCAATCTTCAATATATGTCCATTGGTTCATTCAGGTCGACATAATATACTGTCCTACTTCACCTCAAATCAACGTAGGCTTTAATATTTTCAAAAATGGTGAAGCTCTGTGTATTATCCAATATTTCTGCCTTGATTGTATATTTGAATAGCAGCAGACTACAACAAAATAGTAAAATGCTGTCAACATCAATCAAATGTTTTCACTCAGACAACTTCTCGGACAAGCCGTAAAATTTGATTGCGTGATAGCTTTTCGAGAACAAGGTTGACCTATTAGTGGTTCATTGTTAATATTAACTTAAAGTGTTAGCTGCAAAAATATTAAGGCCAATTTCATTTTAGGTCAAGCTCATTTCAAGGCCAGAGTCATTTCAGGTAAGATCATTTCGAGCAAGGTAATTTCAGGTGCGGTAATTTCAGGTAAGTTAATATTGAGCAAGTTAACATTAAACACCGAGTAATCAGCTTAAATATGTTAATATCCAAGCTCGGCTACGACCAAAACGTTGTGCAGAGAGCGTCGAGTGCAGGCTCTAGGCTCGGTGATGCATTGCCGCTGATACGGTCCGACTCCTTGGAAATTTAGACGAGACTCGCAGCTCCCTATCCCCTCTCTCTCTTCTCCGGAAAGGCGGCTAACTTGAATTACGCCGTCGGGCATTATGCTCGCTGCAGTCGCGCGACTTCCATTCTCTCTCTCTCTCTCTCTCTCGCTGATACTTTGGCTTGGCCAGCACGAGAAACTTGCAGCCCGACGCTGCTGCTGCTGCTGCAGATGCCTAACAAGCGAGTAGTCGGAGAGGGCTGCACTTCGCCCAGACATTCGGTGGCCGCTGCCGCGCGTTCAATGCTTGTATTTCGACTAACGAGCAGCCCTTGTTCCGCGAATTAAGATAGTTTGCATGCTAAGTGCAACGGCACCGTGAAATTTCTCAGTTCTCGATCCGTGTGTCGGCGGTACTCTCTTGGACTCGAGTCCGGTTAATTGCGCCATCGATTATTCTTCCTTTTTTTTGACAGACAGAATGCCCGCTTTTCACTTACTTTGCGGGGCTGTGCTTTACTTGCAGAAGTATAGAATATATAGAGATGCGATTTGTGCTGAAGTTCCTGGATTGTCCTGATCTTGTTTATGAAAATTATATGTTTCTTGCGTATTGCGATTCAGTGTACTGCAATGCGAAAAACACCCTTGCTATCTGATAAATTTTGATATTGATTTATTCGAGTTATTTTAAATGAATTCTAGTACTTTTATTGAAATATCTCAGCTAATAAACGTACCCTGAAATTCATGGGTTTTTGTACTGTCCGTAGAGTCGCAGAGGAAGAAATGAATGAAATTGATAAATTTCTTTTCAAAAAAGTTTTCAAACACGACATTCCAAGCTGAACATAGAGATTTCAATAGAATGGTAAGAACATTTTTTGCTCGAAAATGTCACAGCTTTTCGAAAAACTCGATTTTACAATTTTCCCAACTAAAAATATTCTCATTTGCACTCAAATCCATATTAAAGAATTTCAAAGTCCGCTTAGCAAAGCCTCTATACCGAGATCCAACAATTTTTTCACAGAGGAGTCGAAAGTTTACACGTATTTCCAAAGTACACTGTATCAATACGAAAAATTGCAATGATGTACGTCAATATCAATTCTATTCAACATCCAGTGGACTATATTCGCAGGAAAAGCACACGTTAAAATACCTTTCTCGAAAAATCGTGGAGCCCGAATTGTGTGCGCGTACGCAAAAAATTGACGGAATATCCCGAGTAAAAAAATCCAGTCTCTTTCACTCTGGAGGCCCGGATATTTAAAAAAAATCCGTGAATTTTTCTTCCCCCGCGCGCGCGCCCGGTCCCGAATGCGACAAAAGCTCTCTTTCTCTTCTCTCTCTCTCTCTCTCTCTCTCTCTCTCTCTCTCTCTCTCTCTCTCTCTCTCTCTCTCTCTCTCTGTCTCTGTGTTTCTCGTCTGGCAGCCTTCCCGCAAAAAAACGAGGCAATACGCGAAATCGCCGCTGCCAACAAGTGTGTTCCCTAGCGGAGGGCGGGAGACCCAGCGAGAGAAGGCGAGGGAGGGAGGGAGAGAATAGCTCCGAGCTTTCCGAGTACAGTAACTGCTCGTAAAAAAATAAAACGGCCGCGCGCTACGCAGCAATAAAACAAATGGGCCAATATAACCGTTGGCTCCAGCTTAACCCAGTTCCAGAGCGTGTCCGGCGCGTCGGTGAATTACAATCCGATACAATTTTACGAGATCGCCGCCCGTTCCCGCGCGTCAATGCCTCGGAATAGTCCAAGCCCCTCTCTCTCTCTCTCTCTCTCTCTCTCTCTCCCGGTCATTTCCTGCACTCGCATCTCGAATGCGAAGCTCATCCACGCGTCGCTTTCTCTGCAGCCGACGTGTGTTCCCTCCACGTCCAGTGCTCTCTGTGCCTCTGACTCTGTGTGAGTTTGTGTGTGTGTGCGCGCGCGAAAGCGAGGGGGCGAATATAGCGTCGCGGAGACGATGTGCAGCGCATAGAACGCGCTCGCGCGCGCGGCTCAGCCGGAAAAGGCTCGGAGTTTGCAAGGGGTTACGAATGCGCGCTGAAAGGATGCAGCGTGAAAAGGACGTTATTGATGTCGGCTAGCGGCTCTCGTCAGACTGAATACGACCTGGTAAATGCGTGAATTTTCCTTTGCGCGCATTTTGTCGGAGGGGGGCGAGGGTGCAATCATTGGAATTACGTTTTATATATATATATACGCCCTGAATGGCGCGAGCATCCCCTTTTTCCAGAGAAGCTTCGCGTCGGTGATCATCGGTTGCGAATTAGTAGTTGTATTATTGATGCCGTTCCTTCGGGTTTATCCGAGCAGAAAGCGTCTTGAAATTTAATCCTGATTGCGGTGTTATACATTTATACAGGGTCTCGATGTTGTTCAGTGCGAGTTGGAATTTCCAGAAAAATCGGACGGTGAAGTTTGAGTTTTCGAGAACTTTGACGGGTGGGGGATGCGTCATCGAAATTCTATGTAAATTCTTGACATTGAGTGTTTTACGATAAATCACAGAATTGAAAAGTCTTCTGATACACGCATTGCAATAGCAAATCGACTCTGCTTTTTATTATGAAAGATTCTCTAAACAGTTTCTCTTTTGACCCCTTGTCTTGTCAATCTTTCAAATTCATATCATTATGATAAAATGATAAGGGTATACAATAAAACTTAAATATCATTTTATTCTGCATAAATACGTAATTAGGATTATGCACAAAAAAATCTATCGTAAAAAGCGCAGTGGAAAATTTCGTTCCCCTATACATACTCGGGGGCTTGCACGACAAGTACGGGAGCCGGTTACTGAAAGTAGCGAGTGAAACCGACCAACTACTGTTGCATTCTCTAAACTCTCGTTAAAGCTTAGGTGTATACATAGTAAGCAGTTTCTGCGCCCGCAACACAAGTGGACCACCGGCATAATAGTTACTGAAAATCCGCGGGATTTTAAGAGCTAATGCCAACCATCGCGTTCCCAGCATAAAACGAGTCGACGTTTGCGGAATTGCGCATGATTTTCGCGAAATCAAGGTGAATCCAGAAATTTACGGCAAAGCCATAGGTTATAGCTTTTATTATTACAATTTTTACGTTGAAACTTTGCATATATCCGCAGCTATTCTCACAGGCATCCGTTCGATCAAGGAATGGCTTACCAGAGACGAATTTCCAAAGTATCCCGTATAGAAACATCGAATGCAACGTAAATAAAAGAAAAATATATGCATGTATATAAAAAAAGTTGCAAATGACCGTAAGCGTACATATAAATGCATAAATGTAACCCATTTCCTCCGAAAGCAATTTCAGTCATTCATTCGAGCCAAGATCGAATTCTTCTGCACGCACACACACAGCCACCCTCTGCTCTCGGCGCATGTATACACCACGAGCTCATGGAGTAGGGGAATATCGAAGGTGGTTACCGACTGCAACGCTACTGCGCCTGCTACATTCAGCAGTAGCACACGCAGCTAACCCGTTATGGAGATGAGCAGGGCGGGTAGTTGCATTGTGCCGCGCGGCGGTAGCAAACGACATCTTCTGCATCGGCAATGCCTCGATTTCTCCACCTTATTTCTCCCGCGCGCGCGCGCGCACGCTTCTCTCGCGCTGCACATATACGCATATTTGCCCTTTGTCTGGCTTGCATTCTCTCCTCTTCTCTTGCGCTCTCTCGCTCCTTTGTTTGCGCCTCGAACCGTTCGTTTTGCTGAAATTTTTATCGACGACCTCTTTGTCACGCCTTTCCACCTCGTTTGCGAGCTCCTTTCGCGATTCTTGAGCGCCCTTTTTCTCTCCCGATTCGCGAATGCCATTCGAGAAGCTGTGCTCTGCTTATGCCTGGATTTGCCCTACATAGATTATTGTTTTTTGCACGACGACGGATCTGATGCGTTTCGGGGGAATTTTTCTTTGGCTCTGGATGACATTTTCGACTGATATATATATACGACGGGCTTCGAGTGACAAAATTATTTAATTCGTAAGTTGATGTACAGATTTCATTAAAATCAATGTCTTTTGAATGGATTGTATTTTATTGCTGCGTTGCTGGTTTGTCATACATTTTTTACGTATCGTGTACTAAAATCGTATACTAAAAGTAAAGAAAAATTTTCTAAATAAAACATATCATTTTGATTCCAGATTTCGCGAAACATCAAAATAGAATTTGAATTATCACTCTTACAAGGCCTTCTCTTTGAGAAAACAAAAGGTATTGTAATCAAACACTGCAAAATGATTCATTGCAGTTAATCACTATCTGAATGGTGAAGCCAATTAAGCGATTCATTCATGAGGATTCTACGTAGATAACCCTGTCTTCAATGTGATACTTTTTGGCGACCTAAAAGTAAGAATTTTAATTTGCATACTCAATTCATCTTAAAAAATTGATTATTATTAAATTAATAAATTTTCATGTACGGCTATGTATATTCAAATTGCATCGTCAAAGTTTCATCTTGGTACAAAGTGAATTTCACAGCCCGTCTCTATAAACGAAAAAGCGCAGCAAAAAAGCGAAAAGACCGCAGTTACAAAACTTTTTCCGATAGTTCGTTACCGCTATCCCATTCAATATCAGCTATGCTTCAGAATTTGCGGCTGCACCCTTGAGGGACAAGTTTCTAAAAAAATCGACATATACGTCGGATGTATATCCACGTACGTAAAACATGCGCAAATCGATTTGCCTAATCATCTTTAATAGAATTACAAATTTAAATGGAATGATTATTAAACTAAAATTTTGTCTTGCTTGCCAAGTACTAGGTAAATTGTTTATAGAGCTTTTCAAATTCATTCTTTACTAGTTATAAATATCTCTAAAGTAACTTCTGAGGTCCTTCGTTTCTCTCAGACGTCGCAAAATGTCGAATATTTTGAAAACTATTGTACAATGTACAGTACGCAACGAATAAATCGATACGACAATACATCATATTTTACGATTGTCTTACAACTAGCGTAAAAACTTTTAGTATTTTGAAGCAAGTAGCGTCAAGACATTTATCAAGTCTGGAAATTTTAAAATTAGAAAAACCACCAAAATTTTACATTTACATTATTTGTCGAAGTAATTAGCCAGAAAGTAAATTAAACGCAAAGTCAACTCCACAGCGTGCGATTTCTTCGTTTATTTTTCTTCTATTTCTCTTCGAACGTGTTTCTTTTTTGCCGACGTATTTTCTCTTTCATTTCAACCCTCTTTACTGACTAGTAAGGAAGAGAAAATAAAAATGCTGGAAATGCTTTGGTGGGTGGGTGAGTGGGGGGGGGGGGCTAAAAGAGAAAGCACTGGCCGAAGAGAAGCGCGAAAGCTCCTATTCTAGAGACTTGAGTGAAGGCACAGTAGCCTTCAGGAGATGACAAGTTCGCGCAGAAGGTAGTAGTTGTCGAAAAGAAAACACTGCTACTCTCGTGGCATTGTCACACCAAGGGACATTGTTCAGAAGTTGGTTGGGCATACATTTTGTATTACAATATAGTTGCGTACCATTGTGTCTTTCAATTGTATAATTTCGGCAATATATACATACAGACGAGAACGTTGTACTGGAATTCGCTGTTTTAGCCGTTACAGCAATCTCGAAGTACAGAGACAGCCCCTGAGTGGTACAGTTTTGACACACAGGGCAGGAGACGTAATTTCCTCTAGTTCTATAGCGAATATGTGCTCGATATATATTCAAAACCCAAGCTCGTGACTATGGTTTCAAATATATACTAATGTACAATAAGAAAAGAACGTAACTGACTTGTTGGGGTACACAGGGAACGAAATCGTCAATTTGAAACTCGAAATTTCTTTGTAAATCGAAACTTCATAACGAGAAACACTAATAATGAAAAATAATGCATTCAACTATACTCTACTTAACGTCATAATAATATGTTAAAATACAATTCAAAAAATGCAGTTTACTAAAAAATAATTCTATTATGCAAAAGAAGTAAAACGAAGGAGATATTGAAAGCATAATAAATGCGCATAGTCAATCTAGGTATACTTGTATTCATTTTATTTCATACTGTACGGTTAACACATTAAGCTGTAGAAAAATTTTCCTCTCGTAAGGTCACTGTTACACTTTAATATAGCTTTTCCATTCTTTAGGCTTATAAAGATTTACAAGCTTTCTTCTAGTCATCCTCAACTTTATATTTCTCGTTTACTTATTTTCCTCACTTCCTCTTTCTACTTATTGATTTTGTTACCAGCGATTTACGCCTTTTTTTATCTCTATCTCCATCTCACCATGTAAAAAACGTCTGAAATTTTTTCAGCCTTACAAAAAAGTCCCACGAGTGTCTTGTTTAAGCTATACAGTTTTTTTCTTCTTCAAACGTGTGACTTTTTGATAGACTTTCATTTTAGCGACGCCTTCTTTGCATTCTGGCAAACCTTTTCTCTCTATATTAATAAAATGATATCGCTGCCGCCGCCGTGTCAGAAATTAACTCCCTCTCAATTGGCGCTCCCTCAAGGGGAGAATTGTCTCTCTTTTTACAAATTTTTACGTAATTTTAACCTAAAAAAGAGACAATTCTCCCATTGTCTCTTTGTTGAGGGGGCGCCACTGACGAGACACCTGGTAGGGGGTGAAATCGCGATTTTATTCTGTTCTCCCTATTTTATTATTATTTTATTTGCTTATTATTTATTTATTTGTTTATTTATTCGTTAATTAATCAATGAATTTATTTATTTTTTATTTTATTAATTATTATTTTTTATTATTTTATTTTTCCTATTTTAGCGATTTTCAGAGGTTTTTCGCTATTTATTCGTAATTTTGAGGGTATATGGACAAAGTGGACTCTGAATTCGAATTCAACGAATCAAATGCATAAAAATATGTGGGTCTGGACAAAAAGATCCACCACTTTTTTTTTGTGCCGGTGTAATTTCGACAATAAAATCAAATATACAGAGTTACAGTCTAGCCTTATCATTTTATCAATCGTTATGGTACTAGAATGATGTAGTCTATCTTATTCTTTCATTAACCTGTTAAGGGGTTATGACAGGATTAAAATCTGGAAAAAAATGTATTAGTGTTGTAAAAAATTAATATATATGTAAGTTCTCCCAAAACTATATTTTTCCTTTAAAATATAAGTATTATACACCACTTTCATGCATTAGAAATGTGCATTAAGTGAGTGTAATACTTGTAAACAATTAAAGGTATTTATTTACCAAAAATCATGATTGTCATCATTTTTATGTACTTGCCGCAGTTTTCTGAAGGAACCGTACCATCAATGCTGATGAACCAAAGTGGGAAATCTTCCCTATGAGTTTGGTCACAAACTAAGTTGAGCGGATTTCTAAAAAACACAATATTAACACAATTAATCATGCATATATTGACAATATTAGAAATTATAGTGAATGTTACATATGTAAACATAGGTAACATTCGCTTTTAACTTACTTTTGCCTATTCTACTTCACTTAGTTTATGAGCAGACTCATAAAGAAGATTTTCCACTTTGGTTCATCAGGATTGATGGTACGGTTCCTTCAGAAAGCTGCGGTAAGTACACAAAAAGCATGAAAAATCTAAATCTGAGTAAAAGACATTTAAAGATTCTGATGTAAATCATACAAATAAACTCAGCTATACTTACAGAAACTATCTAGAATACCTTGATTTGTTTTTAGTACTCAACTATACATGCAATAAAGCATATTTGGTGGTACGCGTACATCATGCTGTGTGATTATAGTATATAGAAGCTGAAAATAAAATAAAAGTTATCGTTACCTATGCATAATCAAGTTATACTAATGATTACAGTTACATGCAGTACTTACCATTATTAAAAACACTTCAAGTTATTAGAAAGCATGCAAAATATTACTCCAGATAGTCAGAATAATAGGCCCATCTTGCCGTCTTGGAACCGTACACCTAAAAGCAAAACATAAAGAAACAAAGAAAAAGCTCTTTACGGTTAAATTATTACTTATTACTTTCCAATACTTATCTGAATAATTGCTGTACTCTCTAGAAGCTCTTATTCTTAAAAACACTATTGAAGTTATAAGCACTATTACAGCAGCTAGCAGACAACTGCACTGATCTGAAAGATCTGTGTCTTGAAGGTTTGGATGAAAAACAGCTGTTTGGCTGCTTCACAGAAAATTCTACTGTACCGATCATATAGTAATCTTCATTCCCGACCCAACGCTGTGAGGCGCAATATATTCGAGTGGAAAATTCAAATTTCTTCAATGCTTTTAGTTTAACAGTAATATACTTAAAATCACACCTAGAAAAATTAATATTTTACGATAAAAGATTAATAACTTTTGAGGAAAAAACTGATTGTAAAACGGTTTTTATATCGTATTTTCAGTAAGATTTCTCATGAAATTACTCTATAAGAATCGTGGTAGAACAATTCTTTCCACAAGTTTGGTCTAATTAAAATATTTAAAATTAACGATTTTTCAAAAATTTGCTAGAAACAGATTTATCAGCTATTTGTCTGTATCTTCAAGGCAACTTTTTTGATAAAAAAAACGACTTTCAGGACCATATTCTACCGACTATTAACTATAAAAAAAGTGAAGAAAAAAACGTCGATATTTTCATAATTTTAACCCCTTAAGCCTTTCACGTCAACTTCATAGCTACCTCCAGAGCATCTTTTTCAAAATATTATTATTATTATTATGATTATTATTATTATTATTATTATTATTATTATTATTATTATTATTATTATTATTATTATTATTATTATTATTATTATTATTATTATTATTATTATTATTATTGTATATAATCGAAAATTCACAAAATAATAAAATTCCCAAGTGAAAAATCATTTACAAATTTTATAAAAACAGCTTTATAAAAAAAATGAACGTATACATTTTATATAGAAACTTGATTTACTGACTAAGCAATAAGCAATGATTTTATACGAACTGTATACATTCATTTTTTTATAAAATTCGTATAATAATTTTTCATTTGGATTGCAATCATGGAAAAAAATACTTGATGTTAAAATAAAATATATTTCAAAAAATTACTACTTAATTTTACAGAATTAATCTTGTAACAAAGATTTTTTTTAATACAGCATTACATGTTTCAATAACAAATGAAGAAACTATTGGACCTTAAATATTCCAAACGATAGCAAACTAGCCAATGGACGCAGTAAGGAATAAAGACAACTACCATCATGGGCTCTCCACGGCGAAAAGTAATTACGTCACGTAACTAGCACGTCGAAAAAAGAAGCTTAAAGCTCAACCGAAGGGCAAGAACAGCTTACAGTAGTGAAAGCAGCTCCGTTTCTCTTCCATCGACGGCGATGCAGCAACACCCTCGTGAGCCACGTCCAGAGGGCTTTACGAAGTAAACTAAGACTTAATTACTATGTGCTTCTATTCTTTGAGTTTCTTCCTTAACAAGAAAAATCTTACATGTACGTCGAGATAAAAGATTTTCTATTTTTACGATGCAAGATAAACGAGAGAAAATACTGAAAATGAACTAACTTTGTAATATAGTACCATTTTTATGGTAAATAGTTATGAAAATCAGTGATCCCCATACAAAAACATAATTGCCAATGGTGTATTTTTTATTTATCGACACAAATATTCAATTGAATTTTATAGTATACTGCCTTTTATGATGAATTCTTTTTCTTTTATTTAAAATCTTTAGTTTTCAAAAGTTACAAGGAAATAAAACAAAATGTAAAATGTAGTAGAATATGCAAAAAGGTAGTGTAAAAGCACGACAATGATAATAAAATAATAGAATCTTGGTTGATTAACTTACGTTTGGAGCAATAAGTTTGAACGTTTGTAACAACAAGTCTACTGATATGAAATGATTAATCATGGATAAACAATATTTATAATTGGAAGGAGAAATTAATTCATTGTATCGAGCCAGAATATTATTCATTATTTAGCCTACGTTTCAAGTTTTGTAGAGCTCCTCTTGAGGGCTGCACAAAAATTGCAAAATCATAAACTTAAGCCTTGTTTTGTAAAAAGAAATTTGTAATTTCTATACAGCCCTGAAGAGGAGTCCTACGACACTCGAAACGTAGACTTAACAATAAACAATAATCTGGCTCGATGCAATGAATTAATTTCACCTTCCAATTATTTCACCATCAAGCGATAAATACATTTTTAAATAATATTATATAAAATGATAAATGGCATGATAATTTTATCAATTTAAATGTAATTAAACCACCTATCTGAAATGCTTCTATTATGTCGGCATATTTCGAGCTTTTAATAAAATATATACGTATCCAAGTAATCACATCTTTTTAAAATCATTTACTTTTAATTTTCTGAAGACAGGGTGCAAACTTTTTCTCTACGATTTAAAAATTAAGAAAGATGAAGGATTCCCATATCAGAGATAATCGTTTTATTTAATTTTCACTGAGATCAGCTAGAATTAAGAAAACTTTCGACGCGTACTGGAAGATACCCCTGGAATGGAGAAATTTTCGGTAGAAATTTTAATAAACAAATAGTTTTTAAAGGTGCAATCCATAAACCAAAGGAATGCTTGTATGCTATTTTACAAGTCCAATCGTATTCTCACAAAAATGAAGCATCTAAACAGTAGTAACAACAGTTTTCATTTGTTTCTACATTAGGCTCATATTTAGACAAGAAAAATGAAAAAGACAAATGATGGTTCAGAGATCCCTATATATGACTCAAGAATCCTAATGTACATCTAGTGAATAAAACAGTTAGATACCCTAAACCTGCACCGATATCATTCAATACATTATATTAGTAATGAGTCAATATACGAATTTTTTAACGAATAGTTGACATTATTATACATAATGACTTGACTATTATGTCTAATTTTTACGAGAAAACATAAAAGAAAGCTTTTCCAAAACCGTATTTTACAGATGCTTTTTACTGAGAAAAGGCTACAACTTTGTAATTTCTGTAGGCTTATTAAAGTTAATACAATATCTTTATCAATCATATTTGAAGTACTATTTGCAATCATTTAATACAGGAGATCTGCCGGCACCTGCCGATTGAAAATGCTTTACTTGAGCTCCAGTAGGACGTGACCCAACTATAAGATTTCTTCCTATTTCTAAATATTGTCCTGATGAGCCAGACGGGGGCCAGATTATTCCCAATGTGCTGTCATTTTCACTGCCATCTGGAGTTGGATTTCTAAAAAACATAAAATATTTTAAATTTGGTCATGTACCGAAACCTGAAAATGCAATAACAAGTTTTTAATAAAATTAATGTTTATCTTGTGTTAATTTCAGTAATTTATCATTAATCTATACACTACTATTTACAGATGTACACATCAAAATTCTGAAAAGTCTGTGTTTCCACACACTCTATATAAAAATTCGTAATCTACTTTAATAGTACAAACCCATATTTAGCGAAGTTAGTCCATAATCGCACCATTCTTCTTCTTGTAATTTCGACATCTGGTTGATAGAAAGGAAGTTTTGCTAGAGGTCTATAGAACACATACGGTAAGTCATCAGAATGACCAGCGCCTAGTAACCAACATTTTTTTAAATTAACTAATTTACTTACAATTTACCTAAATAGAGTAATTTTAAAAATTTTTATTTGTTATTTACCACTGCGATTTACACCTGCAGTTCTATGAGCAGACCAATTTGGATCAAATGAAAACCGATAGTAATAAATGGGATATTTATTATGGGTTTGGAGCATTTGTTGTTTCGAATCAATTCCAGTTACAAATATTATATTTGTTGTTTCCTTAAATTTACAACGCATTCTGATAAATTGATTCTATAGAATAGAATTACGTTATAACAGTACGTTTTTACCTCAATTATTTCATACAACTCCTTTTCTGTTAAATTTTTATAAGCGGCATTTGACATCTTAGCAAGTTTATTTATAGCAGGAGTTTCCATACTAATATTGGCAATCTTACTGGCTTTTAATACATAAGCAGCCGTACCAATCATTTCACTAGCACCTAAAATATGCATTCATTATTTAACTAATTGCACACAATAGTAATATTTATAGGACTTTCTGTGAAAATTCTTTAAAAATGTACGTAGCACATATGATAACCCCTCATTTAAGTCACGCATACTACGGTGCTACATACGATACTTGTGGTTTTATCGTTCCACCGCAAAGAGTGATTGATATTCGCACCATGATGGGGCTCCATAGAAGAATAGTACAATCAAGAATCACTTAAATCACCTGTATCGTAATATCTAAAGAGATGCTTAAACTAACAAATTTAATCCTCTTCAAGTCAATATACAATAAGTACAATATCAGAACTCTTCAAGGCAAACTTACAAATTCAAAAAGAATTTTTTTAAATTATTTACAGATAAACAAATCGTATATTATAAGTTAACCATGCTTTACTTGCAACAGAATTATCCATACATTTTTTAAAAGTTTTATATACCGTAAATATCTTACTATTGCTCATAGTTACTGTTTCATGTTCGGTAAAACCCATTAAATGTGGACCTCTGTTATAATCACCACGTGTATATTTTTGGAGTGAGCATTTTGTTAAAAACTTCTCTTGCTGCTTAGCAACTTCAGTACTTTCAATTGTAGGTCTAAATGGAAGCTGAAAAAATATAAAGTAAATACCAATTGTACCATTTTTCGATTGCTATAATCAATAACTTCTGCATAAATAAGAATAAGAAATAGAAAAGAAATTACTATTGAAATATCTGACATAATATTATTAGTTCCATTAACAATATCTGCTGCTGAAGCTTTAAGAAGAGCTTGCAACAAGACAGCTTTGCTCGTCGTATTTATTCCCAATTTCGATCCAAGCGAAAAAGCTGCCTCTTCTGCCTCCTCGGCTGTTTGGAAACCCCAGTAAAAGCACAAAGATGATCCACTCATAGCAATAGATTGAGAGAATAATCCTTTGTAAATAATTATTATTACGAAAACCTTCAATATTTCAATCAAGTCAATGTTCAATTTTCCTTTATATTCTTACCAGAAGACATATCTGACAATACATGCAAGCTAACACAGACAGATCCAGAACTTTGGCCAAAAATCGTTACATTATCTGGATTTCCTCCAAAGTTAGCTATATTTGCTTTGACCCACTTTAATACCAAATTTTGATCTTTAAATGCGTTATTACCAGTAGCATTCTCATAATTTAAATTCAATAAACCTAGAAAAATTATTAGTGTGCAATTCAAGAATTTAACAATCCTCCCTCGATAAATTATATGCTATTCCAGTAAGGTTCAACCAGTTATAAATAAATTAATATATTTGTTTATTCATACATACAATTTGAAGATGAATATCCCGTTGCTTATGCAGAAAATAAAATATTCTGTAAAAAGAGAATTACCTAATGCGCTAAGTCGGTAGTTAAAAGTCACAACGATAACATCTTCTTCCAGAAGAAAATCAGGCCCAACATACAAAACATTAGAACTACCAGTCTTAAATTGCCCCCCATGGATCCAAACCATTACAGGTTTTGAAATAGATTTATTAAATTTAATCTACAAAATATTAAGATGAGAATGTGAAAAATAAGAATTAATTGTAGAAAGAAATGGTCTTACATGTGGCGTAAATACATTAAGGTACAGACAATCTTCTGAGCCAGTTACAGTTGAAGTTGAAGCATTATATTGTATGCAATGACTTCCTTCTGAAAAAGCTTTCAATACACCCGTCCATGCTTCTTTTTCTACTGGAGGCTGTTAATATTTATTAAGGGGTTATGACAGGGTTAAAATTATGAAAATATCGATTTTTTTCATTACTTTTTTCACAGTTCATAGTCCATAGAATGGACTATGGTCCTGAAAGCCGTTTTTTGATAAAACAATTTACTTCGAAGATACAGACAAAAACTAATAAATATTTTTGTAGCAAATTTTTGAAAGATCGCGAATCTTAAATATTTTAATTGGACCAAACTTGTGAAAAAAATTGTTTTACCATGCTTCGAATAGAGTAATTTTATGAGAAATCTTAGTGAAAATACTACATAAAAACCATTTTATAAAACGTTTTCTTCTCAAAAATTATTGATCTATTTTTGTAAAATATTAATTTTTCTATATGTGATTTTATATTATAATTAAACTCAATGTGTTAAAGTAAAGGCATTCAACAAATTTGAATTTGCCACCGAACATGTTACTCCTCACGGCAGTGATGGCTCACAGTTTCGGGTGGGGAATGTAGATTACTATATGATCGGTATAGTAGAATTTTATGTGAAGCAGCCAAACAGCTGTTTTTCATCCAATTTTCAAGACACCAGATTAGTACAGTTTGTCTGCTAGCTGGTGCTGCTAGCTCAATGATATTTTTAAGTACAACATCTTCTTCAGAGTACATCAATTATTCAAATAAGTATTGGAAAATAATAAGTAATAATTTATGCATAAAGAGCTTTTTGTTTGTTTGTTTATTTTTTGCTTTTAGGCGTACAAGTGGAAGACAGCAAGATGGGACTGTTATGTTAACTGTATGGAGTGGCATTTTTCATGCTTTCTAATAATTTGAAGTATCTTTAATAATGGTAAGTATTGCAAATAACTGTAATCAATAGTTTAACTTGATTGTGAATTGGTAACGATAATTTTGATTTTATTTCCAGCTTCTAAATACTATTACCATACATCATGATGTGCGCGTACCATCAAATATACTTTATTGCATGTATATTTGAGTACCAAAAACAAATCAAGGTATGACAGATAGTTTCTGTAAGTATAGAATAGTTTATTTATATGATTTGCATCATAAACTTTAAATGCCTTTTACTCAGATTTAGTGTTTTCATGATTTTTGTGTTTTTGCCGCAGCTTTCTGAAGGAACCGTACCATTAATTCTGATGAACCAAATTGAAAAACCTCCCTTATGAGTCTGGTCACAAACTAAGTATAGCAAATTTAGCAAAAGTAAGTTAAAGTGAATGTTACGTATGTTTACATATGTAACATTCACTATAATTACTAATATTCTCAATGTATGTATAATAAATTGTATTAATTTTGTGTTTTTCAGGAATCTGTTCCACTTAGTTTGTGACCAGACTCATACGAAAGATTTTTCACTTTAGTTCATCAGGATTGATGGTACGGTTTCCTTCAGAAAGCTGTGGCAAGTATACAAAAATAATGAAAATCATGATTTTTGGTAAGTAAATACCTTTAATTGTTTACAAGTATTACACTCACTTAATGCACATTTCTAATGCATGAAAGTGGTGTATAATACTTATATTTTAAAGGAAAAATATAGTTTTTGGAACACTTACATATATATTAATTTTTTACAACACTAATAATTTTTGTTTTTTTTTCAAGATTTAACCCTGTCACAACCCCTTAATTGAAAATTTTATGAGTAAATAGTAAATTTTATGTTGCGAAGAAGATTAGGGTCAACCTATCCCAACCCTAAAATTAGAAATTCGTTTGTGAGTCAAAATCATAACGCAGCAAAGTCGAAATGTTAATTAAACGCGTAGCAATGGAAATGTTATTTTTTTGTGTTTCTATACGATATTGACTGAACGAGAAAGTTATTAAATTTTTTCACTATTACTAGCTTCAGTGAGTCTAAGAAATAAAATTTATCATAATAATTATTTTCACATAGCATTATTTGATCAAATATACGTTTTGTGTTGATGAATACTATTTTTAAAGAATATTACATATTACCTTGAATCTTAAATCATTAACAGGTGGTTTTGCATATGGAATACCTTTGAAAGCTGAATATTCAACTTTCTTTAATACTGTTTTTAAAATTTTCCCTCTAACAAGTCCCTTGTGGGTTTGCACTGGTGGTGTTAATATTGATTCTCCATACGCACTTAACGTGATCAGAAAAACGATTACCGATATTCTTAGCATTCTTGAAGTTTTTCTGAGTTGCACCCCTATAAACAATTAGATACTATATAGTGAAAAATTGATTAAAAATTGATCGTTAATATGTTGTTTATAGAACCACTAACAGAACATTATTTCTTTCTGAAATACTTACATTCACTTTCACTGAAATCTAAATGAAAAATTTAGTAGTCTGAAAAATAGTAGTCATTTTATAGTAGATAACCCGAAATTATTTGGTAAAGAATTATAGATATGACTCCAAATTTAGAAATGTATGACATTTGATTTTTTTTTATTTGTACATTTGATTATTTACTGATTTTTTTATTCGATTACTAGGGAGGGTACCCCCCCCCCCTTATTTTTAATGGACTAGTATGGAAATGACTAATATGGAAAGGAATAAATTTGTATTCGTATTCAAAATTTGCTATAGCTATGTGCATAGCAACCGCATCAACAGCAACATTGTCACAGATTGTTATATTTAAGTAACGTGTCACGCGTCGCGTTAATTTTATAAATACAAATTATGATTTAAAAGTGGTTAATGTCTGCAGTGTAAATTGGTTTTAAAACAATTACGATAAATTGAAGTATTCGGCAGGATGCTACATTGCATACATACATCTACTATAATAAAATAATTTGACTGTCGCCTGTAACCGTACCGCCGATACCACTGTGAAAAATGTGATGCACCATCATAATTAAAAATTAAATAATTCAAGATGTTTTAACGAGCACAGGTCGAACGTCTTTGCAAAGTGCGGCCAGAATCGCGTTCTGTACTTGTACGTCTCGCTCACCGAATGATTAGGGTTACCCAGGACTATTCGGGATGATGCCAAACGAAGATCTGATGCGATGGCTTCTTAGTGGCGGAGATCGTTCCCTCAAGCTCGGCGTCCAGGCAGTAGGAGTGCGATTTACAATTGTGATTTGTATATCAATTCTGCGCGTGTGGCCGCGACGCCTTCTGGCTCGCAAGTGATTTAGTGAGGATTTTTGTTTAGGCGGTTATTCACGATTCTTGTGTATCGCCATCACGTGACTTCAGGAGCGTGTTACGAACGTCGCTTAGGGGCATGGTCCCCTACAATGTTGAAATTTTTCTATAAAGTAATTAAAGTTATTAGCTTTTTGACAAAGCCCGAAGTTTTTAAGTAATATTCAAAATTTACAATGGTCAATATTTACAAGCAAATATTACAAATTTAACAATATTATAATATACAATTTCTTCTTATAAGTAAGCCTATTGAACTGTATTTAAGTACAAAATAGTTGGCATAGTGAATTACTCTCAATATAAGTAATGTTTGAACCACAAAAAAAATCTTAGGAGATGGCAAATGCCTATTTCGTTGTTTTTCTTATTTTTTGTTTAATACTGAAGAAGATCATATGAAAATTAGGAACAAAATTATAAAATATGTTTTTGAAAATTGTAACTATTTTGAACCATTTATTGTAGGCGATAAAAATACTTATGAGTTATATATGTCAATAAATGGTACATATGGCGGTGAAGTATAAATCATAGCATTTGCTCGTATATATTCGGTTTGCGTTTCAGTGTCAAAGGCAAACTTCATAAATCCCATTTATTACAGGTCAGATAATTTAAGTAACAATGAAAATGAATTGAATTTATATTTATCTAGCTTCATAGACGCAGGACATTATGATATTCAAATCCCACTTTTAGAGAAAAGAAAAGAGAAAGAGATTTAGTTGATAATATGAGTGACGATATATTAAAAAAAAGGCGCAAGGACATGGTTGATCATATGCCTCAAAAAAGATTAGAAAAGAAAAGGTGTAAGGATGTCACCCCCTACTAGGCGTCCCCTTAGTGGCGCACCCTAGCGGACGACCTTTCAGTGGCGCCCTCTACCGGGCCCTCAATGGGAGAATTGTCTCTCTAGCACCCTCTCAATAGGAGAAATGTCTCTTTTACGTTATTACGTAAAAAGAGAGACAATTCTCCCACTGAGGGGGCGCCAATTAAGATGGAGCTAATTTCTGACGCGGCGGTGGCGGTGACGATATCGTTTTATGAATATAGAGAGATTACAAGCTGTTAAAGATAAAAATAATGTTGTGCATTTATTATTATTATTATGCATTTATTTTTATTGTATCTCTTAACAGATACAGATGTTTAAGAAAGCTAATCTATCTATCAATAAGACTCGCATATACACGATCAAAATAAATGTTGCACATAACTTAAGATAGCACTTTGGTTAAATTTCGACCAAAAATCAAAAATTCTTTTACTGCTTTAGAATAATCATATTAAATCTCTTCTACTTGATGAAACGCACCTCCCCGAATTTTTTCAGTTGGTAAAAAGAGGTTTTTTCGCATTTTTGCTGATTTTCAAAAATTCATGGCTCTTCAGGGTAGCATTTTTTAACGTAGGAACATAAAGAACTTTTTTAAGCAAATTTTGCCTAGCTTGTAAAGAAAATGCTTTAAAAGTCATATATATATGGGTGATTCTCTGACAAATCGAGCGCGCCATTTTTTGACCCCCCCCCCCCCAAAAAAAAATATTTTTAAAATTTAGAATATAGGCATAAAATGCAAAAAATGCTTACAATGCCAACTTTGAGCCTCTGTAACTTCAATAAAAGTGATAGAAAAAATCTGAAAAAATTCAGGGGCACTCATAGGCTCGAAAAGAATGTTTTTAAAATATTTTTTGGGGGGGGGGGCGGTCAAACAATGGCGCGCTCGATTTCTCAGAGAATCACCCATATATATATTGCGACAAGGCGCTCTTATAGTCAAATATATAAGCGCCTAGCGCAAAGCCATGCGTACACGCATACTCGTCTACGCACGGCAAGGCGAGAATCGAGGCGGCTGTCTCGTTTTACTGTACTAAATACTATGCGCTATTTTATTATATGTACTATCAGCTCGCTCTGTATGTGATGTATGTTATATTGTAAATAGTTTAATATAATTTTAATGTTGCTCAATTCATAAGCCGACTGACTGCGTGTGACATCGTTTTTCACACATTACAAGTTTGTATTTTACTGTGATTTGGCGTGGGCTACAGGGACCTCAGAGTTCCAAGCCTTAATAAAACATTTTACATTTTACGCTTACTTATTTTAGCTATTTATTTAAAACTTATAAACAATTTCTTCAACTTTAATTAAGTCTCCAGCACTTAATACTCTGGTATTTTCTAATGTAGTAAAAATTAGTTTACACACGTGTACTCAAGAAATACTGTTAAATTCTAACTGTGCTTACTGAATAGTCTATCTGTAATATATTCTCCCACGTAAACCGAACACCAGTGCCAGAAAAATAATTTATTGCAGTTTAAAATAATTTATTGCAGTCCGTCCAAATAGGACATGAACTCGTAGATACAAATTAGATATCCTTGCATTTAAAATTCTCTGTTGTATGTCCACGGAAACATTTATTTTAATTTAACTTTTTAACAGACCGACTCTATTAAAATGCATTTCAAAAAATTGAAAAATTGATAAAAATTAATAAGGTAATTTTCTGTTCCACGTGGTTACATGATTTTCTAACGTAAAGAAACTACATAGCATTTTTGTATAACTTTTATTTATCTTTCTTTCGTGCAAGGTAATTTATATTTTCATCTTTGGTCATCTTTGCTCGTAAGGTGCCCAACTACTAGTGCCTTCATTAGTGACTGTTAATGCCCTGATGTTTAAAAAATTAATTACTTGACTTTGCCACATGAAAAAATAATTTACGATCAATATACTTAGTTCGCAGTTTAACAATATTTTATAATGAATGAGTATCAAGCATTATAATTCCCCAAATGTTGCACCAGGAAAGATCAAAATAAGTTAAAATTTGAAAAAATACGACATTCGCTTCAGCCTAGTGCCTGTTATTCAAACAACCGCGTAAATTAATTTTCTGAGAACACGAGATTCGCCCTGAAAGAAAAAGGCATTAGCGTAACTGCAAAGTTATTTTGAGAGTACATGATAAATTGGTTTGAAGGTAAGCTATGAATCAACGACTGCATGCAGTGGTTTATTAGACTCAAACGAGAATTTCCATACTCGCGCTAATCTCGTTTGAATCGCCAAGCTCTATAAAAAAAGAACACCGATTTTCTATTTCAATTTCATAACGAGCTATTTTCGTTTTCATGATAAAATTACCAGTCACTTCTCACATTTTCATTTAAAAGCTCCAATCCATTACGACACGACTGGAATCTCAAACTTGACCAGACACAATCTACATCTCGCGCATCGGACTTAGCAATGTGGTCGTTATTTCTCTCGCTTATATTACACACGAAATACACAGTTGGCGGCGAACTCATCTGTTTCGCAAAAACCGTAATACCGTCTCTTTCCTCATCGTTATATATAATACGCGATTCATTCGCGAAGTCGCCGCACAAAAATCACCGGCCATTTCTCTCCGGTCCCGGGGCGCGAGTACGCATCGCATGCAGGGAAATACTGGAAAAAAGCAGTCATTAACAAGCATGCAACCGAAGCATTAACTAACGAGAAAAGGAACGATAGGACGAAAGGTGTGTGCGTTCGTTCTCTTTTCTCGCAAGGACACGTCACTGGCGCTTCGTTACTACTTATTTCTCTTCGCTGCCGGCGGCTTCTATATTTTTCGTTATGCGGGTGCGCTCCACAGTCCATGTGTGTACATGTATATGTATGAATATAGCTCTCAGAGCCGATAGCATGCTCTTAACAATGAAAAAGAAAGGTGAGGAGCACGAAAGATCTGATAGAATGAAGCGTCGCGGAAAATGCCACTCTTCGAACGATATTGAATTTCTCTCTTGCAAGAGAGAGAAAGAGAGAAAGAGAGAGAGACTGGCCACGATGAAATAACTCTTTTTATCAACAGCGCGCGCCCGCTATACTTTTCTGATTGAATTATTTCTTTTCTATACTGGTTAGTTGTCCACATTTATGCCGCTATAAACTCTTTGGTGGGAATGGCAAATAAAGTTAAATTCTGAGGCATGGCTAGATGCTTGTATTTAACATTTCTACGTGGCTACTGACACTTTTATCGCGAAAGTCTGTTTTTTCTGCGGTAAAATTGTTCTCGGGGAGAGAAAGAGAGAGAGAGAGAGAGAGAGAGAGAGAGAGAGAGAGAGAGAGCTGTCGATTTATAAATAAAAATGTATGCAAATCAATGAATCAAACTGACAGACTGACATAATGGAGTTCATCACTTTCGAATTTAAAACTTGTTTTGAGACTAAAACTATACAAACCTAATACCCAAACATCAAAGTAGTCGAGCTCGAATTGATTGCTTCAACTGCTTTATTTGCGCTACAACGTTTTTCTCGTGTGCGCGAGGGTCTATAGTAATAGTGGAGCACATTTTCTTTATGAGGACTTCCGTGAATTATTAAAAAAGTTCTACACTGTGTAGTCATGTATGTATACAAATATATATATATATATATATATATATATATATATATATATATTCACTATTTAAATAAACATTTTAGTCTATCATCATTTAACCTATTCGCGCCCAAATGGATAAAATTCTGAGTGCATTTTCAAGTCTATCAAAAAATTAAAAAATTTTGACGAATTTTTTCGAAACTCGGTATCCTTCTATTTTCGGGTACGCTCATTAACTTTTCTTTGTCAGAATTGAGATAGGTCTTTTAGAAAATTAATTGCGGATTTTATAACAAAAAATACTTTTTACATTTTTTCAGATATTTTTATTTTTAACGGGGAAACGGTTACATAATCAAGTCCAAATTATGCCTGTCAATGGATAAGATAATTTTCTATACACATTAAAAATTTTCAATTCAGTATGGCGAATTCAAACTTTCTTAAAGTGGAAGCTTGCAAAATCAAACATTGCCTAACGTTTCGTAAAAAATGTCGTGTTTTACTGCCATTTTGAATTGTAGTCTCCGAAGACAGTTCATAAACTAAAAGACTATTTTTATGGTACTAGAGCAATCGCATGTTCACAAAGTTCAAAATTAAACAGAGTAGTCATAGCAGTTTTTTAAACAAAAGAATTAAAGCCACAAATGGTGTAGTGGCTAGGATACCTGGCTCTGATGGTAATTAAGCTAGTTTTTGTTAACAAACTTTTCTAGCATAAGTTTAATTTATGTAAGCTCAAAAGAGCAGGCGAAAAACTGTGTTAACATTCTATAAATTAATAATAAGAAATCGCAGCGAGTGTCCAAGTGGCCATTCTGTTCGAATTATGTGCTAAGCTAATGGTGTTTTTTTGTAGCATTCTTTAACCATGTAATCAAAAAAAAAGTAATTGAAAAAGCAATAAAGAATCACTTTTCGAAAAAAAGGATACCTGGCTCTCGCGCAGGAGGCTCGGGTTCGATTCCCGGTACCGGAACCGATGTTATGTCCTTTGGACAGACGTCTGACAGGTATTTTTTAATAAGTATCACTCGTGTATTTACGTTACGTTAACTTTATTCAATATGAAGTAATAATACAAAACTAAATCGTTACCTACTTCCTGATAGCTCTGTCGATAGCCCGGAGCATCGTAGCAGAGTCCAGTTCTAGTTACCAAATTCGACTGACTACCTGACTCCTTCTCACATGCTCATTAACTCAATTGAACTACTTAAATTAACGCACTCATCATTTTACAATATTGCGACAACTGCTTACGCAGGATGTCACAATGGTTACCAGGCCCTACGTATGACTATAGGATCATATAATTCATAAAATGGTTAAATATTCTAAACGTGCACCGATATATCGATTTATAAGGTTCTAGTGATGTTAAGTAGAACATTGCCACACGACTTGTTGTGAGAGATTAAACGTAATGAGTCAACTTACGAATATTTTAACGAATAATCCAAATTGTTACACTAAATGATTTCACTACTATATTGATTTTTCACAAGTAAACATAAAAGAAAGCTTTTTCAAGTATGTATTTACAAATGCTTTTTACTGGGAAAAAAATAAAATTTTATAATTTCTGCAAGCTTATTAAAGTTAATGCAATATTTACATTGATCATGTTTGAAGTATTATTTACAGTCATTTAATACAAGAGATGTACCAACACCTGCCGATTCAAAATACTTTACTTGAGTTCCAGCAGGACCTAACCCAACTGTAAGATTTCTTCCTATTTCTAAATATTTTCCTGATGAGCCAGACGGAGGCCAGATTATTCCCAATGTACTGTCATTTTCACTGCCATCTGGAGTTGGATTTCTAAAGAACATAAAATATTTTAAATTTGGTCGTGTACCAAAGTCTGAAAATGCAATAACACGTTTCTAATAAAATTAATGTTTGTCTTGTGTTAATTTCAGTAATTATCAATAATTTATACACTACTGTTAAAAGATGTACGCATCAAAATTCTGAAAAGTCTGTATCTCTGCACACTCTATGTAAAAATTCGTAATCAACTTTAATAGTACAAACCCATATTTAGCAAAATTAGTCCATAATCGCACCATCCTTCTTCTTGTAATTTCGACATCTGATTGATAGAGAGGAAGTTTATCTAGAGGCTTATAGAACACATACGGTAAGTCATCAGAATGACCAGCACCTAGGAACCAACATTTTTTAAAATTAACTAACTTATTTACATTTTATCTATGTATAGCAATTTGTTAAATTTTGTTTTGACATTTACCACTGAGATTTACACCTGCAGTTCTGTGCGCAGAACAATTTGTATCAAATGAAAATCGATAGTAATAAATGGGATATTTGTTATGAATTTGGAGCATTCGTTGTTTCGTATCAATTCCAGTTACAAAGACTAAATTTGAAGTTTCCTTAAATTTACAAAGCATTTTAATAAATCTATTGTATAGAATAGAATTATGTTATAACAGTAGATTTTTACCTTAATTATTTCATACAACTCCTTTTCTGTTAAATTGTGATAAGCGGCATTTGACATCTTAGCAATTTTACTTATAGCAGGAGTTTCTACACTAATATTGGCACGGTTGATACCTTTTAATAGAAAAGCAGCCGTACCAATCATTTCACTAGCACCTAAAAAATACATTCATTATTTAGCTATTTGCACGAAATAATAATAATTATCATACGAATATTTATAGGACTTTCTATGACAATTCTTTCTGTAATATTTCTGTGACAAATCGTACGCAAAAAATTTTTTGTATTCTCTAATTTTGAATTTACAATGTTTGTTGCACAGTATGGTCTCAATCCACATTAAAGTCACGCAGACATCAGTGCAAAGTAGTAAGGATAATAAGCGATAGGGAAATTTTTGCTAAACATTGCATATACGAAACTTGTGACTTAATTGCTTAATCGCAAGGTATGAATAATACTCATACCTTGATCGTATTCTGTACACTAATGGTGCAATTAAGAACCACTTATTTTAGTCACATGTAATATTATATCTGAAAAGATGCTTAAACTGAAAAATTCAATCATTTTCAAGTCAATACTTTACTTCTAAAAGAATCATCCATACATTTTTAAAACATTTAAAAATATAACATAAATATCTTACTATTACTATAATATACAAATTCATATTCCGTGAAACCCATTAAATGTGGAGCCTTGTTATAATCACCACTTAAATATTTTTGAAGTGAGCATTTTGTTAAAAACTTCTCTTGCTGCTTAGCAACTTCAGTACTTTCAATTGTGGGTCTAAATGGAAGCTGGAAAAAATAAAAAGTAGAAATCAATTTCACCATTTTCCGTTTGCTGTAGTTAATAACTTAGGCATAAATAAGAATAAGAAAAAAAAGAAATTACTATTGAAATATCTGACATAATATTATTAGTTCCATTAACAATATCCGCTGCTGAAGCTTTAAGAAGAGCTTGCAACAAGACAGCTTTGCTTGTCGTATTTATTCCCAATTTCGATCCAAGCGAAAAGGCTGCCTCTTCTGCCTCCTCGGCTGTTTGGAAACCCCAGTAAAAGCACAAAGGTGATCCACTCATAGCAATAGATTGAGAGAATAATCCTTTGTAAACAATTATTATACAAATCTTTAATATTTAAATCAAGATACTTTTTAATTTTCCTTTAGATACTTACCAGAAGACATATCTGACAGTATATGCAAGTCAATAGAGGCAGATCCGGAACTGTGACCAAAAATCGTTACATTATCTGGATTTCCTCCAAAGTTAGCTATATTTGCTTTGACCCACTTTAATACCAAATTTTGATCTTTAAATGCGTTATTACCTGTAGCATTCTCATGATTTAAATTCATTAAACCTAGAATAATTATTAGAATATCATAATAATGTAGTATATTAGCTGTTGAATTGTTAAAAAAAATGATTATTAAGCTATTAGATGAAAAGAAGAAAGGTAAAGAGTTTTAAAGGTGATAATGTATAAATTAATAATTTAACGAACTCAATACATAATAAGTTATTTCAGTAACACTAAAATTGTTATAAATAAAAAAATTTGCATATTCGTATAATCATCTCTGGAGTTTTAACAGGAATATCCCGTTACTTATAAAAAAATAAAATATTGTACAAAAAGAGAATTACCTAATACGCTAAGTCGATAGTTAAAAGTCACAACAATAACATCTTCTTCCAAAAGAAAATCAGGCCCGAAACGCGAAGCGTTCGAATAACCATTCTTGAATTGTCCCCCATGGATCCAAACCATTACAGGTTTTGAAATAGATTCGTTAAATTGAATCTACAAAATATTGAGATCAGAGAGTTTAAAATTGTAAGTGTTTAAAAAATAATAATTAATTATAGAATGAAATGGTCCTACATGTGGTGTATAAACGTTAAGGTACAGACAATCTTCAGAGCCAGTTACAGTTGAACTTGTAGAGTTATATTGCATACAATGACTTCCTTCTGAAGTTGCATTCAATATATTTGTCCATGCTTCTTTTTCTACTGGAGGCTATTAATATTAATTGTTATAAATATTTACATTGTGAAGATAATTAATATCAACTCCAAAAATTTGAAATACATTCGTAACTCAAAATCATAACGCAGTAAATCAACTTTTCATCAAAGAAATGCTAATTAAATGAGGAAAGTACTTTTTCGTTTTTTATTTTGCCGACGTTTCGAGCATATTTATGCTTCTCATCAGGCTTAAATAATAACACAATACACTTTAAAACATTATCCGACACGATCAAAACCAGACTCTTGGACGAGGGCGTTAAGGATGTACTGGCCGTAAGGTCCCATTCAAAAGTTAGTTTTTCGACATTAATTGGCTATAATTGTTAGCAAACAGTGATTATAATAATTTTAAGCCTCGCAATTAATGATACATACTTAAATACACACGATAAACTTTATTACACTTTAATTGAATGAGAAGGAAAAGTTTGGCACTATATTCTGTGATTTTCAGTTTTAGCACTAAAATTATAGAATATACAGATGTAAAACAAAATAGTTCTAAACTTTTTATTCTCATTCAATTGAAATTGGATAAGGTTTATCGTGTATATTTAATTATTTGTCATCAATCGTGAGGCTTAGGTTACTTAAAATTAATTTTGCTAAGAATTATCGCCAATTTATGTCGAAAAACTAATTTTTGAACCTGACTGTACAGCCAGAACATCCTTAACACAGCGATATTAACCTTCGAATTACCGATGCCGCGAGGTGATGCGACGCCGACGGAGAACAACTATCGACCCAAACTATTACTTTTTCGTATTTTTACGATTTTTGTTGAACCAGAAGGTTATGGAGATCCTTCTTTATTTCTAGCTTGAGCCCAGTGGAAAAAATAAAATTCATTAACTGATTATAACTTTTAATAAAAAGTATTTTCTTCTATTTTACAAGTATGATCAGCTGCAAATAGTTATGACAAAAATGAATGTTCAGTTTTGAGATTTTAATGTGAGTTTTAATATATAAAAACATCGATAACTTGAATCGTAGTGTCATTTGTAACAATTTGTACTTCAAAATTAAAATTCTTTCCTATGCTTGAATTCCATATGTAAGACGATTTTTATTTGTAGCTTATTGAAAGGTGTATATTGCCATTATTACTCAAGTATTATAACCGTACAGCTAAATATTACCTTATTATTTTGGAACTGCGTAAATATTAAAATACGATTTCCTCAAAGTGAC
Organism: Philotrypesis tridentata; assembly: GCA_018906965.1. NCBI lineage: Eukaryota > Metazoa > Arthropoda > Insecta > Hymenoptera > Pteromalidae > Philotrypesis > Philotrypesis tridentata. The sequence continues at coordinate 6,321,819 of JACCIB010000011.1, read as the reverse complement.
GAAAAATTGACTGACATTATTAGACCTTGTAGCCATATTATTACCCTAGTAAAAATATTTACAAAAAAATGTTTAAATGCTTGAAAAGTATATATCTAAAAAATGAGTTGGGCGCATTAGTTTTTTCATAAAATTTTATTTTAAACATAAAACTATTTAATTAATAGATCGCAATGGCACAATTATTTAGAAATGGTATGCAATTATAAGACATTATTATGTCACTAAAATATTATAATAGCTAAAAAAATGTCTTGCATTCGACGAATACTATTTTTAAAGAATATTACATATTACCTTGAATCTTAAATCATGGACAGGTGGTTTTGCATATGGAATGCCTTTGAAAGCTGAATATTCAACTTTCTTTAATACTGTTTTTAAAATTTCCCCTCTAACAAGTCCCTTGTGGGTTTGCACTGGTGGTGTTGATGTTGATTCTCCGTACGCACTTAACGTGATCAGAAAAACGGTTACCGATATTCTTAGCATTCTTGAAGTTTTTCTGAGTTGCACCCCTATAAACAATTAGATACTATATAGTGAAAAATTTATTTAAAAATTGATTATTAATATATACTAACAGAACATTATTTCTTTCTACAATACTTACATTCACTTTCACTGAAATCTAAATGAAAAAATTAACAGTCTGAAGTAGTCATTTTATAGTAGATAACCCGAAATTATTTGGTGAAGAATTATAGATATGACTCCAAATTTAGATATGTATGTCATTTGATTATTTACTGATTTTTTTATTTGATTATAACAAGCTGTTAAAGATAAAAACAATATTGAGTTTCTTACGGATATCCAACGTAAAATTTCCGTGCTTGTGTTTGTGACAACGTAATGTATTTATTTCTGTTAGGTTGTATCTCTCAGCAGATACAAATCTTTAACAAAGCTAATCTAATTATATACTTTCTCCTAAACTAATCATGAGTTCCAATAAGACTCCCGTATACATGATCAAAATTAATGTTGCACACTACTTAAGATAGCACTTTGGTCAAATTTCGACCGAAAATCGAACAATGTTTTATTGCTTTAGAACATATAGTTTTCATATATTTTTAAGGAAACCAGATACTTTTATAACATTAAAAACGGATTGAAAATGTCAGCTCCACTGCAGAAATTAGATTTTGTTAACTAGCGAATTTTCGTTTAACAGGGATTTGTTTAAATTTTAAAGTTTGTCAATTACAAAATTGTCTTTGCGCATACCATTTTGACTAGATTCAGTTCTGATTCTTATTTTACATTTTTAAAATAAATTTTAGAAAAATTATAATACTTATTAGAATATGAAAAAATAAGACTATTTTAACTTTTTATTTAAGAATACATGTTTTGATTTTTGAAATTCAATAACTGGATATTTAGTTATTAAAAAATCTAAACAAGATAATTTGTTTAGTCTGTAACGGCACGATTACTGTTCCCGTAGCAATCGGTCGTGTACAACCGTGACTCGTACAGTCACGTTTATTATCTCGTCATAGTCTCCACGTGATCGAGCCACGTGATTGACACGGCTCGGCCGGTTCGGGGTATCCGTGCGTATACACGGAACGAAGGCGGCAGGGGACGGGGTTACTAATGATAGAATACGCGTGAAATACGAGAACTGAAGGAAAAGTATATTGTCATAAATAATAAGTACAGCGAACGAGCGGATGTGCTCAACCGGACACTGCGCGCGAGAGAGAGAGAGAGAGAGATATGGGGCTTGATCGCCCGAGTACCGAGAGTGAGAGAGAGTTAGTACTTACAATCGCACGTCGGTGCCGGGGGTCGCAGAACTGCTCTGGATTGCTGCCGTCGTCCAGGCTCGCAAACGGGTCAGCTAGGATAGCGTGGTGCCGGTCGCGATCGGACGAAGGTGGCGTCTCTCGGTTGTCGCACGGGGTTCGGGCGGTGCACGAGTACAAGCGTAAAGACAGCACGCGCGCGGGGGACGTAGGCGTAAGCCGGGCGCTACCGCAATACTGAAAACTATGCCGCGCGCGATACGGAAGGACGGCTTTAGGACGCTCCGGCCCTTGACACGGCGTTGTCATATTTTGGCAGTGCATGATTGATGGGCCGGCAACATCGCTTACTAAGGAACGCTCTCTCTCTCTCTCTCTCTCTCTCTCTCTCTCTCTCTCTCTCTCTCTCTCTCTTATTAATATCGGCCTAATATTAGGCGCTCTCTCGCTCTATCTGTCTCTCTCGTATACTAGTCTCCGCTTATGCAACCGTTATAAGTCTTATGCTTAGTGCATACTAAAATTTTTCCAAAGCTCCACATGATGACGGTATGTGGAAGGATCATTTGCAAGATAGCTAGTTTTTATTAACAATTTACGAATAATTACAGATATCATTGCACTAAAACTGCAAACCACTCCAAAATATATGCCAAAAGTTTCATTTTGATTACATAATTTACGTATATTATATTGATATATATCTTAACTAATTAAAGACAAATTTTAGATAATGCAATCATCGAATAACTTCATAATCCTTTAATCAGCACAGTATCATTGAGTAGTATTATGAAAAGTCACTGTCGGACGATAACACGAATATATATTATAAGATTTCTAAACATAACAAGACAAGTCAAATGTGAGGGAATAAGTTTGGCATCTACTCCCACATTTGACTTGTCCTATAACCCTACAACATGGAGAGGAATACATACATAAGATTTCTGTACTCGGAGAATACGCATACCTGACTATTTGAAGATTTCATTCAATTTCATCTTAATTTCCTGACTTATAATAATACTAACAACTACAATAATAATGAAAATAACGAATACTTACATTAGAGAGCATACTCCTCTCTTGCTCGCACGTTGCATGTAGTTGATTGGAAAAATATTCACCCGTCAAATGAAGCTTTCTACTTTATCCTCGCAAGCTCGTCTGTCGATCTCCTCAAGTGTACTCCTAGATCCTTGCAAGGTTCATGTCTTCTCCATTATTCACCTAATCTCATGGATAGCAGTAAAAAAAGTACATCCACTGCAAAAATCGGACTGGCAACGATGGGGCCAGAAGAAAATGAAGGGAGAAACTTAGTCAGCGAGCTGTGTGTATCGGGTCCGCAAGAAAAACAAAAGATCAACCCGATCTCCTCTGTCTTCTAGCCATCTCTTCTCGTCTGCGTTTTTCCACTGCTCTTATCCTCATTAGCCCTCTCTGATGCTACTTCGCTCGAGACCATGCGTTTTTTCTACTACTTCACTCGTCTTGCTGTACCCTTAATGTACCCTTTTTTTCTCGTCACTGAGCAATACACGCAACGCTTGCGAACTTGAACGGATTTTTTTTTATCACTTTCATCCATTTCTTTGCCTGGTATGCTTTTACGCGGAGTATGAGTTGGATAGAACCTACGATTCGTTTGTCACTTCTTCATTTAGTCCTGGGAAAATTTCTTATCTGAACTGGCAGAAGAACTACTGTTGAATAGCTTGCTCAAAGAAAAAATTCTTTTCCAAGCAAGAATAGGAGCTCGTTATTGAAATTGATCGTTTCACTTCAATTCTCTTGTAGAAAAAATTAATCTTGTACTTCAAATTTTTTATTTAAATAGTACCAGACGATCTGACGGATTGAATTCTTTGTCAAGTATTGTGTGCACTTTAGGGGTTATGATAAAATATTACATAAACTTGTTTAAAAAAATGAACAAAAAAAATTAGTATAAAAATGCTCCACTTGAGTTTTAGTATAAGTTTTAGAATATTTCAAGAAGCAAAATGAGATGTCAAATGTTTTATTTTTTTCACTTTGAGACTCATAATCGTGCGGACTGCAGAGAAACTTCAGTAAAAAAATCCAATGTCCTAATGTGTTGATAGATTTGTGAGACGAAGAATCAATATTTTCAATTGTTCAACAGCTTAAATTGAAGATTTGAAATAAATATTGGAATACAAAGATTACATGCGTAGAGTGTGTCATAAATGAACAGAGACTTTAGTTAACAACAACGGTGTACTTCAATGAAATGAGTAAATATTCTGGAACTGTATGTGTATAATGTAATATTTATAACTGAAATGACTGTATACTGGAAAACTGTCATTTGTGGCTGCCGAGACTGAGACGCTCCTGCACCGACTACACTTTCCTTCGCGGGGGTACAATAAATTCCAGGTAGTCGACCTCCGGATTTGAGCTTCAACATTACTGCCTGCGTATATCTGTGTACTGCGTACACATTATTGTACATGTACTGCGTACGCGGTATTGTCGAATTCAAACGCAACGAAAACAAGATGCTAACGACGACGAGCTCTCGGACACCTATATGAAATTCGAGGCGCGCGGTCATACCTGCCCTATGCACTTCACATAAGTTCACGTACACATCAGCGCCACGTGCTCGTAAATAAATACGCCGGGCGGTCCGCTCGTCGATCCATCAAAGGCAATTTGCGCGCGCGAGCAAGTGCATCGCAGCGCTATATAGCTCTTGTGCGATGCTCACGTGCAGCGGGCGGTATTTCTCTCTCTCTCTCTCTCTCTCTCTCTCTCTCTCTCTCTCTCTCTCGCTCTCGTCGCGTCAGGACTTTCTCTCGAGGCGGGGGACAATCGATCATCGGACGCGACACCGCGAATAAACTTTTCCATTCTAATTCAGAGGACGCAACGCTGAAACGGCTAATACACTGTCACTCAACGTCGGCTTCATCAACTTCGAGAGAGCACCGCCTGCTGTAGCTTTGACGACGAGAGACCTTCTCAACTGATTAACTTCACGCCCCCCGCCCCCCTTACTCTTCCGAAGATGGGATTGGCCGGTTTCAAGCGAATGTAATTAGGACTGTTTTGCTGTTTTCGCGAGTGATTGTTGAAACAACGAGGGAAAAAAGTGACGGTTTACCCGAAGTAATTAATTACTTCGCGAGAGAACTTTTGCTGAATATTTTTGGCGAGTGCCGAGTGAATGGGTAAACGTACCTCTAAATTTTATTGAAGTTTTTAATTATACCAAATTTTGTTTGATTCTGTAATCATCGAGTTTTGTTTGCCTAAATGTTATAATAACTCGAATTATCCGTTATTAAGCATAAGATTTTCACAGAAGGAATATTACCAAGTGTACTCGACATATGTCAATAATTGTAGAACAAAAGCAATGTCTTACACACTTTTTGCTTTTATAAAAGTTTCTGAAACCAACATTATTCGTGCAAAGGAGAAATACGTTGGCAGACATTTTCAATTCTCAACGCACCGACGCTATCATATCGCGCGTATATATACCACGTACATGTATATACAACACGCGAAGCCCCGCAAAGAGAAAAAAAGAAGTCGAAGCAGCAGCCGAATGATACAGCTCGAGCCGTAGCTTAACGGAAAACCGTGACTGAGTAATTAGTTCTGGCCTATCCCCCTCTACACCCCCCCTCCCCCGGCCCTTTCTCTCCCGCGCCGATCGTGAATGCGCGCTCAGCGTATTCGCAGAATCATCGAGGGATTAATTCTCAGAACGGAGCCGCGAGAGGCAAGTTCGTGAGCGCGTCTGCCATACAGCCGTAGTGCGGAAGAGGTCTTTTTATCGGTGAAAAAGCTTAATTGCATAGTAAACAGTTAATTGAAGTCGTGGAGGAGGAGGAGGGGAAGGAGACTGTGGGGTGGGTGGAAGATTCTCCGACACAATAGCATTCTGGTCGCTCGTTTTGGTGCTCTCTCTCTCTCTCTCTCTCTCTCTCTCTCTCTCGCTCTCGGACCGAGAGTTTTTTTCGCGCGCGCGCGCCTCTCCGCCCGAACAATGCGGGCATACATTATTGCCGCGTGCAGTTGTGCATTGTCGAGGAAGCGCACATAATGGAGGAGATTTTATTCAATTGTAATTAAGGAGCTTTTTTTCAAAATCCGCTCGCCGTGTACAGCGCGGTAGCCGTTCCGCGAAGCAAGATATGAGACGGTAAATAATTCGGTTTTTTTTTCTTTCCTTTTTTTATGAACAAGTACTGTAAGCCGTGGAGAACGTGTTGTACACGAGAGAGAAGGGGAGGGGGAGGAAGGGAAAGTATTTCATTGATTCGTATACTTTGTTTCTCGAGGTTGCAGTGATTAAACAATACGAGATTCTTCGGCACATTTTTTGAAACTTGTATGAAAAATTTTAAAAATTCAGTCGAGTGCAATTTAAAAATAGTTTTAAAAAAAATTTGCAGTGGATCGACTTTTTTCTTGTTGTGTGAAGCACACACAGTGCAGAAAAATAGGATGGATAAAAAAAGAAATTTTCAATTTTATGGAAGCGAATATGTTCTTAGCTAAAAATTTGTGTATAGTTAATGTCAAAACTTATGTAACTTTAATTCAGTCCGAAAAATTGAAGTTTCGCTCAGAAAAACAACTTAAATTTTTGTCTGAAAGTATATAGCAACGGATTTCAATAAAAAAAAATAATTCCACCATACAGCCACTTATTATTATACTATACCTTGTCACAAAAATAGTTTCTATTAGAATAAATTGATTTGAAAATTCTATTTCTGAGAATGATCACTTACAAGAATTCGAAGTGCTCGATACGCGAAGAACTTCAACGGAATCTTTTGAAATTTTTTTACAATCTCTTAGTGATACTTCAAAGCACCATTCGAAATTGTTTTTACAGTAAAAAGTAAAGTAATAATGTTTCTATAATAAATATTTTAATCGTTCTTTAAATATTAAAATTAATCAAACTGTATATGAAATTTTATTAAACTCAATTTAAGTTTTTGCAATAAAACTTGCACAAAGCCATCTTTTACTATCACAATTAAGATTCCAAAGTTTCCTAATATTTACAAAAAACGTATTAAAAAAATGCGACAAAGATAGTCCAACTATGACGTCTTGAGCCAGCTTTAATTAAACCTAGTGCTGCATCCGAATTAATCAGTAGCGCGCATGCATAACTAATTTTTCCACGTACAACTTTGCAGGTAACCGAAGTGTTTAATCCCCTTTAAGTGAATTAAATTTCAGGGTCCTCCTCCTCCTCTTCCCCCCACCCCCCTGCACGAGCGCAAGCGAGTGAAATCCAATCAGTTTAAAACCGTCAAAGCACGTCATGTTTTCAGCGAGACCATTGAAGCTCGCTTAACAATTCATCGGGGCTCTTCGCGTTTGTATACGAGCTATAAATGACGAATGAAATCGAGCCGACTGCACTTGGAATTCAAATGTCTCTCGCTGAAATTCGCGCGCATTGGTAAACGAGGAATATTCCTCAGCTCTATTTTGGAATGCTCGCTCGCGCGCGCACGCGTACACGTCGTACCGCGGGGAATATAGCCGAAATAAATGAACGCTACTCTCTCTCAGTCGGCCATGTTTTATGCATCGGTCAGAGCGACGAGCGCATCACTCGCGAAGAGGATATGTAACTACGCACGGGAGTTGATACGCGCGGCAACGGCGGCGGCGGCGGCGGGGACGAGGAGAATTTATCGGGAGCCGCGCTCGGATCTCCGTTAACGACTACCGCGCGACGCTATATACTTATATGCGAATTTATTTCGCTGCGCTCATGGGAATACTTATGGGATACCTTTCTTTTGTGCAACTTCGGCCGCGCGCGCGCGCCGCATTTATTTCTTTCCCGGGCACACGCGGGGAGAGCGCGTATTTATTTTTCAGCGGCGATTTATTCGCGGTGACTCTCTCTCTCTCTCTCTCTCTCTCTCTCTCTCTCTCTCTCTCTCGCTCTCTCGGTTAAAAGTCTAATGGGCAGTTGGATATTTGTAATTGAAATTTTCCGGGAGCCCGGAGGAATCGTTGAATGGCTTACACGACGTTGACATTTTGTTAACGACTGACCGATCCGCGGAGACGGTCGTGATTGTTCGTCAACGAAGAGCGACGAGCTTAGAGACGCGGAGTTCACGAGGAATGCACAAATAAATCGATGTATATACAAAAATTCGGATTGCCTTGTTGCTGGATCAGTTCGTTCGCGTGAAATTAAATTTGGGCCATCCTAACTATAGTCACGCACTGCATTGACTTGGACGTGAATTACTCCGCTTACCGTTATAGATTTTAGACCAACAAATGTTTTGGGAAAATCATTGAGGATTTATGAAATGTAGGGATTTTTAATTGGATCCTTAGAAGTCCAATTAAAAATCCCTAATAGTCCTTAAATCCACTTTTATTATAGTTTGAAATCTTATGGTAAGTGTAATATTATCTACTTTTAGTATAAAAATTATCCATTATCTTTACAGAATATAATTTTAAATTTATTTATGATTTTACTTATGAATTATAGGGATATTTTATCCCCTTAATGCAGAAATATAAAAATTGATATTATTAATGGAGAAAGAAAAATATCCTTCCACCGAAGTAATTGAACAGACTTTATTTCCTACCGAGCTTTCAAATACATCGTATTATTCATCACAGCTAATAAATTATATAAATTACAAATTAATGTGGATGGATATTGTTTCTTTCACTGTTATAAAATATCCGAAGGATAAATTCAACTAGTAAATATACAGTATAATTAATAGTTTAACGTATTCAAAATCATTATCTGCTTATACTTCATGGCTCCAATTTTTAGTTTGAAACTAACTTCCCAAGTGATCACTTTCCCGAATACGGCTTCTCCCGCGAACGGTAGTCCCTTTTTTAGTTCCTTTTTAGTCCTCTAAAATACGTCCCCCGAACGATTACCCAAAAACAATTTCTTGATGTGAATTGCGATAAATTTTATTTATTTTGGGATCGGTAACTTGCTTCATTGACTGTTATCGAAATATGTCACCACTTCGAATTTAAAATTATTTGTCTCAAAATTATTTTCTGCATTTATATTTTTTTTCTCAAGTCTTCAAAGTTACCCCCCTCACATTTTTAAGCCGAGAAACTTGTCTACACATAGCCCTTTGACAGCACAGCTCCTCAACGAACAGGTAAGTAAAGCGTGCGTCACGCGCTAAAGCAGTTGACAAACTCTTTCGTCGTTTCTGCTGGTGTGCTTCGGACTTTTATAAGGCGTCGAACCGAAACGCAGCATATTTCACGTCACTAATTGGAACAAACGCTATAAAGCTGGAACGTCCGTGTACACGCGAAATCTTTCATCGGTCTATCAACTCGATCAGTGTAAGCTACCTGCGATCCTTGCTCCGCCAATGTTCCGTACAGGCTCTGACCGGTTCGCTGTCATAAATTAAGAATTCGTCGCCTGTCACCCTTTTATTATACGCGTATCCGCGATTTCTTGCATGTCTGCGCTGCGGTGACGCGCGGGGTTGGGCGGCAAATTTTTTCAACGCAGGCTTTCGCGCCCGACTTTTTCTCGGACTTTCTCTCTCTCTCTCTCTCGACGAGTTGACTAAGCACTCTTAACTCCGCTCCCGTTAATGCACATACCTGACGAAGGCTCGGGCGGATGAGATTCAGATTTTCGTTTTAAATTAATTTCTTCTTTTTTTTAATTTTTTTTTTTTTTTGTTTTGTTTGCAGGACGCGAGTTTGGAAAATCACGTGGAACTTCGTATCGACGACAAATACTTATACCAGTTAGTCAGTCGTTTTAGTATAACTATAGGCTTTAAGTTATGATAGTGTAATTTATTTGTATTTCAAATATACGTTTTCATAAACAATGCAAATTTCCTAAAGATGTACGCAATAATGCATGTTTTAAGAAAATTTTAAAAAGCCCGCGTAATGATAAATTTGAATCAAAATCACGAACTCGACGATTAAAGGTGGGCAAGGAATCGTCATCCTGCAATCAAACAATTATTATTGAATCAACACTGCATTATTGCGAGTAGCTCGTTTTCACAAATAATAATTCGATTCGCACCCGCAAAAAATGATTTCAATTGAAAAAACAATCAATTTTCCATTCACGAACTTGGCCTAACCAGCAGTCCTCGAAGTCTCATTTTTTTCTGCATTCATTTTTTTTTCGCGAGACAAGCCATATTTCAATTGCGCGACCTTCCTCCGCTCCGCGTGCGTGTGCATCCTCTCTCGGTCTTTCTCTTTCTCTCTCTCTCTCTCTCTCTATCTCTGCTTTTCTCGCGTTTCGCGCAGCAAGAATCCGGAGGGCGCGGTGTTGCACAAAACAGACGGCTGCTCGTTATATGCACTGAAGCACTTAGCTTGTCAGTACACGTAATAGCGCGAGGCCTTAGGCCCCTGCTACATACCCGCGTCACGCGTTTCTCGCTCCCGGGACTCGATGTACACGTGCTTTTTTACCCTTTTCCGCGCGCGCGCGCGCGTGTGTGCGTACATATATATATATATCCTTCTTTTTTTCGTCGCCTCGGTATCCAAGACTTATTTGCTCATCTCTCTCGGCGCAGGGCGCTGTACGTGCCGCTTATTATGCTATTTTTGATTACGCATCAGTATACGATGTTTAAGCATTATATTTCATTAAAGAGTTTGTATTCGATCTGACACTGTAATCTTGTGTAGTGAATGGATGAGGTAGTCAAATAATTTTATGTGAAATGTGTATGTGTATGCGTTATATAGAAATAGAATTATTTTGATATAATTATAATCGTGAATGAAAATATTCTTTTTAAATAAAAATTGAAATTTTGTGCCAGAACATATTAATCATTAATTTATGTTATAATTACATTTTTCAAATATGAGTTGGGTAAAGGAAACATCACCTTTTTTCTTTTTTGGCTTCGTCTCCCGGCCATGTATCTAATTCTGGTGAGAAAATAGATCTTCCTGAGGCAGGCGAGCCCAGAGGAGAAAAAAGAAAAGTAAAAATTAAAAATTCTCGATTAATTTTTACTCCTCCACCTCGAGCTGCCTCAGGAAGATCGTTTTCTCGCTCCCAGCAAGCTATCATTTTACAAAGTTTCAAGTATACGTCTTCATACCTGAACAAGAAAATTTTGAACAACACACAAAAAATATACGTTATTCACGAAAAGACCTCTTGAATACCATATTATTCCACTAAAAATATCATTTTCAATAGGTTAGTTCGTCGTGAAAACAGAAAATTGGACTGTCGCTCCTTCCGACAACATCCGTTACTTTCCCACTTCCCGCGTCTTGGCGCGAAATTCAAATTTTCAATCTATAGACTTCCAAACCCCCGCGATCGATACGCAGCGCGTCCAGAAATAGCTTTTAATCACTATAGGTAAAAAAAAATGCTCGCTCCTCGGCATTAACTTCACTTCAAAGAGAGCTACTTGAATTACATTATAACGAGGTGTGTGTGGATGCAACGCAAGTCAAACATCTTATCAAGATATATTTTCCCAAGAAGCGCAGCAACTCTCACCCCGAATGAAGCCGGAGCGTAGATCGTATTCCCATCTCTCCCTCCGGGCTCGTCTCCTCCTTTTTCCCTCCGCGCATCAGATGCTTGTTCGTGCCACGCGAAGACGTGAATAATCCACGTCTTTCTTTTGCAGTCCACGAGCCATTGCAGCAGTTGCGGCGCTGCAGCAGACCTCGACGATGTCGCTCTCAAGCTCCACAGGTATATACGCATACGCGCATCGTCGTGCTGTATATATACACCGGTTATTCGCTCGCGTGCGCCTGCGAGAAGCAAAGAGCGAACAAACCCCCGGAGCGGCATTGACGCGACGATTCGCGGCTCTGGCCTGACGGATATATCACGCGCGAACTGCGGAAAAGTCGGGCTTGACGTGTGCATGAAAGAGGAGAATTTGTGCAGTGTGTACGGATTACTTATAGCTGTGCGGATGCTAATTGCGGAAAATTAGTCGGGGAGAGAGAGAGATGACGGATTTGTTTTCTGCGTATGCATACGCGGCTGGAATATAGCCTGTTTTGAAAATCGAGTTTTCGAAGCGGCGCGCGCTACAGGAATCGCATGAAAATTCCCTTGGATTAAGATGACACTCGACTCGAGAGAATTTCAATTTACTCGCTAGATGAGCACGCGCGTGAATGCTCTGTGTGTGTGTATGTGTATGAAGTTTCAAAGCGGCTCTTTGATAAAGCCACGCGAATTAAATTCGGCCGGTCGAAAAAGTAGAACACGGGCTGCGGGAGGGGGGGGGGGATATTCTCTTTGTGTGCGTTGGCGTGCGCGTGGAGAAAAACTTGAAACGAAACGCGTCGGTATGCAGCGACGGTTCTCGACGAAATTATTGCATTACAATGAGACGTATATATACACACGCCGTGTGCGCGATACTGTTTTTCCACTTCCTTTTTCCTTGTTTTCTTTTCTTTCCATAACGTTCAGAGAAAAGAGTCGCAAGTTCGTTAAACGTATACGCAGCGAGACATTTAGCGCTGAAAGCGAGCTCTCTTGAACGGGTATGTGACTTATATATATATATATATATATGCGCACACATTGTAGAGGAGTCGTTTGAGCAGCGAGTATTATATACGTTATACGTATATATACACCTCTCAAATGCGCAAGCAACGCAGGAATAAAAAGTTTGCATTAGCGCCGAGAGCCGCGCGAACGCAGTAGGCCACTGCGCGCGGGTTTGAAAAGCTGTTGCGACGACGAGCGCGCGGCAGCTCGATAAAGGGAGAAAGAGAGAGAGAGAGCGCCGCGAGAGCTTCTTTTTCATTCTTTGCGCGATATTCCGTGTATACTCTCTTTCAGTCGGTCATTAGGCCGCTCCTTGTGTTTGCTCTTTTCGTACAGTGCGGGTAGCGCGCGCGTGGTTTATATTTTCCTTAACGCTGTGCCCCGCCACACATTTGGTTAACATTAAAGAGGGTAATTTCAATTTTTGCTGAGCCGATTCAAACATTAAAAATAGTAAAGATTGTAAAACTCTCAGAATTCTATTTAGAGTAAAAATATAAGATATGGAGAGATAAGATATTTTAGTGTAATGTTTGTCACGGCAGTGATTATACAGAATACTAAAAATAATTTTACTTTTGGTAAAATATAATCATTCTGCACTAAAATTATTATTCAGTGGACACCAAAGTTCTGGTCACTATGATGTTATTTTAAAATTTAATAATGAACAATCCTTGGCATTACCTGGCAACGAATAGAGGACTTTTAAAAGAAAATCTTTAAATGTTTTATTTATTTAACTTATTTATTAAGCTTCTACGGGCAATAGCCCTTTTGCATTAGTAATATACGCTGGCTAGGTGGCCACAAACAAAAATTACAAAAATTGAAAAAAAAAATATTGTTTGTTTTCACACATTCAAATAATCAAGGAGCGCCGGATCAGCTTCTTTAGATACAGGGTCAGCTTCGGTACATTCTGTGGACAACGTATTCCATTGTCGTATCTACTTAGCAATAGTAGCGTTAAAACTGCGACTATTTAGAATAGAAACCTCAGCTATAACTCTACATCTTCTCAAAAATATAAAAAATTAATCATAAGACTCTAAAAGGGCATGTGATGGAGTATGTGGAGGGGCAAATGGAGGGGTAAGCGAAGGGGTATACGGAAGAGGCATACGGGAGGGGTATGCCGAGAGACGCAGAGGGGTATGCAGAAGGGACATGCGGAGGGGCGCGGAGGGAGTTTTTAGACATTGAAATTAACCTAAATTTTTAAACGATCCTTGGTTTAAAAGTGGAAGGCCGATGGAGGAAGTATGCGGAGGGGCTGGCGGTTTCAATCGGCATATACGTCTATATATGATACAAGAAGAAATATGTGGTGCAAGCGAATAGCTTATGACCTGGGCGGCAGGGGGAGGAAAAAAAGTTTAATTGCGCCCGATAGTTGCGGTGATGGATGCGGATGAAGACTGTTTCATTCGAAGCTTGTCGACTCTCTCGCGCGAAACTTCAGCCTTCTCGACGCGCGAACATCCGCTAGAGAGAGTGCAAGTGTTGCACCACCCCAGCCGACGACAGCCACTGGGGAAGGATAAAGTATCGTGACTCGTTAGATTTTTTCGGATCAATTTCTGGACGTCCTTAATCTTTCTTATCGTGCACTCTTGTATTTACCATAGATATCCGAGGCCGAGAGCACACGTGCATGTGTATAATGGTTTGCATGCGATGCATAAAAACGTCATTACCCTGAATTCGATTGTAACAAAGAAAACTAAATCCGGAATGACTTAACAGGAACGACGTGTACAAGATAAGAGACGCCTTTGTCAACCTATTTCGAGATGATAAATCGCCCGCGCGACTCTATACGTAACGCGCGGTTATTGCGTGCCAGTATAGTAGAGCACTGCATCCGGAGTCGAAAATACCGGGTAAACAATTGAAAAAACATGGCTCTCTCGCGGGAAAGGAGACAGTATGCAGGCGCTCGCTCGAACCCGCGTACACGCGAACACCGCGAGAAAGAAAATCAGGCCCGCCGTAAATTACCGCGTTGTATCCACTCCTATGCCTCGTCCTCCCGATGATCCAGTTCCGCTTTTAACATCGGAGATAAAATATACGAGCGACGGATGGGAGATTCACGACAACGAGTATATAGTAGCAGTCCAACTCTGTACAGCTGGTTCTTATCGTTCCTTCCGTGATGGGATAAACATATTCATTGGTCGACTGGCGCTCAGCGAGCCTGAAAAAAGTCACTGCTCCCGAAGGGGGTGGGAGAGAGAGAGAGAGAGAGAGAGAGAGAGAGAGAGCAAGGGGTGATCGATTAGATGTTCTCTCTTGCTTGCTCCTTCTCTATGCCCAGATCTCCATAAATCTTTCTCCCAATTTTCGCGTGCAGGCAGTGCGCTGGTCCGTGACGTATGTGCCGATACGACCTTGCCCCGTACTGGGAGCAGCGTTTATGCAAATGCTCAATCGACCAATACACAGACGCACAGCTACTGGGGAGGGAGAGAGAGAGAGAGAGCAGAGGCGAGTCAAAGTGCCCCATAAATTTTCGAATATATCGGTGGTCGCGATGTCAGGTTACGTCGACGTCCTGACGTGTTGCTTCAATTTTTCGCGTCTTCCCCCGCATATGCCGGTTTGAGGAGTGCAATTGATTTTGATCGCATTATTTAAGGACTTTGTGCTTATTAATCTAGTGCTTTTTACTGTTGCACTATACTGAACACTGTACTTTATACGTGCAGATTTCAGCGTTATCACGTATTTAAACCTTTACAAAAATTAGTCCAAGTTTTGGCACAAACTTGATCTGTGCAGGGCTTCACGCTTGAAATTTTACAATTACATTTTGAGAGTGCCCACTGACCGTTGCAGAATTTGTGTAATGTTGGTTTGAATTGTGTAATGTATACTTATGCTTAATGTAATTATATGCTTAATATTTGAATGTTTTTTAGTTTATTTATGACCGCTAGGGTGCGACGCGAAATTTCTACTCACCAATGATGAAATAATAACTCTATACGATTCTTACAAAACTATTGCCATCAACAGCCGCAACCATTGTAGTCTAATTCTGAGTGCAAATTCAAAAGTATAATATACTTGAATTTCATTAATATTTCCCATACACAACAGATACCTACATTAACAATTCCTTTTTGTTTCGGTTTATGAGCCCCGTCGCATTAAACTTTCACTCTCGAGACATAATGTGTAAACGCCGAGAAAGCCAATCAGCGGACCTCTGAATATTCAGCTTCGCCCGACAGCGCAAAAAGCAATAATCGGCGAGAAAAACTGTCCAAATGAGCGCAAGTAAACGAATAGCAATTGCGACCTCAGGGCGCGCGTAATGTGAGGAGCGCTCGAAAAAGCTCGTAAAGACAGCAGCTTCGCTACAGCAGCGCGTCATTACCGTCGCCATACGCAATTCCAAGCTCACTCTCTCTCGTCCTCGCGAGCAAACAAACTCTCGACCCAACCCGGAGATAAAACAGCCGAGAGCGCGAGGCGTTTCCATCGCGCGGCGCGCAAGCCGCTCGAGCTGCCCACCGCCGGGACATCGGTTAGCTCTCGAGCGCGACACGCGTTAATCAAAATAACACCTTGTCCCCGCGCAGCCGCAAAAAAATAAGCGATCCCAAGCTCTCGAGACTGTGGCGGCGACGCACACAGCCGACTATATAGTGGTACACCTAATTCTTCGAATTCCCGCGAGTCAGAGTCAGCGCGCGCGCGGCCTCCACAAGTCGCGATCCTTTACGACTTGTTAATTCGTCTTCTCTCTCTCTCTCTCTCTTTCTCTCTCGCGCGCGCTATAATTGCACACTTAAGAGCGCCTACTGCTCCCCTCAGTATCGGCCCTTCCCGCGCCGCGGAGCGATCTTCTCTCGCGCGTTTATAACGCGCGGCGAAAGTAACAAAGCGCAAAGCGCGCGGTGTACGTGTAGTAGCGCGTAGTGCCGCGGCCCCCCCCCCCCCTGCCCGTTAAATTTTCTTTCGCGCCGACATTAAGGCTGAAGGATCTTTTCTTCGCGCACTCGTTAGCTCGCAGCGTATTTACCGAGCCCCTATACACGTTGTTGTAACGCGCGGCGGCTCAGCTTCTTATGAGCGAGCGGGTTTCTTACCTCTATAACAGCTGGGAAAAAGATGAGGGCGAAATGAGACGCGCGCGATTTTTAAGTGTGAGTACAGGTAACGCGAGGAGGAGCGCAGGAGAGAAATAATTTTGGAGAAGATATGCGTGTTTGTGCGTAGTTGGTTGCGCAACTATAGTTGCTGCGTACTGACACGCTCTTTTGTTTTTTAACTTCGAAGTCGATTTCGCGGTTGAACCGAGAGTTGCGGAAGGAAAATTACGAGGATCACCAGTATGGAAAATCGAATTTTAAAAGATGGCTTGGAAGCTAGGAATTATGATAGTGAGAAATACTCAAAATTTCTCCATCAGCAAAGAAACGCTTTTTGGCCCTCAAATCATACTGTTTCCAATACGTCGCGACGGGACTGCCAAAATTTGGTTATAAAAGTATTCATAATATAGCCACCCCCCGCTCCCTTTGAAGGAAAAGTTAGCACAGTGCGTAAAAAAATGCATATAACGAATTTCAATGAAAAAATGTACTTTTCTTTGGTCTAGTAATCGAAAAAATTTTTTAGGAAAAAAAGGTTTGGGACCAATGGGACTTTCTTCTGTAAGCCAAAAGATAATGAAAAATGCTGAGGAACATGCGAAGTATAAAATATGAAAATTTAACATGGGGAGGCATATGGAGGAAAAAGAAAAAATTGACTATTCGGATTTTTTTTTTAATGGGCATAACGTTTGATCAGAGCATCGAAACTTGGCATACTTTTTTTTAAATTAAAGCTCTTTTGTAATACTTTATTATAGAGTTATTCGAAATTTTATTGGTGTCTCGGGAACATTCGTAGTCGTTATTATTCCAGTGTTTTGACGCATTAATTTTCTGTAAAAAAAGCGTATAATGGCTCAAAAATATGGTTACTAGTAATTTTTCCCATGTTCCTCTGCACTTTTGACTATCTTTCGGCTCACAGAAGAAAGTCTGATCGGGCCGAAACCTCTAGCTTTAAAAAAAAATTTTCGATTTCTAGACCAAAGAAAAGTGCATTTTTCAGTGAAATTCGACATATATATATATTCAATTGATCAAATGCTTATTGTTCCCCACGTGCTCGCGCGGAAAACGCAGTTTTCGCGCTTTCTGCGAAATAAAGTCGAGAGGAAGAAGAGTCTCGTGCGTGCCTATAAGCATATACACGGCGCTCTGATTCTCAATTCGCGCACGCGGCTCGTTTCAATCCGCGAAGAACCGTACAGGCGCGGGCGCGCGCATAAACGCCGTTTCAATGTTTCATGCGAGCCGGGGATGAGAAACCGAGTTGTTCCCCCCTCCCCCCCCCCCTCTTCCGCCCCGGTTATGGCCTTCTGCTTCGTATGCATAATTTCTAACCGAGAGCTGCTTTCCGAGATACGCGCTATATTTATACCGGAGACCCCAGCTCGATATCTCTCTTTCTCTCTTGCAAGTGCTTGTATATACATGTATATCCTGAACAGGGCAAGTTTCCTCGTTTAAAGACCGCTTGGTTTTCCGAGACTCGCTCAATCGGCCGCGACTTGCGGTTTTTTTTCACTGCGACAATGCGTGTGGAGAGCGGCGTTGGAAATGATTTACTGCATTCGGTATACGCAAGCGGATATTGATGGATTTTGCGGAGAAGCAAAATTTTAAGTGTCTTTTTGAAAGTGCGCATTCGTTGTTGGAAGCATTGCAGATTGAGGAATAATCGTTGTGTACTGAAATTAATGTACCGTTGCGAAAAAGCTTTTCGTCTGCCAAAGAAATAGCTTCGCATTGCCCTGTTCGTAATAGTAAAGAATGCTGTGGACTTGACGATGTAGACTTCACGAGTTGGAAGCAGAAAAGCCAATTCTGAACGCCAGGCACTTTAGCTGTTCTGTATCGAATAAAAGAGACTGCCTGAAAGAATCACATTTAGATCGCAAGTTGTTGCATTCGAATAGTCTCTCTATTGAAAATCCGCGTTTTCAACTATTTCAGCTATTTATCTACTTCAGTGCAGCGGAAAATTGAAAATCCAGTGAGAAGCGTAGAGTACGGAAAGTGAAGTTAATTGAGTTTTACAATTTTTAATTTTTCTTCTTTTTTTCTCTCTTGTTTTTCCATTTCTTCGAGTAATTAATTTAACGCAATTAATTCTGCTCCGCTTCAACGCTTTCATTACAGTCTTGGCTATATCTACATATCTCCTTCTCATACATGCATAGCCTCATCAAGTTCAATTTCCTTTTATAGCATGCTTTAGCTGGCATTTTAGAGATTAGTGCGGCTGTTAATACGCTCCAGCACTTCATGTTTGCTGCTTCTATGTAATTGAATTTTGTAGAAGGTTGTAAGAGCTGAACGTTCACTATTTTCCAAAATTAAATTTTATATGCGCGTTTTGAAGCCTTTCGTGATTCCGTCAATGTTGGACAGGCAAAAATCATTTTACACGTGACTGTTATGTTTTACGAGAATAGCTCCTGCGAAATATTTATTTAGAAAAACAGAATATTTTTATTTAATTTAGATTACAATTTTGAAATAAACGCGGGAAACACCACTTATAAAACCTAAAAAAATAAAATTTTATAATGTTTTATAATTTGATTAAAAGTAGTAGGCAATATTTTTTGGTAAAAGTAGACATTATTGCCTTTGATTTAAGATATTAAGATCCATATTTGGACCTTCTAAACCCTAGTTACGATGTGAACAATGATTCATTGATTCTTTTACTGTCTTTCAATTCAACGAAAGCATCTAGAGACCTGAAACTAATTGAAAAATGTTTGTGAAACACGTTGTTCGGGATAAGATTCAAATCGGGTATCAATAACAACAATAAATTCAGTTGCAATAATAATTTCGCACTTTATTAAACAATTAAGGAAGAGGACCGCGCTTGACCTCTTTCTCTCACGAATCATTGCGTGTAACTGTCGCTATGCTTATTAATTGCCGCCGAAACCGTCATCGATGATAGCCGAGAACGGACGAAGAAAGCCGAGCGTACTTTTCTTACAGCATGCTCCTTCGCTCTCGCTGTATTCGCGGCCTGACCGGATAAAACAGGTACCTTCATTATTTTCATGCATTTCTATCCGGAACACGCGTTATTCTCGCGTAAATGTACGAATTTTGATTTGAATGCCTAGAAAATTTCTTAGCTAAAAAAATGCATTAGCCCCGACAAATCTGAAAAATTAAGTTTTTTGACTATCAAAAATGTTCTACATTCGCTACATTCAAGCGAGACGTTTTACAAATATTTTCCAATTAGTTTCAGATTTCTAACCCCTTTCATTCATCTCGAATCATACAGACAGTGAAAAAATCCATGTATCATTGTTCACGTCGTAACTATGGCTTCGAAGGTCCGAATACGGATTTAAGCTTAAATTAAAGATATAATAATATTTATACTTTTAGGAAAAAATATTGTCTATTAGCCTTTAATTTAATTACAATAATTTAGAAATATTTTTATTTTTTAGATTTTATAAATGGCAGATCCCCTTCAATTTTCGAAAATTCAAATTCGCCCACTTTATTGAAAAAAAGCGTTTAAATTAAAAATTCAATTTTTCTTTTTCAAGATTCGATCACGAAGAAATGCAATGTACGCGGGTGAAATTTCATCGGCACAAGCGGAGCGCAATGTCGCCTCGACATAATTACACCTTGTCCTGCGGAAACGAGAGAGAAAAAGAAAATTAATTTAAACCTGTCCTCTCTGCTACATTCGAAATTACAGTATATGTACACAACGCACAACGCGCGTGACACTTTGAGTTAGCATTGCCGCATCATAAGCTTATTAGGAGCGGAAATGAAAGTAATATTTATTCGATGATGCGGCATTATTATAATTAAAACCAACGCGCGTATAGTCGCGGAAAAAGTTTCCGGCCTCGGGCGCGGGAGAGCATCCCTCCCCCTCTCTGTAATTAAGCACATCGCCCCAGCAAATGTGCATTCACTTTTGTTAAATACCAAAGGCGCGCGCCCGAGTCAATTAAGATAGTCGCTACACGCTCGGTCCGTAGCATACTGAATTTTTTTCGCCGAGCAAGTTGTCCCGGCGCGCGCCGAGAGCGCGAAGCGAGAAAAAAAGTGAATAGCAAAACGGCGCTGATATAATCCCCTTTCTAATTACGCTTACGCAGCGAGAGGAACAAAGCGCTCCGCCCGCCGGTCCTCCGCGCAGTTCCGCGGCAAATTCGAAAGAAGCGGCCCGTAACGCGCTGGAGTTGAGAATAATGTGCACGAAAAAGCAGCCTGTATGTAATTGAGCAATTGTGAAAAATATCGGCCTGAATTCGGTCTCAGGGAAAAGAACGAATTTTTCTCGAGCTGCGCTGCTGCTGCTGCTGCTGTTATATTATCTATTTACGGAATTGTAAAAGAACTTTGGACCGTCGACGAGGAGAGACTGGGCTTTGTCGCGCGCGCGGTATGTATACGTACTCGCTTTGAAACACTGACGTGCCAAAAGAGATGCCTCTGTCCGATACGATTTGCGCGCGACGCGCAAGTTTCGAACTCGCGGCTGTGTAATGTCGTAGCGTAAAAGCGTTGCACCTTACGGCTTCGAAACGTTTTCGAGCTTTTTACTCGAGGTATTATTGTAGGCTGCGAAGTGAAAGTTCACGACTGATTTTGTAAAATCTCTGATTATTTTTGGTTGTTCTTTGGAAAGGAAAAGAAAGTTAACTTTCAGGAGATAAAAATTGACGAATGGCTTTTAATTCTAAAGCATTTCAAAAACTAAAAAGTTTCCTTCGTTTATTTTACTTATGTATTTTCCAGAACGACGTGATTCGAACTCAAATCGCTTCCAAACACGTTTTCGAGGCGTTTCAAGACGACCGAAAATTACACTATAATTTATACCTGCCCCTGAGAGGAACCATAAAAAAAGCTTGCATTCTTGCGTAAACACTTGCTAATCGTCTACAAGGAAATCTCATCTCAGCCTAATATTTTCTTTTAGAATGCAGAAATAATCCTGACATGATTTTTCCTTACGCAAGTTACTACGAGACACTGATCACACTCGTGATTATCATTAACTCCACATTTACTAGCGCGAAGACCTCCTCTTCCGCTCTATCATTATATTTTCGCTGAAAAGTGTTAAAGATTAATAGAAATAAGGCTCTTCCGATTGGTGGTCGCCCCTAAAAAATGACACGTGACTTCCTTCGAAATAATTTTGTCGTTTGATTGCGATTAAAAGCAAAAAAAGGGAAGAGAAAAAAGTGAAAAAATCCATAATGTCAAGGTATCTGTTTTTTTTATATCTATTTTTTTTTTGATAAATAAATATGTATTATTAATAATTAGGTAACAACACAGAATACTAATATAGTAGTAAGGAAAGTCATGAACAACAGAGACCAAAACTATAAAACCCGCTTGTTATCTTTTCTAATAAATTTTAACAGCGAAACAAAGGGAAACCAATTATAAAAACTAAATTTCTCAAAAAAAATTAGATAAAACAAAAAAGCATCGAGTTAGTGAAAAGCAAAATTTCTTCCTGGATCGATGCAGAACAAGCAAACAAAAAATGGTTGCACGTAAACGAAACGCACTCACAGGCATTATCCGAAATTGAAAAAAAAAATCCAACAAGTTTTTCTACCTCCTCAAAAATTCAACGACTCACGCATCTTCCTCTAGAGAAAAACACGCAACAATAGCTTCCT
Source organism: Philotrypesis tridentata (assembly GCA_018906965.1). Taxonomy (NCBI): domain Eukaryota; kingdom Metazoa; phylum Arthropoda; class Insecta; order Hymenoptera; family Pteromalidae; genus Philotrypesis; species Philotrypesis tridentata. The sequence goes on along the minus strand of JACCIB010000011.1, from coordinate 6,299,702 downwards.
CTTCTAATAAGGAAGCTTACCATGTCCTTAAATTTTTAAACGCATATACAGAGAGAAACTGCATTCGCGCGCGCGCGATACATATCTTCGAGGAAAAAGAAAAAAAAGCTCTAGCCGTAAACGACGTCCGATCGATACTCGCGCATCCGGCGAGCCGATAGTGCGCGAAACGCGGAAGCCAAGAGTTTGCAGGAGGTCAGACGCGCACCGCGACCTTGGCTCCTTGGAAGCCACGGAGAATTTTTTTCTCCTCTCTCTTCTCTTCTCTTCGCATGCATATATATATAGGGATATATGCGAAGCTGCGCGCGGCTATCGGTCATCTCGCCTTTTGCGATCGAGCGGCGATACACGCGCGCACTCGTACTTTACGAGCTGCGTAGCAAATTTAATGGCTCGAGAGCAAGAGGTGTTACACACATAGCGTTGCGCGTCTTTTCCGAGGAGCGAATTCGCAAGCTCCTCTTTTTGGCTTCGTGTGCAGTGGTGTGTGTGTGTGTGTGTGTGTGTGTGTGTGTGTGTGTGTGTGTGCACTTGCGCGAGAGGAGCGAGGCTCTTCTTTCGATTTTGTTTATTATATAGCGGCGGATTGTGCGCGCGAGAGAGAAACTGTTACTTGTATATTTGATGGATATCTCGACAAGAGGGGGGCAGGGGAGAAAAGTTATGCGAGGAGATTAAAGTTCCTGTTTGGCTTGCGAGCACGCGCGGAAATTTCGAAAACGGGATATTTCGTAATCTGTTGCGCGAAATCGCTTGGAAATGTAAACGCAGCGCTGCGCGCGGCTTGTTTTGATTTTTGCGCTTTGGTTTTTAATGCGATTAAGATGAGTGTGTACATGCTTTGGACTGCTGAGATATTTAACGGTTTGCGACGAATTAAATGCGGTTCGTTGGTGCAATTCAGATGTAGAGTAAGAGTCAATTAGTGTGTTTCACTTCAGACACTTTGGGACATTTCGTTTAATTGTTTCGATAAAGGATGAACGTTAAAATTAAAGCGGATTTCGTTCGCCGAGCCATAGCGTCTAGAGCAACAGAAATTAACATGAGTCAAAATTGAAATTTGAAAACGTTACATATGTATGAATGCAAAATGTGCAATGCATGAACTTTTGAAATTCATTTTTTGCGCATGGTAATCTCTAATGAAATTTCCTTCACTTTTATTATACAATTACAACACTTTCCATGTCCACGTGAACTTTTTTTCATTCGTGTAACATTCATGCGACCTAAAAAATTAAATAAGTTTGATATTCCGAAGACTTTAATTGAATTGGAATTGTTCACAGGGGGCGACAATTGCATTCGCCGAATTGGATGTAAGAGATGAAAGGGTAGTTCAAATTATATTCTCAGACTAAATAATGCAACCATTGTTGTAGTAACTAAGCTCTGAAGTTAACTTTGAACAAGCATTATATATTACCTGTTGGGTACAAGTCTTGATTAAATATGAAAAAATATCTTATTTTTCGTGGATCAACAGTCACTTTCATTAATTCTATCCTTTTTTCAAAGATACTTTCTTATCATTCACATATCTTATGCAATCATCTACAAGTATTTACCCAAGACTTGTAACACAATACGACAAATCCAGCATATTCTCGGTCTCTTGTAGAACTTAATATTTAAGTAGATTACGCCGCGATCCGATAAGACGTGTTCCAATCTCTTGCAATGACACATTTCGTCTTTGGTGCAAGGCCAGCGCAACAAAAGGCTACTTTTTTCTGCATCCATGAAATTCAGCGACAAAGAAAACAAACTACCACAAGATTCGCGTCTCAACAAGACGCATCAATAAATATAAATGCATATTGGTTAGTGCGGTATACAGTAGTAACAGACGAGTTAGAGGACGAATGTTCGTTTATCGGCACGCGAATTTCGTCTCTCCTTCCGCATCTCCCTCTCTCTCTCTCTCTCTCTCTCTCTCTCTCTTCTCTCTCTCTCATGTTGTCTATATAGAAAAGGGAGAGAAGCGCGCCAGGATGAAGCGCGTGTGCGGGAGGAAGAGAAGCCGAGCAAACGAGCGGAACCGATGGGTCGAGTATGCTGGAGGGGGAGGATAGACGCAAACGCATATATATGTATACGTACATATATACATACAGAGGGAGAGGATAACGGCTTGTAATAAACGGAAGGTTACGTCGCCGGGAGGCTCTGAATTGGACGACTAAGAGGACAGTGGAAGAGGCAGGAGTTTATACGAGAACAAGGATATCCCAGCCCCAGCGCGCACTGCCAGGGATAACACGCTGCTCCGGAACGATTCATTACTCCGACATGTTCGTGCGCCTGTCTCCACTCTCTTTCTCTTTCTCTTTCTCCTTTCTCCTTTCCTCCTCGTATTCTAAACCTACTCTTCGTTTTTAGTTATCTTCTATTTCCTCCCCCTCCCCACCCCTTCTCTCTCTCTCTCTCTCCTCAACTTCTTCCGCTAATCATGCACACCTTATCTTCACCTCTCCCGACGTTCAGAGTGCCACGGTCTACGTTACAATTTGCCGCTATCTAGCGAGAAATTAGAATTTCTCTAGCGTGAAAAATAACCGAGGATATGTATCAACCGTGATACTTTATCGAAGCTTTGCGCGTGAAACAAGCTTTTCAATGAAGAGATGGACTCGCCTCGTAGATAAATTTATCAGAGTGAGTCGCTGCTATTCCAGCGTGTTTTTTTTTTATTATTGTTTCATATTTTTTACATTTCATACGCATTATTTTGCAGTCATAAGATCTTATGCACTATCTTGGTACGCTCGCTAAAATATTCTAAGCACAAGGTGCTAGAAACATCCATTTCAGTTAATTTCATTTATTTCATCTAGTCTCCCTCATTTCCATATCTCGCAAGATCTATTTTGTTGAGTGTAATATACCCCAATATTTCGAAAAACTTCGATCGCACTTCGATGCAAAAAATAAAGTAAAGCATTAATTCCCACCGACCACTCTAATTAAAATCCGAAAATATTATCCTCAAAAACTCTGTCACTCTTTAGCCAACGCGACCAAAAAATTTTTAATCAATATCCTCTGTCAGCCGACGTTGAAGCTCGGGTTAATCCGCAGCCATTCTCCCCCCCCCCCCCTTTATAAATTCACAAGTAAGCCTTCGCAGCCCGCAACTATTCGCCATATTTTGAAGGCAAAATGCGAGTGCATGGTGTGCGTGGTTCCGCACGATACGCCGGGAACGAACGGATGGAAACGACTCGTGAGGGGGAAGGGGGCAGGAGGCGGAGGAGAGAAGCGGCATACGAGGGTGGCGGCGAGCTTCCGGCCAAGAGGAATACCTGCCGGCAAATATGTATCGAGGGACGCTGGAGAACGCTGAACAGAGAGAGAGAGAGAGCGAATCTGGCCGTGCGCCAGATCCAATACACCTATGGAGACCATTCAGCATCTGGGAAGCCAGTTGAAGCTACCGTTTATCCGCTGGCGCTGCCTGCAAGCTCCCCAACTCGAAGAACTGCAGACATCGAGAACTTGGATTGTAGGCTGGGAAAAATAACGTTGTAAAATCGGATATTTGTGCCGAAGAAATTATTGTGTTGATGCTAATGTTGAAAAGTCGTGTTTACGTACTTGAAACTGTACGACGCAATAATTATGATGAAAGCTCAAATTTTTTTGAAAATATTTCAATTTCTTTTCCCGATTGGTTGATTGTTCTTTGCTGGTTGTTATGTAGCAGAAGTGGGAAAATTTAAATTTTTTATGTAAACCCACAGATTGCACTCAGATATGTTCAGTATCTCAAATGCATACATTGATTGTATATTAAACCATAAAAAGAAATTGAATCAATTATTTTCTGATCCAGTAGCGATGCAGGACACGCTGACACACAAAATTTCAATTTTTAAGTACATAAAGCATTAATAATAAAGTAAAATAGAATTTGTCCAAGCCTCTTCGATTGTATTTTTAGTAAAATTCCATTACAACGATGTTTTTCGAAGAAGAGGCGCGTTTTTATGAATTGGCAAATACTTGTTATTTCTAAATGGAGAGGGGATACGTATAGCCACCTCTTGGATTGTAGCTTTAGTAAAATTCCATTATTAAGAAGTACTCACAACGACGTGTTTCCAAGGAGAAGCGAGTTTTTATGAGTTGACAAATATTTTTTTTTGTACAATTGCAGGGGAGCAGGGGGGGGGGGCTCAGGCACGTGTGTGAGAAGGAATCAAAATGATTGTGAGACGTGTGAAATAAGAATAGTCGCCGTGAGGGGCCAAGAAAACAATGAGTGACGAAAAGGGGGGCAAAGATGAGCTCGAGACACGTACGTCGAGCACCTCGAGAGGTGCGCGCAGTGAAAAGTAGGTAGAAACTCGTGTCCCGCATCAATTGACGAGCCAATTATACGTTAAACGCTTAAACAGCTGGCACGAAAGCGTGAAAACGCTTTATCGGCAACTCACAGTCCGGTGTGCAGTAGAAGAAAATTGACGAATTGCGATATAAGCGTGCATCGCGTTCTAAAAGCCGCTATAGCGAGCAAGGGGAGAAAAGAGCGCGAAGCACAACAGGAAAAGGAGCAAAGTTCACCGGAGAAAGGAGAGAAAGCAAAATTATTGCTTATTTTTACCGCTCGCAGAGAGAGAGGGAAGCAGTCTGCGAAAGCTCTATATCCAGTGAGCCGTCATCGGTTTTTATCGAGCTGTTCGAAGCCGAGTTTTTGTACTCGATTGCGCGCTGGCTGGCTGGCTGGCTGGCTGGCTGGATGGCTTGCTGGAGGGAAAAATGGCTATTCACGTAGACGCCGATATTCGTGCCTGGCGATTCGTACGAAGATTCTTGATTTACGACTGAACCGACTGGCTTGCTGATGCACAGCCGCGCCCCCCTCCCCTCCCCCTCCTGCCCCCGCCTACCTGAACCACCTACCCTATATATACATATAGCCTACCGCACGCGCTCTATATACGTGCACGCAGCCCAGCGGCCGGAGCTTTCCAACTTTTTGACTTTGCCAACCGAGAAAATATATTTGAATTACTTTTTACTATCGATCAGCTCATGCTCGGCTTACTTTTTGACACGCTCTCCGGAATAAGCCGCCCCGCGGAAAGTTCAGCTCTATGTTCTTCGACAAAGAGTTCGGAATACTCCGTATATAATTCACGAAATTAAGGCAGACGTGATTAATCGCGGATGTGTTGTATGAAACGTCGAGTACATTTTTTTCTGGGCGCGCTCGATCGAGTGAAATAATTTGCAAGGCCGCCCGCGCGAAACATTTTGTAATGCAGTATTTTTCTACTTACATTTCTAGGAAACTTCAATCGAAATGCCCTTTCGCCGCTGCGCTTTATACGTTCGCGTCGAATTTTTATTTGTCTATATTATATACGAGAGGACACGTAACACACGGCGTTCTCGCATTTCTAATGGACATTTTTGCTCGCATTCCGACTCGGAATTATGCATAAATCGTGTTAAATATTTGATTGTTGAGTTCATTAACTTTTGAAACGTCGACTGCGAGAGAGCGGCTGACGAATTGGTATGCACGAGAATCCTTGTTGATACAGCTTTCTAAATAAATGTATGACGATTTAATAATTCAAAAATATAGAATATATCGAAAATCCTTGTCAAAACCGTGCTTTACGTACATAAATGTGTAGCGATTCAATGCTTAAAAATGTAGAATATACACGACTGAAGCTTTAAATATGTAAAGCTACTTCATTTTCGAGTGTCCGCGAAAGAAATTTTTTGAATCGATATAATTGAAATTATGTATGTTTTATATAATTTATTATAGCTTGAATGGTGGGAAATGTAAAATTCGAAGACGCGAAAAATCCCAGCGATTAAAGCTCTTACTCCATCCGCAATTGTTTACATAAGAATTTATACGCCTGAGCTCCAGTGGTTCAGATTCCACTGTGTACAACGTGTATTCCATTGTACACAAAACTGTTATCCTCATTACTCTGCGCGACTTACTTAAAAATGGATTCAGTGCACTTAAATAAGTACTCATTAGCTCAGACAACGAACAGCCGCATAAGACTCGTCGTGAGAATGTAAAAAGGCTGTAAAAACAAAAATAAATCCACAATTGATAATCGATAAAAATTTCCACGCATAATTCGCAATATTTACCATGAATCACAAAGCCCTGATTTCTCAAACTCGCAATCCGCGTTGGCACTTATCGCGCGCAGTCGACGCGAAAAGTCGAACTTTTACACGCGACTGTATGCAGTCAATCTACATCTCTCGTCAATGCCTCGTCCAAAAATGAAAAAAGAAAAAAGCAGCTCAGAAGCAACGGAGCGCCAAAACCTACAATCTGACTTAGCGCGCAAAAAGGCTTAACAAGCGCCCCGAACGCGGTATGTGCACCCGCGTATCAACTCTTTCGAAGAGAAAGAGAGAGAGAGAGAGAGCTGCAGCTGCCGTCTCGAAAAACGCGCGCGCCGCGCACGTGGGGGAGGCGCGCGTATTACGGCCCGGTAACCACTTCTCGTACTTGCAACACAGCGCGAGGACGAGGACAATGATGATCATCTCTCGCGCCTCGGGTGAGACAGGTGAGCAGAGCAGCATACAGCCGTAACTGTCTCTCGCTTATCTGCGTCGCCAGACGTCTATTAGGCGCGTATAGCACAGCTGCTGAGGTTGCGATCTTGTTTTCTCCTGCGGAATATCCCTGCATTTTATTTTTCGCTATATAATTGCGGATCGAGCGCGCCCGATATTCATCCGATATAGGACGCCCGGATAAGTACGTGGGTGAGGTATAAGGTGGCGTGGAGTTTGGAAACTGATTGGCGGATTTGGTTTGACTCGGGTGACTGGACGTGCTTTGTGTTGCACATGATTATTGATGAATTGTCAAAATGTTTAATTGCGGATAAGTGCTGGCTTTCTTTCTAAATAATTTATCATTCATCGCTGCGGGTAAAAAATTGTTTGGAATGTAAACTTTAGTTTTTGTACGTGTCGTAAAGCTATAAACACCTCACATCGGCGAAAGATTCTGTATGTATATACCGAATGTTTATCGTAATCTAATTTTTACGCGAGTTTATAGTTACATATATATTATTGGAATGTAAAATTTAGTTTTTGTACGTGTCGTTAAGCTACACACACATTACATCGGCGAGAGATTCTGTATCTATATATCCGAATGTCTATCGTAATTGAATTTTTACGCGTGTTTATTAAACTTTTAAAAAATTAAACTCGCGCGCAACTGACCTGTTCTTAAATCGTTCGGCATATTAATTATGGTTCTTGTACCAGTTTTAAATTGTAAAATGTCAAACGTTGAAAATTAATATAGTTTTATTATAAAAAAGGCGTCCAAGAGTCCAATCGAAGGCTCGCACAAATTGTAAGAAACGTAAGTACATACAATACACTTCGATACACACGAATCCCCAAGAAAAGCATTCGAAATTTATTTCCACCTCGTCAATTACATTCGAGGCTATGTAATTGAAAATAAAATTTATCACGATTAATTGTATACAATCAAAGCGAGCCGTTTTGCGCTGGGGTATATACACAGCGTACTAAATAGAAATTAAACTTGTTGAGAAGAGAGCGCGCGACTTTGCGTCATGAATTTTCATAACTTGCAGGTGGCAAAAGTGCGCCGAGGAAACCTTCAATTAAGAGCCGAGGGAGCTGCGCGCGCCAAGTTCGCGGGCTGCGCAGAGAAAGAGTCGAGAGAGAGAGAGAAAAAAAAGAGAGCACAAGTCTTGCGTAACTTGGACCATACGGCGAAGCGGGCATAAAAATAATAAATATGCATACCGCGCGCGAGCGGTAGCCCGTTAAGTACAAAAGTAAGCCGACCAGACACACCGCGCGCGCGCGCGCGCGAGATACATCGATACGATTCAATCAGATAATCGCGCCTCGATATTTTACTATCGAATTCAATCCATCGGTAAAAATTCATAAGATACACGAGAGAGACAGAGAGAGAGAGAAGCGCAAAAGAAGAAGCGAGAGAGGCGAGGTGCGGCGTGGGTATATAATAATAACGATAAGCCCGCTTGCGCGAGGATACTTTTATCTTGCTCGGCTTGCTCTTTTTTTTATTCGTCGCGCGTACACGCCTGTGTGTACATATATATATATATATATATATATATATGAGCGATGCGCTGCACGTATAGGCAGCCGAAGAATCGGCAAAGCGCTGCGCTGCCGGCTGAAAAAGAGAGGCGTAAAAGAGGAGGCTGCGCGCGCACGTGCGTATACGTATGTATATACATTGGTCGTTCGATGTACAGTCGAAGTAGGGATCAGTCGATTGAGGAGGATTTTTGTTTTCTTGCAAAATATGCTACTGCTTACACGACTCGATACGCCGATACGAGATAGTATAATTGCCTGTTAATAGATTTGCGATGAGTCGTGATTGTGCGGAGAGGATTAAACAGAACTCGGAGAATTAATATACCGAAATTCTTCGACTGCCATATATATACTCGACGTTATCTTAAATAGCGTATAGAAAGTGTATCTTTCGCGTAATCCGATCGCCTTGAGATCGGCGAGAAATGAAAGATTGAATTTTATCCTCGGACGTGTAACTTCGAAATCGCTTGAAAAACAAATTAAATGATAATGACGCCTGACTGCTCGTCAGGAAAGCACTGTAAAGAACGCCGAGCAATTTTTTTTTACGCGTGCCAGATGTCTGTTGAGGCTCGCTTTCGAAGGTCGAAATACTCAATAATCATTGTATTCACTCAGACCGTAAGCTCGCTAAGGATTTAGGCGTCGAAGAGCGCTTTCGCGTCACGTTTCACCTGCAGCGCACTTTTACACCACGAGATGTGTACTTCGAGTGCGCGTAACCGTCGAGTCTTGAGTCGAAAAGTCAGGAGAAAAAAAATTAAATCGATAATAATAAAATTGTTCATTTCGTCCCTGGAGAAAGCACACGTAGAAATCGTTATAATACTTTTCATTCGGAGACGATGGTTCGGCACCGTCCTTAGAAAAAAAATAATTCTTCTGTACGACGCCTATAACAAAGCATTCGTCTTAAAAATAGCGCAATCCGCAATCGCCCAAAATGGAATCCCACAATTTGGCGTATCTCGACCCTCGAGGGAACCTCGGAGTTCTCCGCAAAATTTTTTCCCCCTCATACATGCGTATACGCAGTGCATCGCCCAGAAAAATATAATCGGCAAACCGACGCGCGCGGCGCGCAATAATACATCGCCCCTCCTGATTTTCACTGAAGCGCATTAGCCACGCAGCGCGCAGCTCGCGCAAACGGATGGTTTGCGGGAGATAAAAATCCGGTGCGCGCGTCCGTCTTGCATATATATGTGTATACACGCGTGTGCGCTCGCCACAAGCCCTCTTCTTGCCCGCGCGTCTCCTCGAGCGATATTCGGCCGGCGGAGCTTTTTCTTTTCCTACAGGTATACCTGTGCACACGTATGCATACATGTAGCGTGGATTTATCTCGCGCACGCACGGGGGAGGGAATGCAGTGCGCTGCTGCTGCTGCTGCAGTGGCGTGCGCGCGGCGCGTAATCACCGGCTCCCTCGCCTATACCAAAGTATTCGCCAAGTGTAAGTGTCGCCGCCCGGAGGTAAGGAGAGTCTCTCTCCGCACGCCTCTTTCCTTCTCTTCTCGTCCGCGGCGGCGGTGCGGCAGCGGCTCCGGCCGCAGGAGAGGGAGTAATTATCGGCATCTGCCGAAGGTCGACGAACCGATTTTATCGAGTGCAGCTTCTGCAGCCCGGCGAGTGCATTATACGCGTACGCCCAGCGACGCGTCGATAGCGCGCGCGACGTTTCGAGATAAGAGAGAAAGAGAGAGAGAGAGAGAGAAATTGACAAAAACGTGGAAGCTGTGGTGCGAGGGCTAAATTTTTCAGTGGGTTCTATGTAGCTGGATAATTTCGGCTGTCTCCGATGGTTTTTCGTTCTCCTTTTGAACGTAATTACCGCGAAGAGCCAAAGAAATTTAATAATAGGATTCCAACTGTGTAAAAATAGCTTGGAGAGGTTCTCGCGATCGGAGTTTGTTCTGGTTGACGTTACTGTGAGATTTCAGAGATTCAATTTTGTTGCGGATTGTCGAAAATAAGCAATACTCGTTTATTGCATTATTTTTACGATGTTGGTGAAAAATTTGAAATGAATGCTCAAGAAAAAGAATCAATTTGTGAACTGAATCGCGTGATTGTGTAAAATAAATTATAGAGTTATACATATTATAAATAGTTCCTACAAAAGTTTCATCTATCACTTTTGATAACGTTTCCGACTGAAAGAGACGAAAATACGCGAGGATTTATGCACCACATCCGCACAATAAACAAATTAGAAGTAAATTAAATTGTTCTCTCTTATTGTATTAGCTCCGCAAATATAATGCGCAAACATTCTCAGTCTGCACTGCCTCAGAGTTATCGACACCATCAATTGAATCTGAGCTATACTCTGAAAAAAAAAATTCAAATTCTCCCCATCGCGCAGTGCATTTTCTGTCTCTCTCTCTCTCTCTCTCTCTCTCTCTCTCTCTCTCTCTCTCTCCGCAGGTAAGTAAACACCGTCGCACCTCATCAAAAATCATTACTTCGATATATATTTATTTATGCAAATAATAACGAGCGCGTGTATCTCTCCATGAATAATGAATACCCAGATCTCTCCTTCTCTCTCTCTCTCTCTCTCTCTCTCTCTCTCTCTCTCTCTCTCTCTCTCTCTCTGTCGGAAAAAAAATTTTAATATTCCAGCTCATCTTCGCGGGAGGAAAAAGCGCTATAAGGCCGATCGTGAAGAGACTAGACGAGCCGCGCGCGATAAGCTCGCACTCGGGCAACACACACCTTCGACGTGAATGAAAAGGGAAAAAAAAGGGGAAGGATTTAAAGATCTGCAGAGCACGATAGGCACCCGGCCGCCGCCGCCGCCGCCGCCTCGCGAGCGGTAAGTATAGAGATCTGGATAATCGGCTCCGATGAGAGCAGCTGCGTTAATTTATCGGCCCTCATAACGCGAGCTTACGCGGACCACATATCGCCTACTCGACCGCATTGTTATGCAAATGTTGCATGCTCGAAATATGTATATACATATAGAAATGTTTAAGGAGTCGCGTAAGCAGAGAGAGAAAGTGAGATATAAGTGGAAATTACCTGAGCAGCTTTGAATTTCGGACGTGCAAAATTTTTAATTTATTACCGTTATAGTTTTCCAGTAAATCGTGGATTTTGCGGATGCTTTCAAATGCAAATGCGGATACTCGCTTCCTATAGTGTTGCGAGGAGAGAATATTTTGAGAGGAATCAGCGAGCGTGACTGAAGACGTGAAAAATTTTGATAACTTGTTTATTTTTGTACTTAGACTAAATGGTAATGGTATTACATTTGTTCTTAGCCTAAGTAGCTTGACAATTAGAATGCTGCTGCGACAATGCTATAATTCATGAATTTTCCATGAGATTCTGTTTATTCTAAGCCAAGACCATCAAAGTTCTCGGAGAAGGTGTTGGCAATCGCCTGACCACGTACAATTCATTCGATACCCGGACCGTCCAAACGTAAAGGATGACCACGTACACAGCAGAATTTCGGCGCGTATAGAACTGTCTATAGATCGTTGTGCCGGTGGCCCGCGTGCGCGCAAACGTATTCAAGAGAAGGTGATTGGTACGAGAGGGGAGTGGAGGGGGTGGTGGGGGCTAGCCTGTCATTACCGCTAATAACGGCCGCGTGGATCGGATGGCGCCTAGGGACATGCGCCGAGCCAAGTCCGTGGGAAACGGACTTGAACTGCCAGCTACGTATATACATACATATATACACGGCACTTTTATCCTCGCGCACATGTCTCGGCGAGTTTCGTCCGCTCCGCGTGTCTTGATCTGTGCGATGTTTGGCTTTATTGAATGGGCCGAAAGAATTGCGCGGCATTGCTCGAGGGACGCGAGTTAATTTTCGAAAGTGAAATGATCCACGCGAACGGTGGGACGGGATGTTTTTCTGAGTTGCGGCTGAATTTTTTTCGCCTCGCCGCGCGGCCGATCGGTCAACGAGTTACGAACGCGCGTCTTAGAGCATGGGAATCTTCGATTGTTCTTTGGACTTTGACGGGGACAAAACATATCCCTGCAATCTGAAAATTGTTTAATGCGGAAAAATTACTGTAGGTTTGTTTTGCGTGGAGACTTCGTTAATTATTGGTCTTGTCAGAGAATGATTAGATAGCTTGGAGAGTGAATTTAAGGAAATGTTGGCTTCAATAAACATTATGATACCTATATAAAAGATATTGCAGATACCTGAATATGATTGCAAATCATATAATTTTTGTAATACACAGAAAGGTATAAAATTAAAATTAATTTAAATTTAAGAAAACCAAGCTTTGTGTGTATAGTAAAACTAATAACGAAAAATAGAAACTATTGTCTTTCTACGGAAAGTTCGATACTGTCAAAAGTCCTACTGTTTATCAGTTGTGAAACTCTGGCAATAAAATCGAGTTCTATATATAGTTTACGTGTATTATTCGAAACTATCACACCAATTAAATATTCCACAGCCACCAAAAACTATAAATACTTACAATTTACGTATTCTTTGTTTCTTTTTTTTCGCAGCGCATATCATCCCCCTTTAGTAAGTGAAAATAAAGAATTCGATTCTCATTAAACTGAAAATTTTTTTCAACCACCAACTTTCGCGCTCTAATTATATCATCGCAATTTCGCGGCGACGGGGGTCTGCTTTATTTTCCAGATCGTACTGCAGCGTCAGCCGCGCCGTTGAGAAATTGAACGAAAAAGTTCGTCTTATAATTCTGGCCAGCCAGCAATAAACGTAAATGCTCTCTAAGGTGTGACTGCGATATATGTCGTAAAGAATAAGTCACGCAGTGCGAAACGCTGCAGCTTATTCTCGTGGGTGGAAGGAAAGTGTATGGGGAGGTTGTGGAGGGGGGGGGGAGATAAAGAAAAAGATAGAACGAAAGCCGAAGGCGTACGAGAGAAGGAAGGAGAGAAAGAGAGAGAGAAAGAGAGTAAGTAAAAAGAGGCTAAAAAACGGATGTGAAAGGTTAAAAAAAAAGAGTGGCGAGGAAAGTGTAGAAAGGGAGTTGCGCGCAGTACGCCTGCCGCTGGAATTTACCAATGCCCATAAAAAAGGGTAGCAATAAAAAAGACTATAAAGAACAGCAGTTCCCGAGCGAGATTGTTTGCGACGTATGTAATTCACTTATGCGACGCTTTCCCGACAAAAGTCAAACGGAGCGAGCAGCCCATTTGACATGTTCAACTTTACCACACACCACCCCCTCCCCCCCCCTCCTTCCAATGGCTTTAATGAACCGTATCGACACTTTCCAAGGATTTTATACTTTTCCTGCATTTAAGCGCGAGAAGGATAAAGTATTAGGCGAGTAAACAGCATAACGAGAAATATAAACGACTGTACTGGTTTCCCCAAGATGAACCGTCAACTCGAGATGATCGAGTCTTGCTTAACGGCATCGTTACACGCTTTCTTCCGTTCATTCTCCATTTCACACTTGTTTTCCATATTTTTCTGTATTAACGCAACAGACGTATAAAATCACAAATCTGTAGTCGTGTTTATGTGCGAATGACGAGCTTTGCTACGTCTTATTTTTGTATTTATATGCGCCTTTAGCCGCTATTGACAGACTTGCAATAATATTTCAAACAATAATTTGATCAAGAAAACTTGAGTTAACACAGCTTGATTTAACATAGTGTCGGTTCACCACGTAATACGTGACATACCTTTTATTACGTATACTATGCAGGTTATAAAAAATGCATAAGTTACATTGATTACCAATACTCTATAAGAGCAAATATAGTATCTTCTTCATTAAAGAATCTATTAAGCTATACGCTTCGAACTCCAGAGTCAGCGCGCGCAATAACTTCGAAATAGCAATTTGGCGCAGAACCTGCTCTCCGGGACAAAAAGAATTGGTACATATAATATGGCTATTCCATCAAAAATCCTCGACAGGTCGTCGCCTCGATGTTACAACGGCTCTGCTCACGGAAAAATAGCGAGTGAAAATTGGAAAAAAGCAGCTCGAGAACGAAAATCAAAAAAGGATCTGTATATAGATAGATATAGACGGAGAGTGAGATGAGTAAAAAACCATACACCATCACATTGCACGTCATCTCAATTTTATGGAGCACGAGATGGATTTGCAAGGACTCGCAGATTGACGGCTACCCGCTTTATTGAGATTAATACCGAAATCAAAGCTTGTACTAAAAAGTGACTTCAGAGATAACTGTTTGGACAATTCTATATAAATTCCACAGTCTTTCTAGTGTATTGCACGTTTATTTTGCATTGCTTCAATATTTAGTGAAACTGTAGAATCGAAAGAGGCTATACAGTTACGAAAAAAAATGCAATTGACAAATCACTGAAAATAGACAAGAACAAGCGATTTCAAAAGTGAGCATTCAAATGTACTTTGTCCCTCCTCAGCCTTTTATCGACCTTTCCGATTCCCTCTCCCTTCACTTTGCCGCTCATTTTCTCACCAGCCTCTCTCTCACTCTCTCTCTCTCTCTCTCTCTCTCTCTCTCTCTCTCTCTCGCTGCACCTATTCTCAATCCTTTATTCTCCCTTATTGCTTCTGCAATATTTGCCTCTGTCGCGCTTCGATTTGAAAAGCTCTCCTCCTCCTCCTCCCTCTGGGCTTTCTCTTTGGGCAACTGTTTTAGAATACTCTCGCGCCCTCGCGAGCACGAGCACACTCTCTCATTGGCATCTCCTCGCGCGCGCGCGCGCGTGGGAGAGAGAGAGAGAAAGGCGCGATTTTAATTAAAGCGCGCTTTGTGTACGGAAGGAGACAGTGAGGGAAAGAGAGCTGTGCAGCCGTGCCTCTGTAGACGCAGCCATAAGCCCGTCGTAATCGTCGCCGCAACGAACGGGGTGAGAGTCTGCACTCTCTGGGGGTGGGGGGGGGGGAGGCTAGAAGCGAGAGGCGATATTGAGCTCATTAACGAGTTTCAAATTGGTTATTGATCGGGCCTTAACGACTCGCGCCCGCGACCCGCGGAACGGTAACTAAATATTACCCTCTGCCGGGGAGGGAAAACTTAGGAAACCCTCTCTATCTCTCTCTCTCTCTCTCTCTCTCTCTCTCTCTCTGTTCATCTTGTTTTCTCTTCCTCGTTTTTTACTCGCGACGCGCGCGTCAAAGTTTTGAGGGATCCCTGCGCTTGGGAGTTTACTCGAAGGATATTGCTTTCCTTTCGGTATACAAGACGCGAAAGCGACGAGATGAGAGAGTATATAGTCGTAAATTCGTAATTGAAAGAGAAATTTTAATTATAGCGGGGAGAGAGAGAGAGAGAGAGAGAGAGAGAGAGAGAGAGAGAGAGAGAGAGAGAGTTTGATTGTTTTTGTTGAGGCTGCAAAGTGTGTACCCAGATGTAATATGGCGAAGCGTTAAAAGAGATTCGAGGGAATGGCATTGTCCTGATCGATTGAATTCGAAATTGAGCAAAATAAAAGTTCGCATTGTTCATTCGAACGCTAATTATCGTCGATTGTAATGCGCTTTGATTGGAAATCGATTGTTTAATTGTAATCATATAAGCTAATTGTACAGTATAACCGTTGGCAGTTTGGAATTGGTTAATTATTTTTTAATCAGCCGAAATGTCAATTTTGTACGATTTAAAGATTTTATAATCAAACTCTAACACATGTATATCTCCTGCTGGAAGTAGAAATTTTCGCCTATTGTAAGGCATATCTTTTATTGTTCGTAATGTTTGAATATATTGGGAGGTATATATTTCCGTCAACGGCCATACTACGCTGAAAGCACCGGTTCTCGTCCGATCACCGAAGTTAAGCAGCGTTAGGCGCGGTTAGTACTTGGATGGGTGACCGCTTGGGAACCCCGCGTGCCGTTGGTACCTTTCCTTTTTTGCAAATTTTCATTAATTTCACTTTCAACAAAATTATGCTATTGTATTTTTTTATTTATTATTCGTTCCATAATGAGAATTAACTGTTGTTAAGTGTACATTTTTGGGTATATTCGTCGAAAGACAAAAAAAACCATCATTCATATGTGAAAAAAGATTATAGACTAGAAAAAAAAAGAAAAGCTTAACTAATTCGTTTTACTTGAAGGTGCGAATCAAATAGCAGTATAACGATGGCGCTCATATACGAATTCATTCGAAATACGTAATTATGTAAGAAAAGAATCACCATAAAGAACAAATACCTATCGAACAGGGAAGTTCAACTGAAAAGTTCTACATAAGAGTTTTGTCTGTGATCAAGGCGCAGGTGAAAGTTTAAGGATCCATCAAGGGAACACTCATCGACATTAATATGGCTTTTAACAATATATCATAGAAGGTATTTATGGAAGTCGCAAATTTATTGTACAATAAGCGAGGGATCGCTGTTCATTATAAGATAGGTTTATCATACAATCTAGAATCCAGCGACGACCGGATGATTCTACTGGGCAAAGTGGGATCAGTGTACACAGAGGGAATTGTACTCTTCTCACTATTCTGCTGCTTTGTGGTGGTGAAAGTAGCTGCATAGCTTAAGAATTGGGGCTGTGGATCATTGTCACGGCCAATGACATTATAAGATATCCTCGAAATAGTAGACAATTGGTACCGGTGAACCAATCTGACTGAGATCCTTGTTTACACAAAAAAATGCAAGCGAAACAAGGAATGCAAACATACTCTGGTTGGGTAGCGTCTGTCCACCACAGGTCACATATAATATTTAAGTATTATTGTATTATCTGGATGACAGGAGAAAGCTGAATAATGCAATGCAGATGCGTCTCTGCTTAACGCTAAGGTGCAAGGTAAGTTTATTTTGAGACAGCTGAGGCTCTACATCAATGGCGTATACTATCTGTGCTCAGACAAACACAATACGCAGGGTACGTGTATGCAGTTGTCCTGAATGCTCAACTGTATTGGAAAAGATGTATCCAGTGTATGTCTACACCAGGAAAGCTCATTATTCGTCTGTGAAAACTGAGAAGGGCAACAGGCAAGATTTCCCTGTTGTTACCAGGGATGCTTTGTATAAAGTGTTGGCCAAGGCCAAATAATAATGCCAACACATATGAATGGTCATTTTTCCATCTTTGAACGAGTTGTTCCAAAATGTACAGGCGATGATAGCTAATTCTCATGGAATGAATAATAAATAAAATAAAATAATACTCTAGTCTAATTTTGTTGAGAGTGAAATTAATGAAACTTTGCAAAAAAGGAAAGGTACCAACGGCACGCGGGGTTCCCAAGCGGTCACCCATCCAAGTACTAACCGCGCCTAATGCTGCTTAACTTCGGTGATCGGACGAGAACCGGTGCTTTCAGCATAGTATGGCCGTTGACGAAAAATTACATTTCGCTACACATTGCAAATGTGAATAATAATGCACATTTCAGTGCATTAGTGAGATCGATTAACACAATAAAGGTAAGTCTTACTACAGTCAAAAATGTCTACTTCCGGCAGGAGATTGTCGATCGTTTCTTTTTTCACATACGAATGGCCATTTTTTTAACTTTACCGAGTTATCTAAAAATGTACACATGACCTAATTTTACAATTTAATTTAATACTAATAATGCTATAAGATTTCTTTTTTATTTTGTGCAATTAGAAAAATAATTGTAAAAAGAAAAATGTATGTCTACATTTAATTTATACAAAGCAAATACATTAAATACAATCTTTAATATTTGTACAGGATTGAACATTTTTGAAACGTTCATACTTTCAGATCGGTTATTTGTTTGTCAACTAACTTCATTTTTTGGACTTCGAAACTTCCGGTCATCACTGTTTTAAGAAAGCAACTATTATAACTAAATTTAAAAAATTGTGAAAGCTAGTTAAATTATCACTTATCCGTATCATTACTTGTCATCATCACATTGGAAGCTCTCGAAAGAATCAATGTTTTATGTAATCACGTAAGGAAAGACAACGTTGTCGCCAACAAGAGTGAATCAAGATATTTAAACTCTTATGTCATCTTTTGATAGCTTCTACACCTATGCTATAAATAAATTATCTGTCACTACTTTTGATTTGTAATTGCAAATGCCTCGACAAACATTTGTCAAGGCTATGTAAATATTTTTCAATTTATTGACTATAACTCGTTATTCAACTAGTTATACCAAGCATTTTTTTAAATAAATTATATAAACAAAATATAAATATCTTTTAAAGGGTTTCAATTATTCACTTTAACTTCAGAAATTTAATGATGATTTTGTCGTAAAAATCGGTTTTCTCAAAAATAAAGTTAAATGTTCTTAGTATCAAATTTTATTTCAATATAATAATAGTTGCATTTCTTTATAATAAATAAATTATTTATTATAACTTTTCTTAAGTCTTCCATGAAGTATGTATAATTTGTGTATTGAAAGAAAATCACAATTCTAAGTAATTATATATTTTAACTAGTGACATACCACACCAATTTTCTTCAATAGAAGTTTATCTTTATAAAACTGCAGGCAAAATACTTATACGACGAAGCCTTGAGTTCATGGTATTCTTATATACCGGCCGAATAAGCATTGAACTACCATTTTCTTAATGAGTTCATGGAGGACACATGAAGTCTTATTTTTGCAAGATTAAAAATGTAAGGTTGTCAATAAAATAATGCAGTATCATGAAGTCGTGGATTTATAATTACTGAATTGGTCATTATAATTGTGCGAGTCAGCTTCTGAGATGATGCTTTAATGAAAATTATTGGCAAGCTGCCAAGAAATATCAAAAAAATTATTATTATTTGAATACTATAGTTAATTATGACATATAGTTACAGAATAGTGTACAAAAAAGGGTGAGAGTTTGTAGATGTTGCAGGTTAAATAAATAGAACTAAGTTTAAAAGAAGACGAAATCTACACAGTATTAAAAATGAACATAAAATTGATCAACATAATAAAGGTATGTCTTACCACAGTCGAAAATTTCTACTTCCGGCAGGAGATTTTTGAGTGTTTAATCATTTCCCACGCATGAATGGCCATTTTTTTTATTCGATTTGTAACGAATAAGACGACAGATAATTATCATGGAATGAAATACATCCTTTAACAAAGTTCGATTTTGTTGAACGTAAAATTAATGAAAATTTGCAAAAAAGGAAGGGTACCAACGGCACGCGGGGTTCCCAAGCGGTCACCCATCCAAGTACTAACCGCGCCTAACGCTGCTTAACTTCGGTGATCGGACGAGAACCGGTGCTTTCAGCGTAGTATGGTCGTTGGCGAATGTTTATATAAATAAATGTATCGAAAATTACGAATAATCAAGATTTATCAAGACTATAAAGTTACGTCTTACCACAGTTGAACATTTCTACTTCTGACCATAAATATGTACGTGTTGTTTTATTCATTTCATTCATTTAATTCTAAAAATCTATTGGTGAATAATATTCTATATTGTAACATGAGATCGATAACAAGAAAGGATATTTACGACCAATCGAAAATTTCTACTTCCGGCAGGTGATATGCATGTGATGCCTTATTCATTATATTTTCTTTATTCTAAAAATCCATTCGTTAGTTTTAATTTTGACTAATCTTTTCATACTAAAGTAATGTTATAGTTTGGTTTTAAAATCTGTGAATCGTGTACAAAGTTAACGTTTCGGCTGACTAAAAAAAATTAACCAATGAGAAAACAGCCGACGATTGAACTCTAAATTCAGCTTACATAATTACCGATCTATTCTACGCTTCCAAGCGTGAAAATATTTTTCTCGCCTGTTTCATCATCTTCAATAAGCGAGGAACCGTTATTCATCTGAAAACTGACTTCTCTTCCAAACGTGCGCAGTTTAATACAATTCCTGCGATTTCGTGCTCTTCAGTTGTTTTTTTTTTTTTTTTTTTTTGGACTATAGATCGTTAAAAGCGATATCGAAAGGGCAAGAATTGAGACGAGGGTGCAAGCACGTTCGTGTATCTCCAGCTATCCACGTAAGAAATTGGCATTGAATCAAGCCATGACAAAAGTCGACGCGACTCTTTCAGATAGACCTGGGATATACTCACACATCGAGACAGAGTCTGGCCTAAGCGTAAGGCGCGCAGGCGAGCTTTAGTTCGTCGATCCAGCCCCCGTTTCTGCAGATGGAAAAGCGGGAGGCGCGTCGCGATAAGGGCCAGGAAGCATTCGTCTTTCTGCCACATGCATTCTACCTCCGCCTCGCGAAATCTCTGCGAAATCTCACCCCCCTGAAGCTTCCCCTCTTGTCCATTATACACTTTTCGTGCCTCATTCGTCGACTTACTTTCAGAGGGACAACGCGGGCGGTCGCGAGAAAACTCGTTATTCCGACATCGATTTCCATTATTGAATATGGCGCTGAGATGGTGAGATGACTTTGTAGATTCGTGCCTTAACACCTTTTTTTTAGGAAAATAAAATAAGACAATAATGCAATCATTTAAATTATTAAACATTTTTTCTATCAGGGGTAATATTCAACTGTAAGAATCTTTACAGGTATAGCCATCGTTATCGCGGTGCAATCAAACGAAAAACTGAAAGGTATCGATTAATGCGTCTCCGACGATGTAACAATTTCACGGCGGTGTATACGGCGAAAGAGTCGTTATAATAAGTTGCGCGCAGCACCTTGAGCGCGGCGCGCATAAGCGCTCTATGCGTCAATTCGCAGAGCTCGTCCTCGCTGCGCAGGAAAATCCGGAAAATAAATTTATAAAAATCCGAGCTCGCTCTTTAGACGCTAGCCGAGCGTGCGCGCGTCTGCATTAGGGGAATGTATGCAAAGCGCGACGTCCGGATGTATATATATATGTATATACAGCGGAGAGAAAAAAGCTAGGCGGCAAGTTGTTGAAGAATGAAATAGGGGCGGAGAAGTTAACTTGGAAGCGGCGGGAGAGAGAGAGAGAGAGAGAGAGAGAGAGAGAGAGAGAGAGAGAGAGAAGAGAGAGAAAGAGGGAAAGAAGGAAAGAAAGAAAGTGCGCGAATGCGAGGGAGAGTAAATCTTGAAATAACGTATAAAAGCACACCGGGGGCTTTTATTTGCGCATAACACGGGCCGACGGAGACGAATGGCATTGCCGTGAGCTCGACGGATAATAATTCGTCGCGTGCCCCCCTCCCCTCCTCCTCACCTCGCTCGCTCAATTATAACTCGATGGCTCCGATGAGTTATGGATTTCTTTTCAGCTATATCGCGCGCACTGTCACCTCTTTCGCGTAATATCTTATAAAGCGAGAATATAACGGGCTCGGCACTGCAGCGCAGCTTCGATATAATCAGCGCTGTGTTAAGAGGACTGCTTGTTTAGATCTCTGCGGAAGAATGTGTGCGCAAGAATGTGTGCACGTACAGCTGATAAATTGATTTTCTCGCGTTCTATGGGTACTTCTGTGCTTATACTGATAGCTTGATGGAAAGCTCCTCAACTTGTCAAAATGAAATTAGAATTTCGATACAATCCATATGACGAATAATAATAGTTATGTGTTTATCTAGCCAGTCATATTTTGCATAAATTATCTCAAGTTCTGATGCTTGTTTAACTAGATTGTATGGTGTAACTACGCATAGTTACAATTTTTAAAAACAAGCTGTACTTCAAGGTGATGTAAAAGTTATTATAAAGAAAACACGTATAGACCGAGATAAGGTATCTAAATACAAATGCTAATGGAAACCTCATAATTAAACGCATTTGAATACCGTTAAGACATTTTGGGTTTTATCTTTTATCTGTAAATTTACCCAGAATAGATCGTCAAATGTTCGTTACTAAAGCGTATGAGCAGCCGCGAAATGTTGCATTCAATTGAAATAGACTGTCCTGAAAATATTAGAAATGATTAGAATAAACGTAACTATTATCACTTGTGTGATAACTTTACTAATCTCTACTGGTGGTAAGAAAAATTGAAACGCAGTATTAAAATACAACTCGTTGGAAAAAATTAACAGGGCTTAAAATTGTCAATTTTCACATAGCAACAAGAGGACAGATTTTTGGAGGATCAAATGCTCCTGAAGGGAAACACCCATACCACGTGCTTTTAGACTCGTCACGAGGTATCAATAAATACTGCGGTGGCTCAATAGTCAACAAACGTTGGATTCTCACTGCCGCCCATTGCTTCCGAGGGTAAGACTATACACGTTTATAAAGAAAAGAGTCAATAAGTTGACCTTTACTTTTTATTATACATCTTATGCTTCTATGTTTACAGTGAGGATGTTAAAAAAATATTGGCTAAAGTCGGTAGTGTATTACGATCAGGAGTAGAAGGCACGTATTATGGCATTGAAGAAAGAATCGTTCATGAGGCTTATAACGAGCGAACATCCGAAAATGATGTTGCTCTCTTGCGCGTTGACAGAGACATTCTGTTCAACGACAGAGTTCAACCAATTACACTGGCCTCCAAGGACACCGTTGTAATTGATGATGATGAAGTGGAATTCACTGGATTTGGACGAATTGAGGTAAATAATCTACAAAAGCAGCTAGATTTTTCTTTAAAACAAAACGTGAAAAAGAACCTTCTCACGTTTCTATGTGTAGATCATGAAATAGTTGACAGAAAAATATTACTGGTAGACATTGCAAAAAACTTCTTTCGATAATTACTAGGCAATTTTGCAGGATCACAGCCTTCCCCGGAATTTAAAAACTATCACTTTAAAAGTTTATGGATTTGAAGTGTGCAAAGAGATACAGCATCGCATTAGTGACAACCAAATTTGCACGGTACCAAGAGCAGGCACAGGTCCTTGTAAAGTAAGCGACTTTCATTTGGTTCTATCTCCTCATTTATTCCATTTGCAGGCATACTTAAGAATTCATATTTTTAGGGAGACTCAGGTGGACCTCTTGTTAATAAAGATGGCATACAAATCGGTCTATTTTCACATTTCTTTGTTAAGGGTCCGAATCCGTTTGTGCTAAGCTTATGTGGTAAAGTTCCTGAATTTTATATGCAAATATCCAGCTTTCGAGATTGGATTGACAATAAAATTCAAACATATACTGATGTAAAATAAAATACTGTTACTAATATACTACACTAAATAAAATACTAATACTAATAAAATACGAATGCTTATGGAAATTTTTAGCTCGCGTGACTTTTCTCACTCGCATCGCTCGAACGACAAATGTCCCGTGAGCTAAATAACTACATTCTTCACCTGTACCAAAAATGTACTATTTTATTTTTATAAAAGTGAGCCAATTATTTAAGTCGAAAATTTTACTAACTATTACTTCCAACTTTTGTGTGAAAATTGATTGGTCGATAATGAAATTAAGGGATTGCAAATAATTTGTAAAAATGCTATGCCAAGTATGAGAAATGTTAATTAATTTTTTGCTTTACTCAAACAGAAAACTTTGTAACGATATAAATTTTGAAGTTGAAAATTTAGTGAGAAAACTATGTTTTTAAAAAATGTATGTATGTATGTACTTGCGATTAATATATGTACTGCATATATGTATCTCTATACTAACTAGAGATTTTGTTTTTGACTAAAAATTACACTAGCTAAAAAATGCAAAGATAGATACGGTAAATCATAAATGAAAGAATCATAAAGTAACATAACAAGCTATAAACAGTTTACAGTTTCGTTATTCAGCTTTAAAATCATAAATGATTTTAAAACTTATTATAATAACTCATAAGTTAGTTATATAATTGACGAATGGATTTCTCATTTCTGAAGATAAGATTGTACATATAAAAGTTGGTATTTAATATTTTTAGTAGATGATTTCATTAATTTTTTCATTTACCGCTTTAACATATTTTATCTATATTTGCACATATAAAGCACATTCAAATAAAGGCTAAAATATAATTCTGAACAAGCATTCATTAAAAGTTTTATAACACTTTAGCTGGTGCAAAATTACGAGCGCAGTTATAAAATACTATATTCTACAGTTCAACTATTGTATTATTAAAAAATGAAAGTTTCAGGGAAGAACTTGTGTGTTTTCTCTAATCGCAATGTAAGAAAGAGTTAATAAATTACAATACAAGTACGTGAAATAGATAATTTTTGCAGAAGCACGCAGAGCATAGAAAAGTGCTCGTGAGAATCACCTATTTCGATCTTGAGTATCCTTACGTATTCACTATTTTTTGACACGACAGTGAGAAATCACAATGTAAGCTGCATCTCGTGTGCAAAATAAAAATATTTCATTAAAAATATTCAAGTACATTTGTTACAAGCTAATTATATCTTCACGCCATGAGTCTTAGTTAAAAAATTACCCAAGAACAAGCGCTCGCAACTTTCTCGATTTATGTTTTAGACTTTACGTAAAAAAAGAAAAGTTGTCGAAAAATCCGAGCATAACTTTCCGAATGATCGTGTTATCAATTTGCGCTCTCAATTTGAAATCGAAGTAAACTATCGGTGACAGGCAGAAAAAGGGGTGCGTAAAGCGCAGAGAGGAATCTGTAGCGCGCCCTTCGGACAGGTTTTGCGATGAAACTTATGTATCGTGGCCTTAAGAAACTTGCGCCGGCGAAGGCGCGAAACTTTTAATGGGCTTGAAGCTCTGGCTTATAGTCTATAACCATCCGCAGCTTCCATACCCTTTCTATCTCGGAACAGACAATGTTCGATAATGTCGACACGTTTAAAGTCACTTGCTTGGCTCGTGAAATGACGAGAGCTATATATGGATATACTCGTGTATATATAGAAGCACATCCTGCCCGCGCGACGTTATATAATCGTACTTAAATGTCCCGAGACACTCAACACTCCTGATAATAGCAAAATTTACTTAATTATTGAGTTGCTAATGGACTTGGCGTCGGCTCTCAAGGCCCTAAGATGTGAGAGACGAAAGTATAGACGATTGTTCCCGCGTAATTGCTTATACAATGTCGGCAGCAGCGCGAGCGAGGCGTCGCCTTTTAGCCAGAGTCGCGTAGTTAAAATCTTGGAAATGATTCGCGTAGTCAAAGCGCAATTATACATGCGCCGCGTCTCACTCTCCGCGCCATTCCATTTATCACGAAAATTAAAAGCTAACCCTCTTTTTCTCATATTATACATGCTCTCTCTCGCATTCAATCTCTGTCTCGTATATACAGCGAATAATGCACGCTCGAAAAATAGCCTCGCAAGCTCTTCAGTCTTCGATTTATTATGCAAATACGGCGTCGCCCGAAATAGGAATTTCCCCGCTGTGTACAGCGCAGTGCCAACTGCGGTGCAACGAGAAACAAAAGCGCGTCAGAATTCAGCTGAGGAAGGCGGAAGTTCGCGAGAGCTTTCGCATATCCACGAGCGCGCGCGCAGGCAGTCTGCTGCTGGTGGAACTATACTTGCCGCTGCATCCCTCGCCGAATCGTCTCGTCCCTGGCATGTTCGCGACTAAACGAAAAGACGACGAGAATTCGAGAGAGAGAGAGAAAAATAATTTCAGCACAACTTTATTCGTCGTCCTTACACACGCTTGCAATAAATTCGAGCCGCCGCTGAAATTAATCTATTTCGAAAAAGTTTAGCAAGACTCGCGAATAGTACATTACGAATATTCAGTATTTTGGAGCAGCCCTTTCGGAAATGGTCGACTTCCATTTCCAAGCAGTGATCTTTCACTGCTCAAAGTGAGAGACTACTGTGTTACCAGTGTACTGCCTATATTTAACAGTTCTATCGTTCTCCGTCTCCCAGTTTGAATGCGGCTCGCTCTATCCTTGTCCGGTCGCACTTCATCTTCCCCTCTTCTTTGAGGTATGTGCTCCCTTTCTCGCCTTGCTCTCCCCTCGCTCCTTCCCACTGCCGCAGCCTTATCCTCTCTCTCTCTCTCTCTCGGGATTTTCGCATGAGACTATGCGGATTGAGCTTCCGCTGCAAGAGCTCGGCAAATTGCTTCTTATCTCGATGCTCAGGGCGCGATGCTGCTGCACTACTCTGCGCGCTGTACAGTATATTACTAGTAATGCATCACAAAGCGACTGGGGTTAAGACGCGAGTCGGGGCGAAATGAGGAAAGGGGTAGATAAGTGCAGGAATTTTTAGAATGATTTCGTTGCATTGTAGACGACGAAAAAATTGACTCATATACTCTTGCGCACTGCAGCCATTCACTCGTTTAATTTTGCAGTCTACTGCGCGCATTCCAATTTTCTAAAACTCCAAAACATTGTCGAAAATGTAAGAATTTAAAATACACATAAAGAAGTTCAAAATACGACGAATACTTCGATTTGATTTTTGAGCAGATCTTCAGATGGAGATCATACTTCAGAACTAATTCCCCGACAACAGCAGTACTTCGTATGGTTTACGGTATATACGCAGATATATCCTGAGCACTGACGGTGACCTACACGTATATTGCATTGAATCATTTTATTTTATATTTTCAGTTTGTTAACAATATGGCAGTTTCAATTAAAATTAATATATAATTTATTATTGTATTACACATATATCAGAATCCAAACAGTTTTAAACAATTAAAAAGTTACACCCTCAATATAACTATTCAAGAATAATAGTTTAACTTAAGAATGTTTAGTAAAAAGTTTTTTTTACAAAAAAATAGCTTGTAAAAGTTATTTATTTTTAAGACTCATTGAAGATACTTGTATCTTGAAAAACTCAATAAGATCCGAGGAACGGAAACATTAGCATGCAAATATCTGACTATCCAATATCGTCGCCTTAACAGACAGCAACCTGCAATACAATTCTGCAATTTTGGTAGTCCGTGTGACAGGCGCAAATGAATCGAATTGATCTCCTGACGAACTAGTCATTGTTTATCCTGATTGATCAATATGCTCAGAAATTGAAAATCTATCGTCGTTGCAGTAGTACTCAATCCTATAAATAAAAGATCCTGAAGTATTGGCATTAGCTGATTATCTGCAACGTAAAGAAAAGTTGTGCTCTTCGTGTACATTTTTTCAGCGGAACTTATCGAAAGGCAGAGTAAAGCTTTAGCTGTAGCTTCTGTAAATCCGACAAGTACAAGTAGTTGGGACGGTGATGGAGAGCTGAGTACCAAATTTTTATTCAAGAAGGTAGCTACGGTATCCAAACGATTTTTTTATGTACTTTGAGTCGTAAAATCCGAGTTTCATTATTTTCGGTCTTAAAAGTAAATGTGCTTTTACACTAAATTATTTGTTAATAAATAATTTATTAAACCATTAGGATCAAAACCATAAAATTTGAGTTTTATACGCCAAATATACGTAGATTGATGTATCACGAATGTAACGTAATTACGCTTGTATATTTCATGAGAGTGTCCAAAATTCATCAATTATTCGTTAAATTGTAAAATATGAACAATAACCTGGCAACTCGTAAGCCCGGAAATCACGAAAATCCCATTCTACCTCTCAAAATACATAAAAAAGCCGTTTGGTTACCATCGCGGCCTTCTAAATAAAAATTTTGATACTCTCAGATCCCCATCATGCACCGCCCGGACTAAAAGGAATAATAGTGCGCGACCTACATTTTCCTTTTAAAATAGTATCCGTTTTAATAGATATACCGCCAAAAGCAGTTTCCTGTCCTTTGTCCAAATAAATCTCGTTCAGGAACATAGTTTTTCTTGTTTCACATCAAACAACTCCCTGAAATAGAATTGGTATTCGAGTTTGGTCGGGATTGCTTAAATACAGTTGATCACTATGAAAATTACTCCAAATTCATTATTGATGGCCATAAAGGCATTGTTGTCAGAATACTCACGAAAGCTGTGAACCGAAGTCATATGTTATAGGTCAAACCGCCAATCATAACAAAAGCGCCTCTGCCCGTGTATTTCTATAAAAGCTTCATTAAATACAGCACTCTGTAGACCGTTTAATCATTCCTCCAATAAGATATCACTCCTCATCTATTTATCGCCGACTGGATTTCACTCGCCAAATTCAATATAAAGATATTTATACCTTACCTCGTCCAACCTCTTTCCTATGACGAAGCGCCAGAGAATGTTGATAATGACAAGATCTAAATTATCTACATGCTTCATTTCCACCTTTACCAATGATATGCAAGATTCGAACAAGTTCGTCCTTATAATGGACTTAAACATCTCGTGACCAATCGAGTGCAAACTCCTCTCGAAGTATTGCCGAATTACCTTCTATTCGTAGGTCCGTTGTTCGTCGTTCAACATTTTTCAATCAAAATAAATAGAAATTTTTAATAAACCTTCGACCTATCCGACTCTAATTGAGTGCGCATATAGCTGTGCTGTCCTGCCTTATTTCTATTGATGATGAACGTACAGAACACTCGACAGCATATGACAAACAATTCATTATGCATAATCACTCTCACTTCGTAATCCGATTTGTAATCTATAGAATCTTAATCCTCTCTAATCTTCTCAGTCACCACAATCTCTGACTATTTCAGTTATTTCGATAATTTTGGTGTAAATGATCGCTTTCTCTGCCTCAGCCTTTAAAAGTTAACAGTTACATTAATTTTCTTGTCTATTTTAAGAGAAATAATTGCATTGCCTTATTACAGTAGAACAGAAAAGGATTTACACAGAGTTGCAAAAAATAATTAGTTAAATTTTTAGTTCGATAGTAATTGACATATCATTAATCTGCATATTAACTAGAAAAGATTTTAATGTATATTCTAACAAAAATACCTCGGAATAACATCAATTTTCAATAAAATTCATTTAAATTGAATTCACCAATTAAAATTTATAAGCATTAATACCGAGTAAGCTTTAACGATCACTTAATTTTGTTCGTACAGTGCTTTCGAATTCCCCGAGCTACGTTCGTATCATCGTGCGTTTCACTAGAACAAAATTCAACCGAACTGACGCTGTTGTCTCTGAAAGTCAGTGCAAAATTTTAATGATTCTCAACTCACCCAAGCGCAAAATTTTTTCGCGAAAATACGACTCCCAACTTGGATTTTCATAGCAACGTATTTCGATTCTGCTACACCCACCGCATCATTTTTGCCAATATCGGCCAATTTTTATACGCAATCCGGAGTCGAAGTCTCGCGAGCGAGTCTATAATGCACAGCAGTAGAGCCCGCAGCGGCGGTTTTCCACTACACTGACCTTTCGAAAATTGTTTTGTCCTGAGGGAGGCGACAGCCGATGTGTCAATGCCACGCAACGAGAGACAGAGTGCGATTAATCGCAAGGGAGACGTTCTTTACGACCAAAGACGCGAGCTCGCAGAAATCGAGTTTACCTCTCTCTCTCTCTCTCTCTCTCTCTCTTCCACTCCCCCTCTGGCTCCGCAAGATATCGCACCGCTGAGAGAACGCTGCTGCGTTTTCTCAACTCGGGAGAGGATATTCGGGACTGCGCATTGGCTCTGCTGTCGACGTTTTATCACTTTGGATGTCCGCGACTGTGATCGAGTGGAGATGGATTATAAGAGATGAGTATGAAAGAGCTGTATTGTCTATATTTTACGCTGCAACGTTAGAATCTGTCGGAGCTGTATTATTATTGATAAAAATTTATTGAAATTTTTAATGTATAATATCATTGATATATCAAAGAATCGATCGATGGTTCAAATTGGTTGGTCTTCAGAAATGAAAGAAAGAATAAAAGGGGAAACAAATGTGCTGATTTTGAAAGTCGGAAAAAAGTTAAAATTTATACGGGGTAGAATAATGAGTGATAAATTTTGTTAGGTTTCGCAAAGATTTGCATGATTGTATTTTTACCTTTTTATTCCATTTTAAAATCCTCTTTCTTCCTCAATAAATATCAGTTCAATTTTTTTTTCTTGAAATAGTTTGAACGAGCGATCGATTCAGTAATTATTAATCTAAATAGCCTTCTTCCTATCATACTTCCTGCAATATTACTTTCTATAATAATACTTTATTGAACTAAGTTTAAAGATGACCACTCAACATTTTACTCTATCTGATTTTTCAAAAATTAAAGCTCTTTTAACATAATTTATTTCTACTTACATAGATCCCTATTCTAAATCAATGCTTATTTCTTAAGCTGTTAAGATGCAGTATAGCTCTAAAAAACGAAAAACTATTTTTTCAGCATTCGGCTCGTAACTTTTATTTTGTTTCATCCTGCTGCTCTCGTTTATTTCGTTCAAAATAGCCTAAAGCACATAAAATTGTTTTCAAAAATACAGCGTTTCAATTTTCAGTCCTGAAAATAGTCCGACTTCCGCCGAAATGCATGACCCCTATCCAAGGGGTAAATCCGGTAATAAAGGTAACTTTTAATGCTCCTCACGAGCGGCATCACGATGACTGACATTCGCAACATTGAAAGTTGCTTTCACACCACTGGTCATCATACACGAGTCGCATACTACTCATTGCGAAGATCCCCTTAAAAGTCAGGCAGTCGCGCGCAATGTCACACAAGTTGCACTCGTTGTGGATTCCGAGGAGAGACAGAAAGAACCCGGCCTATGTACGCAGGTAAATTGCCGTGTGTTTAACTATCGACCCACAAGCGAGAGAGAGAGAGAGAGAAATAGTTGGAAAGTTCAGGGGTATAGAGAGAAAGACAGGCAGAGCCTGAACTGCATTTGCAGCTCTACTGCTATTTCAGTTCTGCCACCAGTGCTGCTGCTGCTGCTGCTGCTGCTGCTATGCCTCGTGTTCTCTCTTGGTATGGCTCTTTCCCTCTCGGAACAGCAGCAGCAGCAGCAGCAGCGGCTGGTGCGCAAGTAAAGGTCTCTCCCGCGCGCTTGTGCGAAGCTCGCAGGCGCTGCGGCCGCCGTCTGTTGAAGTTTGTACTGCGCTAAGCTAACTACTGATCTAATTAGTTGCTGTAATTAGTATTATCAGCGACGTTATAACTTTCGCCCCCGCGTCTTGCGTAATATTCCTGTTTGCCTTGGCTTGTTGGAGCAGAACATCGCGGATGTGTTCTTGATTTCGTAACTTTCCCTCTTTCTCCTCCTCCGCCGCCGCCGCCGCCGCATATTCTTTGCCTTCGCTCTCTCGCATCGGTGCCACGACTCGATCATACACTACTCGACAACCGCAAGTGCCCGTCACTTTTTAATTTCGTTTCGGAAAAGTTTCCGAGCTGTGCTTGTTTAGGAGAGTCGCCTGGTATGGCGAACGGGGGAAGGGGTAGGTCTGCATTATATAAGTGCGGGAATAATAAATTTTATGAATGATGAGGATTTAACGACGTTTTATCATTGCATTGATCGGTATAACTGCGTGAAGCTTTTCCACGCTAAACTTGTCTATACTCTATACCCTGCTAATGGACCATCGTACTATTCAACCAATTTTCACCGAGCTAGACTTCAAATTTTCTTATCAAGCACAGCAGCTCTTCAGATTTAACCAATGTAATTTTTCATAATAATTAATTTTGCCTTTATATTAGACGGGTTTATATGGACAATTCTCCTAAAAAGTCTGCTTTTCGGGGGCCCAGAAATCGAAATTTTGTTTTAAAGCTAGAGGTTTCCGGCCAATCAGACTTTCTTCTGTAAGCCGAAAGATTATCAAAAATGTAGAGGAACATAGGAAACTTGGAACATCAGAATTTAACATGGGTAGATGGAGAAAAAAAGAAATTCGGCTATATTCGAATTTTTCTTTTTAACAGACATAACTTTTGATCAAAGTATCGAATCTGGGTATATTTTTTTCAAATTAAAACTCTTTTGTTCTACTTTATTGTAGTGCAATTTGAAATTTTATATGTGCCTCGGGAACATTCGAAGTTGTTATTATTCCAGTGTTTTGACGCATTAATTTTTTGTAAAAAAAACGTAAAATGGCTCAGAAATATGGTTACTAATATCTTTTCCCATGTTCCTCTGCACTTTTGATTATCTTTCGGCTGCCAGAAGAAAAAATCCATTTTTCTAGGAGAATTGATCATATACAAAATATAAATAAATATGAAATAAAATTCGTTTTCATTTGTTTTATTTCTACTGTATTAAGCGGAAAATGGAGACCAAACACAGCTGTAGACAAGACTCAAAACTTTCGCGAAATTATACTGCAGTATAAACTCGGACGAACATAAATTATAATATCGATTTGCAATGTTTACAGACAAATATCTTAAAGAGATGGACTACGAGCTGGCCTCTGCTCTGGAATTCTTTCGGCTTATTCCAGAGATTCGGCGATAAATCAAAGACAACCGGAAGTTGGATAACTCCACAAGCAGTCGCATCCACGATAAGAAGTAACTTCCGGCAATTTATAGACGACCAAGTTTTCGTCGCTGACATTTATTACTTAGCACTGCAAAGTAACTAAAACCTATATTCATTCCACCCGCGCAACGTTACGCTCGTAATAGAATAATAAGTGTATGAACAGTGTATAACTTAATATATTTTCAAATGTGTTTCTTCCTAAAACGATTACTTGTGACGCGATTGCTGGAAGTGCATTGGACATGCTATTAATAACGATAAAAAAAATTTGTTCAAGTTGCATTTGTTGATTAAACACTTAAAAAAAGATGTATATAATGTAAATAATTTTTTTACATATGTTCCAATGGTAACTATCTTTGATACCATTGGAATTCTATATTATTAAACAAAATTAAAACAGGAATAAATATAAGTAATGAATTAAATAATTGGCGTTATTTTAATTTTTTTTAATATTTAATTGAACTGTTACAATCAAAAGATTTTTTTTATTCAAGAGATGATTATTTAGCGTACCAGGCACTTTGATGTTTTTACGTTATACGTTGGATGTTTTAAATTAAAACGATTCGCGCAGAGTCCTTTCCCAAACGGTACTTCTTGCGACCTCTGTTGCTAACACAGTGAACTTCGTTGAATATTTTGTAGACTAGTAGTAGCGTAGAGTAAGTA
The DNA here is from genome assembly GCA_018906965.1 of Philotrypesis tridentata. Taxonomy (NCBI): domain Eukaryota; kingdom Metazoa; phylum Arthropoda; class Insecta; order Hymenoptera; family Pteromalidae; genus Philotrypesis; species Philotrypesis tridentata. The sequence goes on along the minus strand of JACCIB010000011.1, from coordinate 6,266,771 downwards.
AACGATTAATAAATAAAAAAAGGTATTTTTAAAAAAAGCATGATTTTCATTTTATAATTAGTAAAAGATTTCAAAAATAAATATATGTTATTCAAAATAAATAAATTTATTTTTAGTTGTATAAATGAATTTAAATCATCATTTCGAGCAACGTTAATTTATTATCTAAGTCGACGATTTCAAACTACATAGAGCTCCTCATCAGGACAAAAAAATATATACAAAAATTTGTTACAAATTCTGCACATAAATGAAGTTAAAAACAATATGTAATAATTGCATAATTTGCCTAAGAACCAAATTAAATTGAAATTACATCAGTACTCAAATACTAGCACACGCAGGACTTTTTCTCTCCTAATTTATTTTTAATTTATTTTTTTATAATTTTTTTATAGCAATAATTTCACTATTCTAAATCAGTAAACTGTTGGATTATAGTTTAGTAAATTAAGCTATTAGTATTATTATTAAAAAAGTCCGTTTTAAAATCAAATCTTTAATAATCATATAAAATTGTATAAATATTGAATATGCTTTAACAGTTCAATAATGTATCTTAACAAAATAAAGAATGAAAAATCGAATTTTTATTTTGTATTTAAACGATAGCATATTATATACTCAGAAATAATGCAGGAAGCATTAAACAATTGTTATATACGTCATATATTCAGTCCAATTACTCTTGAATGACCAAGATCCATAATTTTTATTTTTAAAAGCATTCATGCTTCTAAATCTCACATTTCGTGCTTGTTTAAAATGTTAAAATTTTTCGATCGGTAACTTGATTTAAAAGCTGCATTTCCAGCTTTTCGCGGATGATTCAGTTCCAAAAGTCAAGCGCGACACGGGATTTTAAACTTTTTCGAATAATCGAACTCACGTCCGTGATCCCTAAAAAGTTGTAATGCCTCATATACAATTGTATGTAATCCGAACTTTTATCATCTCCAGCTAAACAAAGAAATTGCTTACTCTGCTCCAATTCCGTACACCCGTCAATCGAGATTTGTGCATCTCACTCGATCACTCATTCATACAAACACATACACAGGCAAAGCATCCAATAAATTAGAAGGCGCCATCCGATTCGACGATATACACACACATTCACGGACTAAATCGCCTAAAAATTTAAATAAGACACATAGCATCGCAAACGCGTCAGCGCAGCTCGCGCATGCATTATCCAAATAAGATCCATCACTGCGGAGAGAGAGTTAGAGAGAGAGAGAGAGAGAGAGAGAGCTGCTGCAGAGGCGCCGGAGCTGCGCGAAAACGCATTCGACATAGATATTCGAAGGGAAAACGGCGGAGGCAGACGAAGAGAGCGAAAGCGAGAGAGTGAGAGAGAGAGAAATCCCTCCCGAGGGGGAGCGCGAGCTTATAAGCGGAGGGGATGCGCACATCCTGTTCCGGTATGCTGCAGCAGCAGCAGCAGCTACTGCTCTCTGCAGTTGCTCCAAGAACTTTCGAGACTCTATCTCTCGCTCGGCTTGGCCGCCGCCGCCGCCGCCGCTCGTATCTCGCGAGCCGCGGAGAATTATGTCGAGTGAGCTGCGAGAGAGCTAAGGGCGCGCGCAGCCGTTCCCCCGAGGGAAGCCGTCTCCTTTACCTCTATACCAGCTGGTAGTCTATATGTATATAAGTGTATGCGCTTATACCTGAGCTCCTACGCTCATACAGCTCTGCGGGAATGTACGGAAGGAAATCTTTTTTCATAATCATCGAGGCTTCGATTGTCTGTATATAGGACGAGACAAAAGACTTGTTTTGTTTCGTTTGTTATTGCGCTTGTTTCTAATGCCCAATGGAAATTTAATTGTTTTTCGAATTCAGCGATTTTCAAGTGGAATAAGTACATCCCTTGAAAGTCATCCATATATGACCAATTCTCCTGGAGAAATGCACTTTTCGAGGGCCCAGAAACCGAAAATTTTTTTTAAGCTAGAGCTTTCAGATCAGACTTTCTTCTGTAAGCTGAAAGGTAGTCAAAAATGCGGAGGAACATGAGAAACATGGAATATAAGAATTTAAGATGGGGAGGTATATGGAGGAAAAAAGAAAATAGGTAATTCGAAAAATAATTCGAATTTTTATTTTATTTATTTATTTATTTATTTATTTATTTATTTATTTTTTTTTTGAACGAACAAAACTTTTGATCAGAGCATGGACTTTTATAAAAATTTCATTAGAACAAAAATGTCTTGAAATTTATTAAAGAATGCTCTGAAATTTTTTCAGATTTTTTAAGGACGTTTTTCGAAATTTCGATTTTTTGGATTTTCGAAAAATCAAAAATTGTTTCGGATCAATCGGAAAAAATTTTAGAAAATTCTCTGTTAATTTTTTTTTTTTTTTTTTGCTCCAGAAAAAAGTATACCCTACGAGCGGCCATGTACGTGAGGTTTTTCTCTTTCAGAATGACGGCTAAGGAACGAGAAAAAACAGTTCTAGCAGATGTACCTTCAAGAAAATTTTTTGCAACTTTCCGGTCCGAGTTGTTTCCAAAATTTCCTGGAAAAGAAAAAAATTCGCAAGGAAATTTGATTATTAATTAATCGCTCTTTACAGCGTAACATTTAGTGGTCATATGTCAATAACGTAACATGTCATTAACGTAACAACCCCTCCGTTTGTCTATGTTAATCTTATGGACAAAACTTAATCACAGCTGTAGTATTTTCCAAATAAACTATGTTTTCTTATACCTTAAATAACAAAAAGCCACCATCGATTACCCTCAAATCGGTCTTTTTTATGTGGCCCATATTTTTGAGATAAAAAACACCATCTTTTGGAAAAATGACCCATATAACATTTGGAACAGCGTAGAGGATAATGAGCATCCGCTGCGTATTAAGCAACACCGATTTCGCACATTCACGCACTCAAAAACCAAGGTTCATCCCACTTTCCCCATACATTTCATCCGCCGATCCCCAGAATCTTGAAAATCCATCCATTACATCCATCTCTCCCGCATTCGACTTTAAAAATACCCGCGTCCGTCGACGCGCTCACTTGCGCGCATATACATAGCGCTCGCGTACGGGGATGCGTATTTACCCTCCCGCGTCGTCTCTCCGCCGCGTCGTGCGGAGGGTCCGCGTCTGTTGACAGTCTTAGCCAAATACACAATCACACCTGCGCGCCCGCGCTGTATGCAGCCGTCGCTGCTGCTAGTGCTGCAGAAAAGTCAATATCCCCGCGGTGTGGAGCGTAATCGGGAGTAACGGCGATCGCCCGCTGTACTCGACAGCCCGATGCAAAGCCGAGGAGGTATTATATACGATCGCGACGAGAGCTACCCTCGGAGAATACACGCGCGTGTCCGCATACATATGCGTATATATTGCGTCGGGCTCCGCAAGCGCCAATGAATTTCTTTCCTGCCGACGATGCTCCGTACAATACACATGTACAGTCGTACTCGCTCTCTCCCTGCACTACCCTGCACGTCAGTCCATATAACCCACGAACTCTGTATACATGAATAAACATCCTTATAAATACAGCGATGCGTGTACGCGCCGAGGGCCGTTTGCGCCGCGCGCAGTGTGCGTATATGTCGTCGGAATGCATAATCACAAATAAACATGTCGCTATGCAAATATACTGAGAGGGTGGGGGGAAGGAGGAGGGCGAGAGGCAAATGGCAATCGATCGCAGTCGTCGTCGTCGTAGTCGTCGTCGGACGCCGGACGCTAGGCCGAGAGGGCTCATCGGAAATCAGACGCTTCCTATCCAATGGCTTTGACCGTACGCACTCGAGCTGCAAGTAGATCCGCCTCGCTGGAGGTGAACAGAGGCGAGGGATTCCCTCGCAGCTCCGACGACGTGTATTATACACCGATAGAGAGAGAGAGAGCGGTATGCACAGTTAAGTTAAGGTTACGACTTGTGTGAGTTAAGGCAGCGGCATTGCTCTTTGCGTCGTGGGGGAGTTTCTTGTTTTCATACGTTTTTCGCTTCTTCGCTTCCGATTGAATTGTTCGTTAGCCGCAACTGTTGAAGTTACAGCGTCGTGGATATATATTCTACGAAAGTTTTTGGCTTTTAAGCCATCGAATGTCAAAGCGCTTTCGGAACAGCCGAGATGTTATTCATCTATTAAAGCGTGCGCGAATACTTTGCGGTTGCTTTGCAATATTATCCGACAGCGTCGATAAGCTGAAGGCTCGACTTGATTCAGAGGTGATGAACCGACAATTTTTTTTATGCAACAGCGTCGATAAGCATATTCTGCAATGAAATAGTAATTTAAAAGAAAAACAATGCTGCAGCTGCGTCTGAGAGCTTTCGCTGGGCGCTTTAATGCCGTATCGTAAAGCTCCGCGCGTTAGGGGAGAACAAAGTAAATAATATACATTTCTCTTAAAATGTAGAAACTCTTAACTTAGCCGTGGAAACGTAAGTTTAGAAAAAGGCAAGGAACTAAGTCCGTGAAAAATGCGGACAAAGTAAAAACTCCCCTTTACAAACTATTGCGTTCAAGCAAGTGTTAAAGCCGTAAAAACTTTTCATTATTTAGAATAACGCCACGCACAAAAAGAGCGTCGGGGACTGAAGTTTCCGCCGCATTTACAATTCTCTCTCAGTCTCCCGCCATCCCCGCGGGCGAAATTTTTCAAAAATTAATCGACTCAAAGAAGACGATTCGCTCGTCCACAAGTACATATCCTGCGAGAAAAGGCGAAGAAACGTTCCACGTCTCTCGTGTCCCGTCGTCGTTCCCGCATCAGACGAATCGCCCGCGGGATGACAAAATCCATTTGGCCTTCTCGCCGCAATCAGCTTGCGCTCGGTCAATTCTCGTGCGAAAATCCCCCAATAAAGAAGCAATTATCATAAAGAAAAAGCGCGCGCAGGACAAGTGAAAGAGCAGCAGAGCCGCGGTACGGTTATAACTCGAAAGAAAAGGGAAGCTGAGAGAGAGAGAGAGAAGATATTCTCGGTGGTGCGGGTATGGTTCTCTCGCTGGAGCTCCAGCGATGCAGCTCCCCGTAATAGAGTCTTTAATGAGTTTTCCGACTGCTCAGTAGCAATGTTATCGCGAGAGAGAGGGAGAGAGAGAGAGAGCGAGCCTTAAAGCCCATTGTGACAAGAGTTATTATCGTATTCGGGGTGGCCCCCGAGAAATTGCGCGAGACGAACGCTGTCCGTGCTTTCTTGCACACCTTTGCGCGCGATAACCGAGAGAAGTAGTGGGGTGCGCGAAATTCGGGAAGACTAAGTAGATAGACGCCAGCCGAGCACGTGGAGAGTCGAGAGAAAGAGAGAGAGAGGGAGAGAGAGCCCGACGGGATAAACGCAATTACGAGATAAGCGCGGCGTCGCTGCGATTAGACTCTCTGCGCGCGAGGAGCGAGGAGAACTTTGCCTGAATTATCTGGAAAAATAAAGCAGGTATTAAGCGCGATGGGGCCTTTTCGATGTGTGACGCGGCTCTTGTCATATATGGATTTTCGAAGTCTGCTCTCTGCGTCGATGTGTTATACGTCGTCAAGGTTACTCAGAGCTTATTTTCCGTTGTTGCGATCGAGAGATGTAGATTTTTTATGCGAAACATCTATAGGCGCGCCTCGCAGAGGAGTGAAACCGTATTTGAAGCGAAAGAAAATATCGACCAAAAAAATCCCAACATCTGGCAAAACGATCTAACCCCACGGATTTAAAAGAATTCAATTATTATCACAAAATTTTTAAGCTACATAGCACCGCGCAATATCAATTACTACAGATATTGTTTTAGCCTAAAAATGGAATTTATTAAATGAAATATATTGAAAAAAAATGAGCGGTCGCGGGATGCCTGGAAGATGTGAAACATCGAAATTAATAAAAATTAGAGACAACCACATATAATCCCTACGATATCAATTTCGATGCTTCACGTCTGCCAGGCGTCCCGCGACGGCTAATTTTTTTTAATTTTACCGAGGATTGTTGCAGAGACGATTATACCTAATGTTAACTCACGATGATTTTCATCTTGCAAATCTCCTGCTAAAGCACAGAAAACAACTGTTATATAAATTAAATTACGTGTATATATGAAACTTACGTCCCTACCGTGTAAGAAAAGTCGCAAGATCCACTCGCCGCTTACGAAATTTCAATTGAGCGGACATCCTCTGAAAAGGCGAGAGCAGACGTCGAGAAATTAACAAAGTCAACTTCGCCGAGCTTTCCTAATTCAAAGACACGCGCGCGACAGGTCCACATCGACCCATTATATATACGTTCTTACAAAAGACCGGCTACACAAAGACAGAGAGCGACCTGAAAACGTATAAATTTAGCGATGGACGGATGAGGGCATGAGACGAAAACGATGTCAAAGATCAGCTAATGAATGTGCCCCGGGAAATCCGGAGGATTACGAATGTAGACACTCTTTCTCTACTTGTTCTTCGTCGCGAGGATTCGGCCCAGTCTTCTGCATCATGCAGACAGCCGTAGCGTCGTGTGAGTCGTCCTGCGGCGACTGAAGATTTTGGAAAATTCAATTACTTTTTGGATCATCCCTATTGCTCGTCGCTGATTGCGAACAAACGAATCAGCGATGCAGCAGCACAGGAAGTCTCGCGAGGGGCGAGACCCTTCTAATCGAATTGTTACGTCCTAGATTTTTCAAGACAACTCGAATTGACGATGCTAAGTGTCGCTGTATTGAGATTTTCTTGGAATTCGTTGCAAATATAATCTTGATTCAATTCAGTTGCTACTTACAAATGCGGTCGACTTGAACGATAAAGGATAGAATACGAAATTTCGGTTTATTCATTCAAGTATCTGCAACTCCGTTTATTAAGTCTCGTACAATTATAACGCACAGAACTGCAAAAGATATAATTGAGCGACATGCAAGGGTTGCAGCAGCCTCTTTCTGCATCCACAAAGAACGTAATGCGAGAACGCACAGAAGATTTCTGTAGGAGGCCATTAACTCGCAGTTTTCGGAGGCACCGAATCGCGTAACGTATCAAGGGGTTCAGCTCGAGACACAAGACTGACAAGACATTGAATAAAACAGTCCACTGCATTCACGGAAGCGCACCATCCCTTTGCTGCGCAGCGACCCGAAAACCCTTACATTTGAAACTCCCCTTTGCATCAGTATGGATCAGTCTTTTTTGCGATTTTTATATTTTGCCCAGCTGTTTCGCGCAATTCTGAATTCTAAGGTGCTTCGCTGTCAGTCAATTAGTTTTTATTGCTCTGGTACAAAAATTATTATCTATAAATCTGTGGCTTGCAGGAAGAACCACTTAAGTGACATTTTGCAAAAAATTTTTTTATGTCGAATTCGAGGTGCTCTTAGTACCCTTTTTCATTGTAAAATAGTAGGATTTCCGAAATGCACAAATATTTTAAATGCCAGCCGATTGCACAATCACTTAACTGCATATCTCGTAAAAATGTTACCACAGAACCACTTAAGTGCACTCGTTTTTTTTATTTTTGTGCGAGATACACCGCGTGGAGTACATTAAAGTGGTATAATATATATCTAATTACCTATATCGATGTATTCGTCGGTTTTTTTAAATTAAAAAAAATTTTTTAACGTTTTTAAATTTTTCAAAAATTGTCAATTTGCAAAAACAAAAAAATTACTGGAATCGCTCTGATAAAATTCATACGTATTCCTTAGCTGATTCTAAGAACTTATTACTCTTGAAAATTTTTTCCAAAAGTTTGTGGTTTCTGAATAAAAAATTCGTAAAAGTCTTCGTAAAAAAATTTCAATTATAATATGCGCCAGTTTGACCACACCGAGGTTCAGAATCAATCCCCAAATCACGTATCTTTTAGTTTTTGACTTTTATCCCATTGGTTAGAGGGGTTCCAGATACATTGCAAATGAAAACGTTCTTGAAATCTCGAATTAAAACAAAAAATTGTGGAAAAACCATGCTTTTTTCCTTTAAATCGTTTTTTCTTATAGTTAATAACAATTTTCGAAAATTTTAATTATACCATTGGAAAGGGCATGAGTTAAACTTTAAAAATATGCCCCGCCCGAATTTTTTTAATGGCAAATTACATTAGTTACGAGCCCTCAAAGAAAGTGACCGCATAAGCACTTTTCTGCAAAGTTCCCGCAGAACCACTTAACTCGAGTAATTTGTTTAGCTTGGGCGTCGAGAAAGAAACTATTTACAAATGTAATACTACGGTTGTATCCATATCAGATACCTAATCAAATGAGCCAATACTTAGATCTTTTCTTTGACATTTCGATCTTACGTATTACTCCAAACATTGAAATCGCTTTTTCTCGAAAACACGAAAATGTCACTTAAGTGGTTCTTCCTGTAAGCCACAGAAATTATTCATAAAGTTATGTTCGCGTAAAATACTTCAAAAGTGAATAAATTAATTTATTTCTATTCCTTCTCTATACCTATATACGTTAGCGCTCTACATCGCGCGAGCTATGTACGCATAAATGTTTTTTGGCGCAGCGACGCTGACGAGAAAAAAAAAGTTAAAACATTTCCGGTGATTCGGATCTCGACAAAAGACGGAGAGATGACTGATTGCGAGGGAGAAGCCGAAGACGTGGCAATTAGCAAGATGCAACACAGTATCGTGTATATAGCTATGGATGAGAAACCACGATTGAGTGCGAGAGAGAGCTTTTTTGTTTCCGCAATCTTAATCACTCCTTCATTGAATACTCAATTAATCACGAAATTCAAGGAGTTAGGGCACAACAGAGGGTGCATAAAATCAGTGATCGCAATAGGTAAATCCAAACATTCGACTTTGTTAAACGAAATAAGACGCGAGGAAAATTTTGTTCTTGCGTAGTTTGAATTCACTAATTGCAACGATTACATCATAAGAATACTTTTTTTTAGCAAGAACTTAAAATGATTAACGTATACTGAACCGCGGAAAACCTGCGCCGAAATTTTCGGCCTCTAATATTTGTGTACGTCTATCGCAATTTCGAAACAACAAAACAAATACAATGCCTCGATCGAACATAGCCATACCGTGTGGATCGACGAGGTGTGTACACAAGCTGGAAAAATAGTTGCGGAATTTTCCCGCGAAAATTCATCAGGTGTTTCCACAAATCTGCTGCGCCAAAATCAAAAGCAGTTTAAATTCGCCTCGAAACCCCGTATTTGCTCTGCCGTTGATTGAACGTTTCTATTATTGCCGCCGCTATACATACACAACACCCAATTCGAAAAATCGAATGTTCGTCAATTACTCACTTGTAAAAGTATACTCGGACACTCGTTTACACTTGCGCATAAGTGCGCGATCGCAATAACGCGAGTTGTAGGCAAACACCAGATATATGTCGCCTAGTTTTCGCGCTACTCGCTGCGTCGAATCGCTGTACACAATTTTTTTTTTTTTTTTTCATAGTCCCGTCCTTACACGCAGCCTCGAGAGCTTTTCAGAGCTTTTTAAAGCGCCTCTCTCGCGCGCTTCGCCGCGTAGTATACCGTTTTTTATGACGCGTTTATATATACGAATAGTCGTCGTCGTCGTGGTCGTAGTCGACGCGCCGATATGGGAAATGGGAAAAGTCACTCGGCCGTTGATAAAGTCTTTATCGGGAAATTCGTTGGGCGTTGATTAAACGGTAACTCGTTTCTGTTCTCTCTTTTTTTGTTTTAGATTTCGAGACGCGATCGCGCGCTTTTCTGCCGCGCACGCGCCGCACAATGAACGAAAGAGGATCGGAGCAGGATTAAGCTCGGCATTTGGCTCTCTCTCTCTCTCTCTCTCTCTCTCTCTCTCTCTCTCTCTCTCTCTCTCTCTCTATCGCCAGGCGGCCGACTTTGCGCACGCCGTAAATCGGCTTTGATCTCATGCAAAAATAATTGTTTTCGCGCGGCAGTCAAGGAAGTTCCGTTCTCGGGAGCAACATCCCGAGATAATCTCGCGTTCTTTTCACGCGTAAGAATTAACATACTTACGCGTCAACTTGAGAGTAAAAAAATAACGCGACCTAACTTTACGGAGAACAGTAGTGGGTGAAGCGCGTGCAATATCCCCGGGCGAGACAAAGCGTACGTACTATATATATATGGAAAAGGAAGCCCTCCCCGCAGCAGAGCAGCAGCAGCAGCAGCGCCTAACGTCCGTCTTGATCGACAAGGGCTGAGCCTTGTGTAGGCCGTTGTCCGTTAAAATTAGCGCGTGTATCGCTATCCCCGCGCGCGCGGCTGGATTTGCAACTCCGTCGATGTGCAAAGCCGCGCGGCGAGCGCCGGGGAGACAAGCTTTACCGGGCCGAGACGGAAAACGAAGGGCAGCCTCTACTGCTGCCTACATTTGCATGTAATCCCATCGATCGCCGAAGCCACGCGCGCGCTTGCCGCGTCCACGCGAATTATGCAGTATCCGTTGAACGCACGCACTCTCTCTCTCTCTCTCTCTCTCTCTCTCTCTCTCAGATCGTGTAAGGAAAGCGAAATTAATGGTCGTTTAGAGTAACTGTTATACCAGCAGGGTAGTTTTTTTTTAATGCTGAAAGCCCGTCGCCAAAAGTCTCTGTCGTGTCCTTTCAACTCACAGTCGCACTTGGCCCGATGCAAATTCTCCAGGTTTATTTCTTCGCAAATCTGTATACAATCGATTTTTCACTCGGCTTCGATCGCTCGCGCGCTCGTTGCCGATTTAACCGATCAGAAACAAAATTGACTGCTGTATACATGAAATATGTAATCCCGCCTACGGTACGGAAGTTAGACAACAACAGCAACGCGGTCTTACACGTACGTACAGAGCAAAGCAAATATCAGCCCCTCTCGCGCTTACATATATATGTATATATCGATTGGGCTCGCGCGGCGGGCCACTCGAATTTTCGCGGGCGGAAAGCTTATAACGACCGCGACACTTAGCGCCCGACCACGCGCTTTATACCCCATACTCTCTTCCCGCGCCGCGCGAAAAGCATCCTTATACGATTCGCATTATACGGCAGCAGCACTAAACATCCTGCCAAAGCTCGTTATGCCAACTGCAATGCGACGCTATCCTCTATACTCCGCTTGGGAAGCTCCGACGAGAGAGAGAGAGAGAGACTGAGTAAAAGGACTTCCTGAGTATGCATGCCGAGACAGGCTTAAGTGCCTACATCGACGGCTTTCTGTCCGACTAATAGGATTTCCGTGCGGATTTCAGTTCGCCGAGTAGGTCTCACCTGCGATGCGGCTCGTCCTTTCTTTTCGGGAGGGGGATATATATTCAAATCTACTGTCTTTATCTGGGAAAAGGAATGAGGCGAAGTTTGGACGAGAGAGAAAGAGAAAAAGCTAACGAAAGCAATTACTTAATTCCTTTTCGATCGAATAATTCCACGAGATTCGGCTAAGGTACTTTTTGGAATCGGAGGGTGGGAGAAAAGCTACGGGTTCGTGTGTACTGGTCGAGATTGAAGAGACGAAATGAAACACACGTATGACCGGATGTGAAGAGACGTGAAAAATTGAATGGATGGTGTTCGAAATATAGTTGAATATGCGGTTGGTGCTGAGGCAAAGTATCTCTTCATCCGACAAAAAATCGAACGATCCTCTTGGCAATCGTATAAAGCGTACAAGATACTTTTTTTGTATTAAAATATGAGGGAGCAATTACGTTTGAATTTGTATTTATAATTTACTCAATACGGGCATGTCTCCTTCTTTAGCTTTTCGTATCTACATCCCTCCGTTTCATCCCTTACTCCTCCGCAAGCCCATTTCAGGCTAACATGGATTAACATTATTCTTTCTCATAATCGCACAAGAGATTGTCCGAATAGTCGGCAATTTATATATATGGTATTGCACGCAGTCCTCTCTTGTAGCGTATTGTTCATCGTCCGCGTGTTGTCGCGAGGCAATCGCAAAAGGCCTTCCGTTAGTTGGGGCGTCGCCGTGACTCTTATCGGCCGCGAGATAATGTCGCGACACTTTATTCCATGAAAATTAGCAGAATGGCGCTGCTATTTCCGTATATGAAAGGCTTTTTCTTGGATCGATTATATTCTTGAGTGTGTAAACTATTGTTACGATGCTAATGCCATAAAGCCGAAAATGAATACCATATTGTTGCTATTCCTGTAATGGTAATTTCGCCGACGTACCACAGGTATCGTAGGTAATATTCGAAAGTTATTAGGTTTATTGTTATTATTCTACATAAACACAACAAAAGAATAATCTTGAATCTTAACGGTAAAATTGAACACATTCTGGACCAGTCTGATAAAGGATGGCGTTATTGCATTGAAAGCTCGCTGCATTGCAGGGATAGGATAAAGTCACACGCGAAACCAGAATGTATTCTATTCTTCCCCCCTTTTTTTTGAGGCTCTGTTCAATAAAGTCTTGCACGTGTCGCTGCACCGTCGGAACAGCTTCGAAAGATATGCACGGCGCAGACGAAAAGAATATATTGCGACGATTTTCCAACGCAAACTTTTACGATTTACAATCTTCATAATCTGCATAATGTTGATATTCATGATGCATAAATATTACAAATTACTATAATTGTTTCGTGGGGAAAAGGAGTTAATTTATTGAACGAAAAAAATCTGTGACTTAACACTACAGGACTAAACTCCGGACATCATAGAACAATAGAACATTGATATTTGCGCTCCCTCTGTCAAAAGTTACGAAACACTTTCTCGAACTCGTCATTAACGACTTCAAGTATCGACGCATTATTTATAGCCAGATTTCACATACAAACTTCAAAAACTTTTGTGATAAACCTTAAAATCTGATAAATATCTTATCAGAATAGTTATGGAGTAAAATATGCACTTATTAGTTTCGATATAGTTAGTTTAGTTTTAGTACTTTTAGTTTTACTATAGTTTTAGTCTAGTTGATTATCTCACATCTCCGTACGTGTATGTATATTAAATATTAATTAAAATAGGAAAATTTGATTAGATTTTAGTTGTTCTGATTTCTTCAAGCGGAAGCTTTGTAATGGTGAAATATGAAACTTTCTTGAATCGTTGCGCAGGAGCATGATTAAAGCTGTTAAGGGTTTGATTCACAAGATTTCAAAAAATGTATATATGGGTGTGCCAGTGCGATTTTTCAAACTTAAATAAATTCTTAGTTTTACTATAGTTATAGTACCACAATTTTAATGCTACTGTACCATGAAAAAAAGAAGAAAGATGAATACTAAGTTTTAATAATTCAGAATAAAATGTACAAAGTGTAATCGAAGTAATTGTTTTTGTTAAATAGCATTTACACTGAAAAAAATTTCAATAGTTAAAGAGCAGTCTGCGATAAGTGATCGACCATAAACATTTAATTGTACGTGCCTTTTCTGTGAATTAATTCCAGGTAAATAGCTCTGCAAACGAAAACATCAAAGGCTCCCTTTTCATGCGAGGGGAGCATTTTTAGTAAATTGAATTTCGATTTATTTAATATATTTGAAGATAGTCTATATCATGCTTTAGTCACGTTCGTTCATTGAATTTCTATAATAAAAATTATCTAAGTTACGCGTCCATTACTGCCATGACAGTTATTGTTAAAATTTGCAATACAGTATGTTGCAACAAGCGTAACACAACTCAAGATTCATATTTTATAATATCATGACCCCTTTTCCTCCCATTTTGCGAAACCTATTTGCATCTAGGAAAGTTCCGAAATTCGTGCATCTGGGTACCCTGTTAGTCACCCATTTTTAAGACTTAACATCTTTTACCTTGTTTACTTATCCTGTACACGTGCAATTGCAAGTGAGCATCTATAGTACGCAACAGCTGTGCAGTGTAAATAATCCTCAACACACAACACATCTTATTGATTCTACTGCATTAGTCATTTCCTTGAAATAAGCTTGCCTTTGTTCTTCTTTGTATTTCCATTTTTCTCTGCATAAATCGTTATGAAAACTGTAAAGCACGCGTTAGTAATAAAATAATAATAAAACGTGTCTTTCCTGGAATGTGTATAATATACATCCATCAAGAGTAAAAAAAATCTATATAGATATTACGTTGAAATAAACTTTTATATATAATAATAAGTGCAATGTATAAACATATCCATCATAGATAACATAATCATATTTTACCAATAAAGTTTTCCAGAAGTTCAAAAATCAAATGGAATGAGACTTTAGAGGACTTTTTGAAATATAATTTTGGTTTTCTTAGTTTTTTTAAATAATTATAATTAAATAATATTAGTGATTTAACAATAATATAAAGAACAAGATTTTTATGCATACTATTATATATTCTAGGTATACAAACGCAGTAATCGAAAATCCCTTTCTTATTAATGCTTACTTACTTTAAATAACCTAACTTGGGAGATGAGCAAAAGATATTAAAAATAAATTTAATTTCAAAATTAATCAATATAATTTTTTTAAAATAAAATGAGAAAATTAAAATATGACAATTATTATATTATTAAAGTTACAACTTTTAGAAATTAAAAAATTGTTCGCTGCTCTTTACATTGTTCCTGAGTGTACAATATTACTAGTCAAGATGAAATTTTCGTTATCAATGGGTTGGTTAGTTCTGTAAATGACGCAGTTGATTTCGAACCAAAGTTTAACTATGAAGCTTCGCTACACATTCCTCCGTTACTTTCCGGCCCTTTGGGCTATTATTCTCTTCTCCATAGCCATCAGCACCAAAGCTCAAGAGAGGGTGAGAAAAACTGTCAAATCCGATAGAGATGTTAAAGGGTATATGGCAGCTCCAAGCACTACGCCGAAAAAGTGAGATGAAATTAACTATGAATAAGAACATTTTTCTAACGAAAACCTGAAGAAAATTCTAATAAATGCGTTAAAAATCTGGGATGACCTTTATGACTAAACGATGAAATAATTCTAAAGCGATAATTCGAGTACACGTATAATTCGAAGAACGAGTAGTGCGATAGCCAGTTTATTTATGTCATGCAAATCCACGCGATTTATGCCCGTGAATTCGAATTCGATGCGACTCCTTATCTCTCATATGCGTAAACGAGTTTCTTCCCCTCTCACCCTTCCCCCCTCGCTCCAAAAGCTTAATTGCAAGCATCCCTAAAAGGGGATCGCAGTGTTTGTAACGCAAGATGCTCTTTTTAGAAAGATAATTATAGTACACGAGGAGCAGTCGTTGTTTTCATCCCCTATGGATTCGATACTAACGCTGCCTAGAATAGAGTATTGTTGATTCTGTAGATTATAGGTTACTATGGAAGTTAATTTCAGATATTCGTTCGCAATTACAGGCATTCTGAAGAAGATTTTACGATTTTGAAAATTTTTCACTGATGAAAATGTTCTCACCAAAATGAAAAACATCAGAACGAATAATTGAATAACTGCCAATTAATTACCCTGTCGTAATTCACTACATAAATTATGCATAAAGCAATTAGATTCAAAAACATTAAAAATAAAAAATGTACTAAACAGGATATTGGACTTATTTTAATGATTGCTCCAAGAATTCATCCCAAAACAGATAATATGAAACTATTGGGAAGTTGCAGCAGGCATACATCCTGGCTGTGCGGAAGATCAACAGCTTTTCTTGTATACCATAAGTATATAATGTACATACATACACGCATGGCGCTTTGAACTTCCAGATTGGATATAGGGCACTCTCTTAAGTTTCAAGAAAATTATATATGAATTTATTTCCAAATATTCCGGTTGTATAAGTATTATATCTGTGGCTTACGGGAAGAACCAATTAAGCGACTTTTTCGATATTTAAAAAAAAAGCGATTTCAATGTTTGGAGTAATATGTGAGATCGAAATGTCAGAGAAAAGATCTAAGTATTGGCTCATTTGATTAGGTATCTAATACCAATAAAATTGTAGTATTAAATTTGCAAATAGTTTCTTTCTCGTCGCGCAAGCTAGACAAATCATTAAATTGTAATTGAAAATTTTTTACGAAGACTTTTACGAATTTTTTATTCAGTAACCACGCACTTTTGGAAAAAATTGTCAATAGTAATTAGTTCTTAGAATTAGCTACATACGAATACATACGAATTTTATTAGGGCGATCCCAGCAATTGTTTGTTTTTGCAAATTGCCAATTTTTTAAAAATTAAAAAAAATTTTTGAAATTTTTAAAAATTTAAAAAAGCCGATGAATATGTCATTGTAGGTAATTAGGTGTGTATTATATAGCTTGACTGTGCTCCACACGGTATATTGAGCACAAAAATAAAAAAAAAACAAGTGCACAGCACCTAAGTGGTTCTGCGGTAACATTTTTACAAGAGGAACAGTAACTTAAGTGATTATACAATCGGCTGAAATTTATAATGCATAAGTATATTCGAAATGTTATTATTGTATAATGAAAAAGGGTACTAGAAGTAAGAGCTCCTTGAATTCGACATAAAAGAAATTTTCACAAAAAGTCACTTAAGTGGTTCTTCCTGGCTGTGCGGCTGCTGCGGCACAAGAACGTCTGCCGCAGGCCGCTACGAGCCGTAGCGGCGTAGCCTATGTTCAGCAGAAAATATCTCATCGTAACCTGCATAACAATAATCATTGAAATACTTACCATGGCAGACTGAGCTGCTTATCAGACATCTCTCTATGTGAATCTCAAAATATATGGATGCGTTATCTCATGGAGTTTGAATCATCAGTACGACGCTTGAGCGAGTTTGTAGGTTAAGCGTTCCCCTAAGAGTAGAGTTGTATTTGTCAGCAGAATGTCGCATAAAAAAATCTACATCGGCAACGATGGTAAGTTTACTCAAGTACCATATTTACTATGTACTAAACTGTGGGTTTTTTATTTAAAGATCAGTCAATGGAAGTGGTCGATGCCAATAAGATGACACAGAAAGAGATCAAACTGTTTTGCTTCGACATAAGCCATTTCAGCGTCAAAAGCCAATTACTTTGGTGCAGTTTGGGAATATTTACATTTTATATCATCTATGGATATTTACAGGTGATTCAACGGCTTTACAATGATTTTTACCAATGCATAATTAATAGTTTTATGAATCGATATGCATTACTTTTAGGAATTGATATTTACACTGGATGGATTTAGACCATTTGGATGGTACTTGACACTTGTGCAGTTTGCATATTATATGGTATTTGGTTGGATCGAATGCCGCATTAGAGGCATTAGTAGAAGAATACCGATTAGCACTTACCTGCTGTTGGCGCTTTTAACCTTGGGTACCATGGGCTTCTCAAATTCATCTCTTGGATATTTAAATTATCCAACGCAGGTTTGTCAATTTTCCAAACTGAAATGCTATACTGAGATCAAACCAATGTATTAACGCATTTACAGGTGATTTTTAAATGCTGTAAGCTGATTCCTGTACTGATTGGTGGTATCCTGATTCAAGGCAAGCGATACGGCTTCCTGGACTTCCTAGCTGCAGGTCTCATGTGCTTGGGCCTAATCCTATTTACTCTAGCTGATAGTATGATTTCTCCACGCTTTGACTTGATCGGCGTCGCAATGATCAGTTGTGCTCTTCTCTGCGACGCTCTCATTGGAAATATCCAAGAAAAAACTATGAAACAACACAAGGCTACTAATACCGAAGTTGTACTTTACTCCTACAGCATTGGATTTGTTTATTTGTTTACAATTTTAGCATTTACAGGTGACATAAGTAAAGGAGCCTCATTTTGTAGCAAGGTAATGGGAAATATTATTACTTTTACAAGTATTTGTATTTCTACAAGAATTGGTGAGCATCTCATTTTTGCAGTACCCGCTCGAGACGTACGGCTACGCCTTACTCTTCTCGCTATCGGGTTATTTGGGCATCCAAATAGTTCTTTCCCTGGTGCAGTCGTGCGGCGCGTTTGTCGCTGCCACGGTAACTACATGCCGCAAGGCCGTCACCATCATCGTTAGTTTTCTCTTCTTCTACAAACCGTTCACCTTCCAGTACGTCTGGTCGGGTCTGCTCGTCATCCTTGGAATCTACCTCAACGTTTACACCAAAAGCTCCAATGGGAAAAGTGGTTTGCGCGAAATCTGTCAAGCTATCAGTAGATGCATCAAGCGTCAGAATCGCATTCAGAGGAGACTCATGTCAAACGTTTAGATCAAACAGAAATGTAAATGAAATCAAGTTGTCTCATTGGATGTTTCACAATAAGGTCATAGATTTTAGTATGTAAAACAACCATTGTAAAACTTCCAATAGACATTAACAGTTCCTGTGATAGAAACTGCGTTTGTTAATATCAATGACGACAGTATTTAATGGCGAGTATTGAATCCAGAATATTGTAAAAGTCGAAAAGTTAATTCGATTGTTTTATTCAGCGTGTATATTATTGTTGTATAGTTCATATACAATTTGTTTTTGTGATATATCTTTTATTATTAATTTTTCTTTCAATTGTTACTTAAAGCAATAATAAATGTATGAAATTTTGCTCATTGCAATAACGGTGCGTAAAATATGTACACCAAAGTGGCATTGATTTTATATAAAAGTAACTAAGCGTGGAATAAGTTGATAATAAAATGCAACGAAATCAAGTGATTTGCAACGTGTCTTTATTTACTTTTCATTCCTCTACAATCGTTATACAATCCTTAAGTTTAAAAGTAACTAGTCATTATAAATATGTAAGAACTTTACCGAATAGGGAAAAATCAACTACGTTCTTATGTACACGTGAACATTTCAATTTCAATAATAAATCAATAAAAAAAAGAGACTTCGTTAATTAATAATAGGCATTATATGTGACTTACATACGTGTTTCGATCTCTGCGCGCGCGCGTGTGTGTCTGTGTGTATGTGTGTGCGTGCGCGCGCGTGTGTGTATATGTGTGTGTATGTGTGTGGGGGGGGGGGCGGACTGTTGCAGAAATCAAGAGCTGAAAGAAAAAATCCTAGTCCAATGGTCTCGCCAGCTAGATTCTTCGTATTTTTGTCATCTAAAAAGAAATTATGTTTTATCGACACACAAGTATGAAGACACAATAAATGGCCACCTCTTCTTTCGCAATTTTCCTTCATGCGCCGCCTATTGAATTTTATTTCTTATTATTATATTCTCTTCTGCGACACACGTTGAAGGACAACATTCTTTATCTTTTGCGGTCATTGGAGCCACTGCGACGCGAGCGAGATCTTCGATTGCGACTGCTACTGCGTGAGCGTCGAGATCTGCAACAATAAACGAAACAACAAAATAATTATACCTTCTTTTTTATTTTTCGGCTGTCGTATCGTTCAAGCGTTAGAATCAGGTAATCGCTTCGGCTGTATGATCAACGTCCTAAATGAAAGGAGACTCTGTGGAATCCATCAACTTTCACGTAGGATCTCAGATCGGCCGATTTATTTCATCACTCGAGCACAAGCAAGCAAAGTTAAGGCATGACTGTATAAATTGTACAAACCTCTTTCCTCGACTGCGGCTCCTGGACCTAGACCGTCGTCTATCTCGGTCCCTGCGATCCCTATCCCTGTCCCTATCCCTTTCCCTATCTCTGTCCCTCTCCCTGTCTCTATCTCTGGGTCTGTCTCTGTAACTCCTGGCCCTGTCTCGACTCCTGCTTCTCTCCCTATCTCTACTCCTGCTTCGTAGTCTGCTTCCACCCCTGTCTCTTTCCATCAATGACTCGCGTCGTTCCTTTCTGCGGTCCTCCACTGTCTTTGCCAATTCGGCGAGTTTTTCGCGAATCTTGATGAAGCCCAGGTGGAGTTTACCGCCAAAATGATCGGCTAGCCGACGGTCATTATCGTGGATACCCAGGTACGCACTGCAGACCTCGCAGACACGGAGCTTTTGCTGCTGGTAGGAGGATGCTGGCATGCTGTTGCGGTATTCCTGTTCGGCCTCGTTTTTCTTCTTGCGCAGCTCGTCGATTTCACCCATGAGCTTCATAGATTCCTGCACCAAGCCCTCCTCACCCAGCTCCTCGGCTTTGGCCAGCTTCTTTCCTATTTCCTCGGCCAAGACGTGCACATTGTTCGCCTTGGCGGCCACCTCGGCACTTAGCTCCTCTTGAGTCTCTGCCAAACGCTGCTTGGCCTGTTCTGTTCGACGATCGCAGTCGGCTATGAAGCTCTGTAGGTGTTCCATTGCCTGATTTTACAAAATCAATCAATTAGTACAGTCTCTCCAATGCCACACACATGCACACACACACACGTGTACTTAATACTCTACATCCAACTTACATCGATGTCGTAGAAGTGATCCTTTTTCCTCTGCGCAGCCTCAAAGTCAGCCCGCAGTGCCAAGTCGTGAATCTGGGGGCATTCTCCCAGGTCCATGCGCTGCGATTTACAAATATTCATTATTTATTAAAAGGAATTTGAGATGATGTTTTATGCGAGATCGACGCGTAGATCTCAATCGCGCGTGTATATTTATGCAATCAATCCTCTTTGCTTGTTCACAGTCGGACAACTTGTTGCTGTTGCATACACCCACCCCCAAATATTTTACGCTCTTTATCGGTCTTTTCATGTGCAAATGAAATATTATTCGAGGCTTCGGCTAAAACGCCACGTATTCAACTTATTATCAAGCCATTTGAATAATATTCTGTTGGACTTGTAAGACTTTGTAGGAAAAAAAACCCTCATTCGTATGTTAATATTATACATTTTATGGTTATTTTAGTATTCCTTTGCTCTTTTAACAACTAGCTTTCGCTTTTCATTTAATAAAGTTTCGGTTTATATTCAGACTTACAAAGGCAATGTGTCTGCAGCTTCCACACCGGTTAACTATGCCTACGAAGAGCTCAAAGGCTGTGGTGGCTCTGGTACCGGTTGGACTTAAGTCTACATTGAGATTGCACCTACAGAAATCGCAGCTTTTGATTTTTTTAGACCGTATATGTTTAATGTTTCACTGTTCTTATACAAGTGAGAATTTGTCGAGATTTCCGTAACGAGGATACAGAGGAAGGTATCAGAGTATTATGTAACAGTAAGATTAAATAATAAAAAAAAGAAAACAAAAAAGTACAATAATAAACGTTCTATAGATAGATATTTTGTTGATTTCACTTACAGACTGGCACCTCTTCGCCCGACATTGCGATGAACAACGATGCTACAATCGGCACTCAACCTTTTTTCAATTTAGCTTATTTAACTATGCCAGACCTTACAGTAACATTTAAAAAAAGATTTAGTTTGGCATTAATTTAGTCTGTGAGAATTACTTCTACAGAAATCTGTCGAAAGAAACAATGTTTCTTAATAACCGATTCAAAAAATTTCATTCTTAAAAATTTTTAATACGTACGATAAGAAACACCTCTCAGTTGTTTATTCCATCGAGCCAAATTCCCTTTTTGTGCGTTTGCTTACTTTGACGTTCAATTATTTCGCAAATTGCCAAAGTTTCTTTCATTTTCATTTTTACTGTCACGATATATATTAGAAAAAAATAAAAAAAGAGAGAGAAGAAAAAAGACGAATATTAATTACTTTATATTCTCGCAGCTTTATCCAATTCTTTGTACAATGTTACGCGAGCCATGCATTTTTTTAATTTAATTTGTTGTAAGTAAAGCATGGTAACTCAAGCATATAGAATAGAAAGGTCCTATTAAACTTTGAATGCTAGATAATACATATTTACAAGACACAAAATTTCCATCCTTAAGTTATCTTGACTTGGGCTTTCCAAAATTTAAATAATCTTTTCTATAGTCCAATAGATATTAACAACTGATTCAAAATGTCGTGATCCATTTTATGAAACAACAATAAATGTACTTTGAAGCTGGATAACCCAAATAAAGTTAGACAATTTTTTGGCAATTCACGATGGCTTACTTACAGTCAGTGCTTTCTTCTCACACGCTTCTGCGAGCAAAATAACAAAAAAAAACATGTATCTCTCTCTTCCTTCAAACACTCATACTCACAGAATTATTTAGCCTTATTCTCTCTCTTTTTCTCCAGGTTCAATGGATGTGCAAGGAAAAGTTGTATACTGATTTATTTCTGTTATTATCTTTTCTGTTACGAGGTTGGTCTACTCACCAAAACACGCACGAAACAGGTATGTTTGACACACGTTGGGTCTTGGGATATTGGACAAATTCGACTCTGCAAAACTTAGGCAGAGCAGCCAAGACGATAATCCGATGTATTTCTCCCAAGCAAAGTCAACATAATGAATGCATGTGCCCTGATAGAAATACTTATTATGTGGAATTTATCAACTAATGGCCAAGTACTTAAAATATGTATTGCATCAAAATATAACCCACTTGAGAAAAGAAATCAAAATTTTGATAATTAAAACGTTTGTCAAGTAATTTGAAAAGTAGACTGCGTGCAATAGCATACCACAAGTAATGAGATAGCCAATAAATGAATAAATTCCTAAACTCAAAATTTCTATCAAGGTTTGTATTTTCTTATATGTAATATGTATGCAATACTTATAACCAAGTAGCTTAATATGTTAAGTAGAATCAATGGTATGTAATACGTACGTCCTTTTTGTGTTTCTATTTTTTAATTGTTCTTTTTTTTTTCATGTACTTACGGGCATAACGCGATCTTTACTCAACATCTACGTACAGTACATTATTTGACAGGGTATTGCGTACAATTGGATCGCAATTGCTTTTCCAGACGCTCTGGAAATAGAGAACTGCTGACAAGCAGTTCGATATTAGTTAAGTTTCAAATGGCTGCACGGCTATAGGGTTTCAAAGAAACTTGAGAGATCTGACTAAAACATACAGACAAAATTCACCTCTGATTTCGATAGTTACTTTCCAATGAGCTTCAAATCTTATTGTCAAGTAAACTTGCTTCAGAGTTTCATTTTGGGCATCATGTTTCAAATCAACCGCTTGCATAGTTTTGAAATAGATACTACATAAAATAGGAAGAACCAATATCCAAAAAAGTAGTATACAAGGTGCAACAAAAATTCTTTTTAGCGGGCCCAGTTTACTCAAAATGACTGAGAAGAGAACAACTAATATGCAAGAGCATTTCAAGTGAGAATACAAAATAAAGAACAGGGTGAATGCGGCTCTCCTGATTCAGTGAATTCCCAAGTCAATAATCTACTCACCGTAGACGAAAGAATTTCGTGTGGGCAGCATGCCAGCAGAAAACTCTTGCAGACCTTTGGATCCGAGTATTTGACTTGGAATTTGTTGTTCTCACCTGAAATTAAAAATATAAATTGCAAAAATGCTCCAATCAATGCGAAGCTAGTAACTAGTGGCATCTATATAACTAAAATTATGCAAGCACAATCGGTGCGATTTCAGAAAGCCTCTGGTGCAGTTGCAGGTGTCAGGAATGGCCTCCACGCCCCGGGAGACGCTGCCCGATGGGAAATCGATACCGACGCGTACAAAGCCACAGCTACACAGGAGTTTGTGCAATCCGATAAAACTGCCACGAGGGCTTCCATTTTACAGCGTCGCTTCAAGAGAAATTAGAAACCCCAACCAAGTCGTGTAGACACACACACACACACAGCTATTTGCGTGTACCTGCGTCGTGCCTTAACGTAGGTGTTTTTCGACTTACCGTTTCGGCCGGTGCCCATGAGCTGGTCGAGCATCGCCCGCATCTGATCGTGGGCCGTCATGATCACGGCGACGTCCTCGAACCCAAGTCCTCGGCACCTCCGCTTCGGCTCCTCTTCGACTCTTGCGACGCACAATTGGGAATTGTAAACGTCTTTCTCGTGCGCTACAGCCTAAGGTCGATTGCAGGGCCGTCGTCGTAGCACTCGTCGCCGCGCCAATGGATCGAATATGCTATGTGCATCGGGGCTCGGGGGAAAGAAAATGGAGAAAATCGCCGCGGCTCGTGTAGTCGTGTGCGAGCAGCGAGAGTGACGTAGTTGTGCCGTGTCCGTGTGCAGGACGAAGCTGGCGCCTCTATAGTCGATATGTGCAGTGTATATCGACGATCGGTACATTATATCATTTGAATGTATAATTTCAGATGAAATAAAGTGCTTAACAATAAAAGTAAATACACGATAATTATTTAAAAATTAAGAAAAGAAAAGTTACTATAACAAAAATTTGTTTTATACTTTAATTATAACTATAAATATTCCGTAAAGCACAGCAGCGTTCGCCTGTACAGCAGTAATAATGCCATCGTGGCGCTACCGCGCCCCTTGATAGTATACAATATATAGCCCGTAATAAGAATAACAGTAATAATGCCAGTCTTAACAGTTTATGCCGTATAAAAGTATTAATTATTTCAAATAACATAAAATAAATGAAAAAAGCAAAATCTCCCCTTTAAATTTGATAATAATTAGCATAAAAAACGTTGCTTAAACAAATTAACTTGAATATTTGGGTATAGATTCGGAATTTTAAAAAGATGATGATTGTTCGGAAATTTCAGAATCAAGTGCATAGCCTTAAAAGAGGCGATTCTATCGCAGTGGGAGCTACTTTGGAGACCACTGTACTTATAAGAGTAAAGACAGAAAGGTTTGTTTAGTTTTATACCGATACCGAAAATCTACATTCCATTAAAAATAAATACCAAATCTCATTTCAGTTTTTTCCATTTATTCTCAGCAAAGTACAAAAAGGTCATTATCGGCTTAAAGCTATAAAAGTTACAATCTTATAATTGACAGACAAAAAAATGATGAAAAAGGCCGAAGGAAGAGGGCAGTAGATTGGCATACATAATGTGTATAATCGCGTCCCTTTTACAATAAAGGGAAGCGTCTTTATCGGAGAATTCATACATCTCCGCTCGTCGTCTCTATAATTATTATAAAGACGCGTTAAATAATTTAATTAAGGCAACTTTGTTGATTTTTCGTTTTATAACTACACGCTATTTTCAAAATTCATTACAGAATATATATTTATTTTTTCTTATACGTATATTCTCCTCGTCGTGTTCCTGCCTTTTTCGCGAGTTTCGATATACAAAAAAGCGAGGCTCTACATGCTTACAAACAAATATATAGCGATTATCGCTGACTTTTTCCAACTCTATACTTGCGCGGGAAATATCACTCGAGAGGCGGAGAGTATACTTTTACAAAAACTTGTCAACGCTTCGATTGATCAGTGTATAGGAAGGTCTTCCTAAACTACCCAGACTAGACTAGCAACAAGCGATCAGAACTTAAGCTAACTTTTACAAAACATTAAATTATACATTGTGTATAACGTATATATGTACACATACAAAATCTTCGACTCAAGGAGATGTGAAAGCGTATTAATAAAATATAGATGTGACACGAATAAAAAGTAATCTACTAAAAATATAGACCCATGACAACTTTCGCATCTCCTCGAATCACGGTACCTATTTACAACAAGGCAATTTCTTCACCCCGCGTACAGAGAGTACACTCTACAAAATCGTAGAGGATGCAATCTACATTGTTGCGAGTAATTGCGGCACAGGCGCTGTCCACTACATGATTTCTATTTTATGTCATTTCTATGTCTCAGTCGAGTTTTCAAAATTGTGTACTTGCATAATAGTGAAATATATTATAACAAATTATACCAACTCATGGTCATATTTATGTACAATGTTATTTATATTCTTAGGTGACCAATACCAACAACTTTTTGTATAAAAACTATAGTCCGCATTACTCATTCGCAAAAAATATGAACAATGCACACGTTTAAAAAATATTTTAACCTCGAGAAAACGGTTCGAGGTACTCACTCATACAACTCTCATCCATCAAAGAATAACTGTAACAACGCGACTATACTTAATTATACAACTACGATTACAGGGCAGTTTCGAGGGTGGGGGCGCTGGGACTGCGCGCGACGAGAGCGCCGCCCTCACCGCTAGTTGTACTCGTTGTGCTATTAGATGGTGAAAGCTCACGAGTTGACGAGTTGCTAGGGCTATTCTGCTGCCGGGGTGACTCGGAACGTGCCCGGAATCTCTTGCTAAAGAGGTCCTTGTGCGGAACGTTGCTGCCCGACGAAGGTGGCGTCGCAAGGAACTGAGCCCTAGCAAGTTGATTGCTAACGCGACGGTTCTCGATGGCCTTGATGGGATCGGCTTCGAGCTGAAGACGATTCTCTAGCTCCTTCTCGCGCTTCTCGAGGCTGCGCTGCTGCTGCTGCTGCTGCTGCTGGCTCTTGCTGTCATTGATCGAGTTCTTCACATCTTCTATGTCACGGGGTTCGCTGCTGACGGAGGTACCGAGATCCAGTTGACGTCTAGAGGTAGGCAGTGGGAAACTTGAAACTGGCAATGGGGCTTCGGGCGAGGGTTTCATGGCCTTCTCTTCGGCAGCAGAATCCTCGATTATGGTCGACGAGAGCACATCAGTTCTTGGGGTTTGGAACCTCCAAGCGGATCGAGGACTGAGTACTTTAGTTAAGGGGACTTGCTGATTACTCGGCTTTGTTGATGTCGGCTGTTGCTGTTGCTGAACCTCCTGACATTGCTGACGGGAAAGCTTAAGCTGCTCAGCAGCTGAAATACGTGTTGGACCAGTCTTAATTGCCTGCTGAAGCAGGAGACGTTTGAAATCCATCCGCGACGTTGCCGAGGGCGACAGCACAGTTTTCGGAATCTGAAAGTTTATGTGAAATATCATTGAGATTAGTACAGTTAACGATTATTATCAACAATCACGCATTAAATGCATACCTCAGGTACTTTATGTGACTCAGGACTCCAGCTGTGCCTCGTACCAATAACCTGCTGCCCCTTAGACAAGGATGTGACCGATCCTGCAGGTGATAAGCTTTCTGGATCATCCTTAATATTTAATCTCCTCTTGGACTTGTGTATTGCCGCAAACAACTCTTCATTAGACATGGTGCTTCGTATAGGAGATAAAACGAGGTTCGCAGGCGAATCGCTACGCTGATGTTGTTGCTGCTGCATAAGTGCTGGATTCGGGGAGGCACATCGCTGAGACTGCAATGCTAGACGCTCAGCCACCGTTGGTGTCACACGACCCATACCGCTCGTCGGTGTAGACGATTTAAATCCGTTTGCTTGCTCGGGACCGATCGGTGAGATCGGCACATTCTTTAAACCGTCTTGTATTGGGCTAGCGAAGAATCGATAACCCAGCGCAGAGAGACCCAGTGGTGAAGCGAATCTGCAAAGTACAAGAAATTGTATTTTTTCCATAATTATATTAGGGAGCTTAACAATTTCATACCTATTTTTCACGTCCACCGATGTCTGATGCTGCTGAGCACCGGGTTTACACCTTGCCTCCAGCTGCTCTAAATTTTTCCTGTTCAGGTCAGCTTGGCAATTATATCCACCCTGTCCATGATGATGCGCAACGAGCTTTTCAGCCGAGTCGGCCTTTTGTCCCTGTCTTGCAAGCATGTGCGCAGCACTAAGAGCTCCATGTCTTGCGAGACCCCTAGTAATGTCGGGTGTTATGCTTCTAGGAGGCTCTAGTATCACTTCTCGATGGGGCCTCCTATTCGGTAATGTGTAGAACTGCTGTTGTTGACTAGCCTTGTCGTAGCCCTGAATCGGATTATGCAGTTGTTGTGCATAGATCTGTTGGCTTTCAGCAAAATTTGAATAGGCCTGATTTTGGGCTTTTTCATACAAAAGTTGCTGATAAGGATCTACAATGTGTTGCGCGTACATTGGATGCTGTTGATGATGATGATGATGGTGGTGAGTAGGAGGAGGATTCTGGTGATGATGATGATGATTATAAACTTGGTTATTGGCGTTGGGTAGATTCTGACGTAACTGGGATTGAAGCTGATGAGTCTGGTGTACGACTTGGTAAGGGTAGTCATCGTGCAGTTTATGAACTTGAGGTGGTCCGACGTAGGGAGGTGGTTGCTGAGGATGCTGATGTTGCTGAACCTGCTGATTCGGACAAGCCGAGGTCGAGACCGGCTCACTCGGCTGGATCACTAGCAATGCTTTGTCTGCAATAAATTTACCAATGCTAATAAGATATTTCAAGGCGCTGGAATAATGCAATTTTTATTTATTATGAAATTGTGAATTTTGTAGAGAACTATATATAGACCCCTGTAAGCCTTCTTTGCCAACCAAATAAACAGACAGTCTAAATTTCAATGTAGTACGCTTTATCAAGTTACCGATTTTCTTTTTTTATGCATTATAATATAATCAGAGCAAGAAACGCTTTGTTGTTAACAGCACAACTTTTGTGTTAGATATAAACTTGTTAGTCATTTGTTTTACATCAGCCGTGTTAACGAATCTTCTCATGCCAATATGTACAAACACAAGTAAAAGTTTTGGTATATATGATAACGGGGAAAGCGACAACAATCTACTTTAAATAAGCAAGCTGTATAGTTTAAATGTTCGAGTCCAAATCAAAACTTATGATAGCAAATGTGCATGAAATGAGAAAAAAAATATACTCACCGTCAATGTGGTTTATGCAACTATGATAGATGAAAGTTACTGTATATGAAGGTGCCTCACATGTGAATGGGGTGCATTGGTGCATTGTTTACATTATTTATCATTTCATGTATCAACGCACGAGTGACAGCACACAAAAAGCAAGAAAACCAAAATGACAAAAAGACGAGGCACAAAAATGACAGAAAATATACAAAAAGCTTTTTCTCCACACTGCGCCGAAAGTACCACTTTCGCTCTCGGGCGCCAAGAGCACAATTGGTAATTTCGGCGCTAGTATGAAGAAAATAGTATACGACCACGGGAGTAAATTCGGACAGCCCATATCTCGTGTTTGTCAATATACCCGAGATATGGATTCTCCAAGTTTTTTCCTCCCTAGGCACGTAATATACTATTTTTTGTGAATTTTAAATTTTAAGCGTACATTCTCACCCGTGCGCAAACAGCAAACATATTGTACATGTATTTACAAGACTAAAATTGATTGGTAAAACTTCTAATAAAAATGATTTTCTGTGCAGTGCGCTGTAATGTAAAAGTGCGGGAGATTCGTGTAAGAAAAAAAAACCATAACAACAAAATATACATGAGACTATTTCTTTTTAATAAAAGAACAAAAGCTATTGACAATACATATCGCTTATTGTATCGACGATAATTAAAGTTAATAAATTGTCTAGAACTATAAAAATAAAATAAAATTAATCAAGTGCAAAATTGATAATAATTCTGTAATACATTTCTGTTCAGGACAGATGGCACGATTAAACGTCTACGACAAGTATATGTACAGGGCCAAATGTTAACAATAAAAAAGTTTCAAAATTACAAACTTACACTAAACAGTCAAAGAAACAAAAGAAAGTGTATAGAAAAGAACAAGTAAAAGAAATACGTGAAAATAAAAAACTTAAAACATAAAACACATATACAAAATGTATACAGATGCGCCAAATATCTTGTGCCTTTGTGCCATGTTGTAAGTACGTGTCCTCGTGATGCCCATCACTTCTGTAATTTTAGTCTCAATAAACCAAATAAAAAAATTTCGTGCTAATGACAAGCTTGGTTATGGTGCACAGGTGTTATTGTTGCAAAAACATACACATAAGCCAAGCCATTAACAAAAAAAAGAAAAGTACATTAAAGTAATCTCGAAATCTACACATCGTCTATTAATGTAAAAAAAATAAACAGAAAATACATAGATCGACGTATAGTCTTCCAAGGAAGTTAGTCGAGGGTTAGTCACTCAAATGAACATCTGTAGACCAGACTTACAACGTGAGCTTTACAGGCAGCAATTATTGTATATTTATATATTATTATACACACATCGTTAATCGTTAAAATTCATAATCGTAGTTTTATATTAAAAATTTTTGCTTTGTATAAATCGCATTATACTCCTAACGCGAGATGGACAGCGACCAACACTGGGTTAATATTATATTCACGGCTGATATTTTATTTCTATACATAATACTTTACGCAACCTCATAAAGCGTATTTACATTTATTGTTTTGTCTGCGACTTCATATTGGAAATCTTTTATCCCAAAGCAGACGCTGTTTCTGCGATGAGGCTTCCATAATACTATAAAAAATACTCTATTCGACAATCCATCGATCCACACACCAATGCACAAAAATGTAATTTGCACGATATTAGGAACGGGTTCGTTATGATTGCTTTGCCGACTCTGCATTATTGTCGATTGCGAATATTCTTAAGTAGAGGCCACCAAGCGGTGATTTTTTGTACTAAAATCCATCGTGCAAATGACATTGCCGTACCTAATTGTGTCCTAATTATTCCATAGTCAGGTCTTTCCGATTCTAGGGATGACGTTAGCTACTTTATTTTTTTATTGCACATGCAACATTACTTTTAAGTAAACACTCTTTTTTCCTATCTTCCTCTACGATGAACCCGAGCACTCTTATCTCGTCGCGCATACGATAAAATAAAAGTAGCATGAGACGGTAAATCTGGATTTTCGAAAGGTTTGAAATGGTTGTCTTGCGCGTATACACGTTAATTTGGAATAACTTTGGATTCCATTTGCCGATGCTTAACCTTAAACGAATAACTAGGAAATTTGAGATAACAGATTGGTGACAAATAATAAGCGATGATTTCAATCAACGCCGCTACGATAACGCACTCTTTTCGCGTGCGACTTTGGTCGCGTGATGGGCGGCCAACAGCTTTCCGCCCCACTTCTCTAATCGTATTGCGCAAATGTCACACATATATTTATTAGTCTGTCCGCAATTTCCGTGAAAGCTGTACAGTCTACATATATATACATAATCTAATGGCACGATCACGGTCACACGAGAAAATTGATTCGTTTTATTTTTAGTTAATAGAAGCTTTTATCGATTTCATTCACTCGGTTATATCGTCTCCTAAATAGTGATATTAATTTTTAAATTAATACTTAATTGTTAGATTTGCCCTTATTCTCATCAATTTAATGTACAGTTACTGAATACTGCGCGTTTCTATCGGCAAATGATAAACGCATGCAAATGTTTCATGTTTACGCCTTCAGATAGCAATTCTTTGATGTGCTCGCTGTATATCAAGATATTTTCGAGATAAATATAAAACTAAACAACTATTGTGTCAGTTTGAAAAATCAAGATCTAGCTCGCACTTCATTTTCCGATTTTATGCAGATAAATCATATATTTACTGCTACTGCGATAGTGTGAAATGGACAAGGACAAGCCTTTCACGAACAACATACATTTTTATTAAATCTGCAACATTTGACTCTCGAGCATAACTAAATTTAAATTTCACAATTAAGTAAATGCGTATAATGTACATTATACGTATTATAATGCGTATATAAAGGAGAAACTCCGCAGTCGCTTGAGGTGATTCTGACATTTGAACTCACGAGATTATACCCGCCTCGACACGTGTTCTCCATAATATCTCGGTATTTGCGAAAGTTTCGCACGAGCTTGGAAAAACATAAACCAACTGAGAACAGAGAGACAACCTCGTGTACAAGTACATCTCTTTCATGTGGAGCTGTCTGTCTTTCTGTTGATATGTAGATGAAGCCAATTTCCATAAGCTGACATGATCTACAAGGTATTAAAGAAAAATCTACCGGATCGAGTGGCATCTCTTTCGTTTATGGGTAAATTAAAAGTCGCAAAATTTATCGGACCTCGTAGCGTATACAATATACAACCAACATATACGTTTATATTTTTATGTAGCGGCTATGCCAACGGCACTTTGATTATGCATTTCTTTCGTTGCAACAGGAAATGAACGTGGCAGTTGATGATACACTGATTAGTATAATGTTACGAGCATTTAAATGCTCTTATAATTAAAATAAAAAGAAAGAAAACGCACGAGTCTCCGTCGGACGACTCGGGGCTAATCGGGTCGAGCGATAATGCGTAGGGTGAGTGTATGAATACATACAAGCACGAGCATGAAAAAAATATTTCTTCAAGAGAAAAAAGTGTTCTCTGACTAGATCGAGACGTAAGATCAAGGCCACTCAGCTTATTAATTAAATACGAAGAGTACACTAAAAAATATATTGTATACAGACAGTGCTTCCAATCGCATAATTCCGATCCATTAATTACAATGAATGTAAAAAAGGTTAAAATTAGCTTATCAAGTAATTATACAACTCTTTCTGCACCGATTTTCTTTTTCTTTTTCTTTCTTTATTGTGGCATCGGTATTGTTGATTTGGGCAAAGAGACGTTTCATGTTTACTTTGCAAGTGCTCAGAAGTCGCATTAACTTCATATTTATGTAATCGTTACGACATTAAATATAATTTTTCTATCTTTTCTCTTCGTATTTCTTTCTTTATTTTTTCTCGTTTGAAACGTATAATTAAAACAAATAATCGTTGCAATAGAAAGTTCGGTCGCGATAATAGGTATAAATAAAACGAAAAACGCTGAGAGCACAAAAGACTGCAAAATTATGCAACTTGGAAGTGTCAGTTCGAAAACAGCAAAATCTCGCGAAGCGCTGCAGATTTTTGCATCGTCGCGCCTGGCAATTTATAGAATGGCGATAAGCTGAAAAAAGCGCGAGAAAAACCAAGTGCCTACACGATGCACTCGTATTACAGTGTACATCATATATACAGCACGTCTCGCCTCGGGAGGAAAAGTACGGAAGATTTCTGATAAATCTGTTTTCTGCTCTATAGCATATTCTCGGTTCAAGCAAATGCGTGCGGTTATAATGAAGACACGGCAACTCATATAAGAATTATCTGCATTCTCGAAAATAGCGATAGGTAAATTTTAACGTAATTGCGGACGACTACGACTGATTGATTAGAAAGAATTGGAAATTACAAGATTGGGTTTACTTATTCAAACATTATTTATACTGTTGATGATATCAATTTAACGTATATAGAGAACGCGCACGTGACACATCTGCTTGTGAAATCGGCACGGACAACCAGTACAAAATCGTACAGAGACTAACTTCGGAACGTCCACTATCATTATCCACAAATGCGTGAACAATTCAACGAATTTCAATTATTTACCAAATGTAACGTCAACTTATGATCAATGATTGCTGAAAGCACAAATCCGTACCGACTAAAATTGAAATAACTGTTTTTTTTCACAATGCCAAGCCTCTTGAACCGTGCGTAAAATTGTTAAAGTGAAAGTATCAAAATACGTTTAACAGCTATCATTAAACGAATGAACGAATAGGTACGTGCGTCTGCTCCTTTCTCAATGCCGCAAATGGAAAACTTACTGGGTCGTCGCGTTGCCAGAAACAGTAGGTGCCTCGCCAGCATGTTGACTGCGACCGATCGCGATCAGTTAAGAAAAGAAAGCTTAATATATTGACAAACTGCAACTTGGAAATCCCCTCGAATCCGAGAAACGATGGATGAGCAGCGCGACTGTTCGCGCTGCTGTATCGCGACTGGCGAGGCGTCGAGTTCGACTGCTGGTCTCAAGTCGCAAAAGAGTATATCACGCCGGCAAAGCGGCGACCGTCTGTCTAGCAACAAGATTTCCCCTACCGCTACCGCTAGGAGCTCCCCGTGGTGCCTTATCAATCCTGACACACTTGACACATACCGCGCGCGCCCATTTTTCGTACTTTCCCCCACCCCTCCGACCGCCGGCAAGTGTCCAAATGATTACGCGCGCTTGTTTTGCCAATTTTTTGCGCGAGTCGTTCCCGATGATTGCGTAACCGATCGATTGGCAGATTGGCTGCAGTTGGGAGGAAGGGACGGGAGAATAATGTTTATTTGGAAGAGCCAAGATCTGCCAAGAATCTCCAGCCAGGCTTCTCAACGCCCATATAGCCCTCTAGCACTTTCAATTACTTTCATTAACCTCGACTCTTAACTGCGCAAATTAAGTAATTCAAGACATATCCATAAGATTAAAGATAAAACTCATCGCAACCTCGATGTATGAATGGCTTCAAGAATCATGGCAGAAGTGGCGAGATAATGCAAAAACTAACCTCAAATTACGTCAAGTTTTGCGCGATAAAATTGAGAGCAGCTTCCTTAAAGTAGAAGTAGTAAACGTTGTGTAATAAAACCGGGAAGGAAAAATTTATTGCTATTCAAAAATGTTTAACCGTTGCGCTAAAACCTTGAAATATTCTCGCGCCCCCGACCGCAGCGTGCAGGCTGATACTGCCAAGATCTGACTGTAAGTTCATACTCCAATAAGCTTTGACTTTCTCTCTCCTTTTTTTTCGTCGTCGCGGTTATAAATTTAGTAAGTGTAACAGTGACCTTATAGTGTTAACATCGCAAGCGGAGGTCAAAAACTCGTCGTTTTTCAATCTGACGCAACAAAGCCGGCCTGTTGAGCGATACTCCACCCGCGGAGAATGAGGAGCTATAACGTCAGAAACTAACAAAGTTAGCTCACATATAATACTTGCATATAGACGCGACGTCTCTCTGGCCTTTTCCATATGCTTCCCCCCTGCTCGCGCTTATATTTACGAGTATTATGGCTGA
This sequence comes from Philotrypesis tridentata, assembly GCA_018906965.1. Lineage (NCBI taxonomy): Eukaryota > Metazoa > Arthropoda > Insecta > Hymenoptera > Pteromalidae > Philotrypesis > Philotrypesis tridentata. The sequence goes on along the minus strand of JACCIB010000011.1, from coordinate 6,232,374 downwards.
TTTTGAAAAGGAAAAATCGACGGAGAAGATACCCAGCGTCGCGAGAGGTCGACGACCGATTCGGAAAACTCCCGGCGAGCGGCGCGATACACCGGTGAATCATTTGCTGTTCCGTAGACAATTACACGCTACTTATTGCGCGCATGAAAACGCGAACGTGACAGCACTCGCATCGTATTATTCGCATGCGAAGGTCGTAACATCGCCGTAAACAGAGAGAGATTATGTGGACACGTCGCACAGATATACTTGTAACCCAGCGATAGAGATGACAGACGATTTTTGAGGTTATGTTTGATTTCCAAACAAAGAAAGCGCTATAGGCCTAGGCCAAGAGTTGCGATGGATCGCGTGAATCATCGTTGGAGTCATTTGAGATCAGAGCAACAGCATAATCCCCTAATAAATAAGGATCAACACGCGATGTTAAATCAACACTATAATTATTATGGAGTGTGTGTCACCCCTCATCGAAGATGGAAACAATACGTGGCGCGTGAACGGCTATACTTATATCTCGTTCGCTATGCGGCATTATTATCACTGCATTATTCTCCCGCCTCGTGTGCAGTCTGCACTCTCTCTTTCTCACACGCAATCGCGGGATCGAGTTGCATAATGCGAAGGACGCTGGACGCGCCGAAGAAAAGTCAAAGCCGATGTTTGTTTCGCCATTTTCTTTTTTTGCCAATTATATCGCACCGCGCTCCCGTCGTTCGCCTCTTTTATTAAACCAATTACTTATTTGTATACGTTCAACTCCAAAGTGATTTGTGGAAACGACATGATTCTAGACACACATTGAGAGGAGGGGAGGAATTCGGATCTGGACCAGAGGATGACTTATCAAAGCTGTTTGCAACGAGGCGGCGCTTATGTAATTTCAGTGTTATTTAACGCAAAGAGCGATTATGCGCTCTGGCGAATAGTCAATGAAAAAAAAGAATATTAGCCCACATACTCTACGATAAGAACGAGTTCGCGGGGGTTTTCTTGTGGATCTTCAAAAAGACGATAATATTTATTGAAAATAGATAAACCGGCGCGAAAGCGCATCGTCTCGAAAAGTTTCATGCAGAGATAAATATACCTTGAATTTTTCTTTCGCCAATCGAGTTTTCCCGAGGTACTGAATTATTTACTCGGGAACAAACATTGCCATTTATTCTGCGATAAGCAAATAAAGGTGAAACTTTTGTATGTTTTTTTTTTAATTCAATCATAAATCAAGAGAATCAACTGCTCGGAAATCGGACATGAGAAAAAACATCGGTATTACATATCGGCGTATAACTGTTACTATGCAGATCTTTTATTTTCCTCGGTTTACACATCAAAGATGCCCGTATAAAAAATGCGACGGCAACTGATTAGAACAAGTGTGATTGACGCGATCGGCGTAATTTTTACTGTACACGCTTTTATCGCTGCCAACTAAGCAAATTAGTTTATTATGCTCGAGAGAAGGGAATCGGTGGATGAGTAACAAAGATGGGTAAAGAGAAAAAAATTTGTGAAAGATTGAAGATAACGAATAATAATAATAAAAAGAAATCAGATGATGGGGAGAAAGAGAGGAAAATTATCGGAACACGATGCGAGAGTGTGAAAACGTCACTGTTCGTGTCGAGAACCGTGAGAATAATCTATTGAGGCCGCTGTACGAGGAGAGCCCCTGCAAATAAATATTTTTACCCGGACACACGCAGCTTCTGACGTCAATTTCTGTACAGCAATCAGGAATTCACAATGGCGTTCCGATAAAAATTAAAAGAGACAAGTTGAGTAATCACTGATTGCTGCCGATGACCATTTCACAACTATTATGAAAAAGAATCAATTTCTTTACCAAATCTCCGTATCCATACTTGAATACTTCAATACTCTAGCCGGTTCTAAATCGCTGGCTCTAGGTCTAGGACTATTAGGTGGCAATGTTTTCGCACTACCGATAGCACTCGGCGCATCTCCTGAATCGTCGAGAACAACTGTAACCTCACTGTCCACCTCAGCTCCAGGTTCCGGACTCGCAACCGTCTCCGGATAATTAATTCTCTCTTTCAACAAATCTTCTCTGAGCTCTTCCGATGCGGTTCGGAATATTTTCTGCGCGTTTGATTTTTCAGAGGACACAGTCGAGCCACCGGCACTCGAAAGCTTCTTTATAAACATGATGGGACTGTTGGCCATTCGATAGCTCTCGCTGCGTTTGAGCTTTCTCTCGATTCGCGGTGTTTCGGTTATCGTGTTAGCCTCGCTCTCATCAACGACCGTCGCGTTTGTCACGTTCTCACTATTTTCCTTATCTCTAGATTCGACGATCGGATCTGGCATCGGTAGCCTCCTAATTAATTTGGGTGTGTTTCCGTTAGGTATGAGACCCTTAGGCAGCAGCGTCATCTGTCTCGCGCTAGGTTTAAGAACCTTGCGATCAATAGAATGCGCCTTGTTATGTCTAAGCCTAAGCGTCATGGGGTGTTTGCTACGTTTAGCGCCGTCTGGCGGTCGGTTCTCTGCGTCACCAAACCTAGAATCGGAAACTGCTCTGACCGTACGCGATATCTTCGCCGACTGTTTTCGGGGCGTCGAATTGCGGGTCGCTGCCTTACCTTCGTCGGGAGCACCCTGGACGTTGACGTAGGCGCCTTGGCGCGTCTGGCGCTGCGTCGTCGTCGCGTTGGTGGGCCCGACGACCGTTGACGGAGTGCGAACATAATCGGGACTCGAAGCTCGCTCTGGAGATTTGGCTGCGCGAATTATGACTTTGCCCGGTTGCTGTGGGGGTTGTTGTTGTTGCTCTTGCGATGTAGCGCTAACTTCAAAAGCGGATTTCTGCTCTCCATCAACGGCATCGACCTGGGCAGTACGATTCACTGCGCGGGGTATGACATGAGCTCGATGAAGTAGTGGAGAAGGCGCTGGTGATGAAGGCCCTTCCTTTACGAATGGTCCTGGTTGGAAAAGAAAAATAATTTTGTTTAATTCGCTGAGATGCGCGAGATTCAAGTCCAAAAAGCATTACGTACCTGGAATAAATGTGGTATGGGCGCCCTTCCTCCTCTTAAGACTGTCTGACGAATAAACAACTTTACCCTCGGAATCCAAGGTGACTCGAGCACCTTGTCTTCGCCTCTCAAGTGATGAATCGGGCTTCATCGGTAGTTCACTCAGACTCACATACTCCGCGTCTCGCCTGAACAAATCAGCATTGGCGTAGGTGACACCGGCGGACGGCCTCACAGTCGTCAATCCACCGTTATCCTGTCGCTTCTTGTCATTATTGTTCCTCACGTCGGCTATGGTCACATAGTCGCCGGAGTCCGACTGTGGATTGTTGTAGTTGTTATTGTGCTGCTGTTGACCAGCTTCATGCGCCAAAATCGGCTTCTGCTGGTGTTTTCTGCCTGGCAGAACACCGCGAAGCTTGCCCAATACGCCGCTTAGTGGACTAACTTTCTGATTATTGCTGTTATTGCTGTTATTGTTATTATGACTGCTCTGCCCTGCGGTTGCTGGAAATAAAATTGAATTTAGCATTCGAAAAATCAAGATCGTTGCAGTGGGAATCGTCATACGCATATAGTTTAAAACGAAACTAATTACTTTTTTCAGTATTGCTATTCGAGTTCAATGGAGCCATGACAGTCTGAACTGTGGCATAAAGATTCTTGTCCTGCCCATTGATAACCTCCATTTTTGACGTTCCAACGGTGGCAGACATAAGAACAGATCCTGCACTTGCGTTTCTTTCCTTCTTCTGCTTTTGGTCTTTCGAGTGATGATGTTCTTTTTGATGATGACGATGGTGATGATGATTATGCTCGTCATCGGACCCCGGTGGCGTGATGACGCACATCGACGGTATTCGGCTCGTATTGATGGCAGTCTTGGAGCGAATTCGCTCGATACGTTCGCAGCCCTCGAGATCGCTCGACTCCGAGTACTCGAACTCGGAGCATGATCGGCCGGTACAGGCCGGACTAGACGCTGACTCGACGGGCGAGGAAGACGTGTTGTGACCGCTGTCGGGTGACTCGCCACCATTTTGTTTCTGACCATGAACCTGTAATTAATAATGAATAGCATTAAAAATTTGATATAAAAATTCGAGTAAACTGCTAAGCATCATCGTCATTATACTAACCATGGCAACCACGGTCAAGCTGGACTTTCTCTCAGGTGGGGGTGGTGCCATGAGCGTAGTGCAAACCGTACCAGCTGAGCTGGTAGTCGTGGAAGTTGAACCCCTACCGAATAGCTCGTATTCATTCTCCATCATAGGCGAGGTAGGATCCGACTGGACTTCGTTAGACTTTGTTAACGGGCTCTGCGGTAGTGGTGGTTCCTCTTCGCGAAGTGTCTTTAGACCTGAATCTACATGGAAGGATGTGTAATATCCCTCGGTGTCACAAGAGTACACAGACGACGTCTCACCGTCATCTGAAAACGGTACCGTGCTGATGTCTTGGATTATGTCAGGGGTCAAAGTACCTTCCGATGTCACTGATGACGAAGCTGAGGTATCTCGACCCTTGAAACGACGCGCATGAGATAGAGATGTGGAGGATGTGCCAATCGATGCTGTCGTTGTCGATCTGAAAAGGAAAGAATACGCATTGGTCAAATATTTATACACCAGCCGACTCCTTAAAGTGTTCTAAAACCCATAGTGACCGATCAGTAGCGTCAAAAAAATACTTAGATCTCAAATAATATAATGAATTACGCAAAACCAAGAGATACTTGTCTTTCGTATTGGCATTATCTATCACTATACAAAGTTTGGAATCAAAATATTCAGACATTGAAGAGAAGATCAGTAGTTGGAATCTGACGTAGCTAACTTCTGCCGACAGCTATTGATTTTCGGACTAGCTTTTCTCTCCAATGTCTAAAAATTTTGATTCCAAATTTTGAATATTGATAGATAATGCCAATACGAAGGGCAAGTATCTTTTGGATTTGCGTAATTCATTAAATTATTTGTGATCCAAGTATTTTCCTGCCGTTCCGTTACTGACCGATTACTGACCATGGGCTTCAGACCCCCTCAAATATACATTACATAAAATAAATACAAACCTTGGTGGGTGCGTGGTAGTGGTCGTCTCGCTACCAATACTGGCTCTACCACTTTCGGAAGAAGCACTCCAGTTTCCAGAACTCGAGTGTGGCGGATCATCGGCTCGACTACTACCTTTCCTGCGCTCGCGTCTCTCAGCAGCACTTTCGCGAAGTTTCACACTATCCCGTCTCGATTGTTGCGTCACTGGTGAAACAGACATCTTTTCCGGTTCCTCTCCCTTGGGCAAACTCGTCGTCGGACCATTCGTTTGCTGAAGAGTCATAGGCTTCTGAATACTCGAGGCAGTGGAACTCGACGAACTGGGTTTACGCTCGTGCGTCGGCACCTCGCGACGTGAACGTCGACCAATCGTCAGAGTCTCGTACGTAACTACAACGTCCTCGGCGACGTTAATCTCGTCATCCGCGTTCGGCTGATGAGAAACCATGGCGAGGCTTGACAGCGATGCGCTCGACGCATTGACTTCAGCATTCTAAAAGTCCATGAAAATTTTTTTTAGTTCGTCAGAGCTTTAGATTTCAAAAATTTTCATTTCGCGGAGTAACCCCACGAGACCTCAAAGTAATGCTTACCACGTGATTTTGCTGGCTAGACTTCGGACTAATGAGCTTGAGTCTGGAGCGTCCCCAGGCTTTGAGTGTATTAAAGTGTGACTTCTTTTCGACTGGCGAGTCCTTTTTATTTCCTTCGCTACCCAATAAATCGGTACTGGCCGAACGAGGGGTCCGTTTCGAGGCGCCATTCGCGTTGGCCTCTTCCGGTTCATCCGCCGTTGCTTCCCTGCAATTAATACATACACTTGTAATTGTAAGAAGAAAAACAACTACACTCGCATATTGATCTTAACATTACGTAAACATTAATTTTAAGAAAATGTCATGACTTTACAATTATCTGTAGTAAGTATTATTTTAATAGTAATGTATTACTCTATCAGTGAAAAAAGATTTCGCGCACATACAAGTTGCACTGCACAAACTCGCGATGCAAATCAGCGGTAATGTTAAAAGAAAGACGTTAATAGAAAAGCGTTTTTCTTTCAATATTGACCGCAAGCTCATAGAGTATCGAGAAACAACGCAAATCAACAGTGGGCCGCTTTTCCGGCGAAGGATTTCACTTAATATATCTCTTATCTATCGGTATGTGTATTCCCTCCCTTCGCCCCCTTGTGCAAGTGCTACTCTGTTATAAGCCGTGTATAAGTACTTGAAGCGGTGATGAACCGCACGCAGCAGAGAGCAAAGGCGTTTGATCCGCTAATGGATCCAAGTGGCATCAGATAAGCCAGGAGTTCCCGTTCCTTTTGTCTTATAAGTGCCTACATCCGCGAGCGGAATTCGCTCGATTTTATCGAGCGTGACGAATGGAGCAAGCCCGTTATCAATCGGCCCATTGTCTCGTGAATTCGGAGATAGGATGTACTGTTTTAAATTTGCCGGCGTGTACAGTGTACATAGTTGACTCACCCTCCGACCGCTTGACGGATTTCTTTCTGATCAGTACCGGCGATGGTATTTCGTCGCTTTCCGCGCGGCCTCCGCGGCCTCGATCGCCTCTTCACCGTGTCCTGCGACTCCTGGCCCGTGTGCATCGATCTCCGACGCATTGACATTCGTTGGAAGCCTTTGCCACTCACGTCCACCGCTACTATTTCCGCTGGGAATCTGTGCACGGATGAAATTCGGATTATTTATTGACATAGAATTGCAAATTATCGACTGTCGGTAAAAGAGTTCTGCGTGTTAAAAGTACACTCTAATGTGTGTAAAATTATCAAAATAAGATTATTAAAATCATCGATGATACTCACTTAAGTGCGATAGCTTGAACTTGCTCCTCAGGGCTTGGCAATTTGTGATCGACCGGTTGACTGTCGTCTACCGCGCTGTCGGCTAGGATACGGGACATGCAGTCTGGCGCCACCGTGACGTCGCCCAACGCCTCAGCAGACGTCCATCTTCGCAGGTCCTCGATTGCTCGGGGCTGCAAAACACATGAAAAATTATCATTTTTTAGCATATATCATAAAGTTTGCTAATTATCGAGATTTGCAAAGAAGCTTCATTTATTGGCTCGTCAACATTTGCTGCGACATATTCAGTACATAAATTGTATTAGACCCTAAGCTCTATTTCCCAAAAAGCTGCAATTTCCGGGTCGGCGCGACGCAGCGTCGACGAGATTTATCACGAGCATTGTTCTCTGTAGCAGCGCTTTCTCCCTCGTCTCTTCCTGAAACCGAAAACGCGAATTATCGGGGCAGAAAGAGCTGCAGCGCGATACGCGAGATGTCATCGAGCGGTTAACTGAGTTCGCTATATACGTCGACGCGGTCGGCTCGTGTGCTACGGATTCTGTTACTACACTAGGTAGCCGGTTTTCTCCCGCCCAGTCACTGATTTCCTCGCTGTCTTCTTTACTGCTCCTCTCACTGTCTCTCCCGTCTCGCTTCCCCCCCCCCCCCTCGCTCTCTATTTCTTTGTTCATGAAACTAGTTTCTCAAACAAGCTACTCTGATTTTTTTCGTAAGTGCGTTGTTAGATTTTCCAATTTCTCACCTTTGTAAACAAAACCTACATACATATCGGTTTGAGCTAAACTTTGATCATTTAAATTTTCTGGCTTCATCGGATTGACTATGATTTATATTCGTCTCCGTTTTTTTCCATAAGCACAGTAATAAGCTCGACATATAGGGCGGAAGTCGTAAACAACGACGGGTGTACAGTGAGCGTGTCCAGATTAAATGCGGCTAGAGCACGTAAATTACAGTCGGATGTATACAAAGGTGCCATTATTTAACGGGAGATTTAAATGGATTTCAAATCATGCGCCCTTCATTACATTTAAAAATTTACTACGCGACCAGACAAACAGAGGCTCGAATTTATCGAATAACTCGGACGCATTGTTTTTATTAAATAAATAGGATCTCTAGGGGTGGAGATAAAAATAAAAAAAATAAAAATAAACTATATTTTACTATAAACAAATGAGATATTTTTTTCGTTCAATTTTTTAAATTAAAATAATACATCTAAAATTATATCTACGCCATAATCATCATATCAGCTATTTACAATTTAAAATCACGTTTTCAAAAAAATTGATCTGTTAGATATCCTATTTAAAAAAAGAAGTGATGGCCTTTGTTGTGAAGCATTTAATGCGTGATTTGGATTGGTCCTTAAGTAAACACAATTATGGTTACCATGATTTATAATTTAGTAAATAAAATGTTTTTCTTGAAAAATTTTTATTTCGGAGCAATGCAATAACCTACATGGCCAATGTGGGATGCAAATGAAATTTTTGTGAAAAATTTAGAGAAAAATTTTGGATGGATGGAACAAATAATTATAAACTTATCTTACAATTCGTTGATAAGCATAGTTAACTGAGATTTTTTTAACATTCAACTTTTTAACATAAAACTTAATTTCTCGATGGCTGTAATATGAATGTTCGTATTTGTAAAATGATAGACAATTACGCGGTAACTTTGTATTTGTATTTCGAAATTTTATTTTTATTATTTGTTACAGACCAATGATTTGGTTTTAAAATTTAGACCGTAATTTCAAGATTAATAAAAAGTAATAAAAATTCTAACGAATATATTTAAGGACAGTAAACTTATAATCCGAAAATACTGCGAATAAAAAGTTTCTGATAATTAATCTTAAAAAAAATTTATTTCGCAATCTACGTATTTCACCCTTTCCTCTACATGTTTGACAGAAAAGAAACTCTTAGAATATTTAAATAATAAAGCTAAATCTCGAAACGCGAAAAGTATACACATTAATTTGAAACCCTCCTCAAAGCCCCCAAATAACTTGAATGAAACCTCAATTTTGGATTACTCCGAGACCACCCGGTATCCCCAGAGCCGCGGCTCGAGAAAAAGAGCAGAAGGAGAGAAGAGAGACTAGCGTTGGACAAGGCCGTGGCGCGCCAGGGTGGCGGCAGCAGGTTGCGTGGCTACAGGTTACGTCCGTATCTTCGAAGAAAATAAGCACATTGGCACCGAGTAACCAGAGAGCGACGAAGCGGGGAGGGGGAGGGGAAAGAAACGGACGTTCAGAGAATGTCATCGAAGGAGAAAAAGAGAGAGAGAAACCACCTTTAACTTAAGCTCCTTCTTTCCCTTCGCACATAAAGACGATATATACCTGGCGTCTAGTTATCGTTCTAATGGGGCATGGGGCCCGAAGAGAAGCGCCCAAGAACGTGTGGGTAAAGATGCGCATACCTACGTTGTTTTAGAACCTCCAAGACCCAGACGTTACCTGCAGGAAATGCATGGTGTGGCTTGGGTTAATAAAGGCTTGTGTTGAATCTCGAATGTTACGAGATTCGGACTGATGCGCGTATTTTCAATTAATTCCCAATATTCTCTATATACGCCAGCGTAACGGATTTCACATTGTCGCTCGGACCGGATAAAAATCACTGCACAAACAATTCGAGTGCACACCATGCTTTTACGATAATAATTGCGCGCTGAAAAGAAATATTTCCAAGCAGTGCGATCATCTCGATGTTCGCAGAAACACTGCAAATTGATCATTGGCTTTACGGGCATCCGTGGAACCGGCAACCCCTTGTACAATAGTGCGCCTCTCGCGGCACATTGAAAAATTTTCGCACGAGCAGCAATAAGAGAAAAGGGTTATACACCGCGAGTGTGCGCGAGCCAAGTTGTGTGTGTGTGTGTGTGAACCGTGTACGTGCTGTAAAGGTCTACACTGACAAAGAGAAAGAGATGAAAGAACCAGTTTTCAGAGCTGGCGCGGAATTATAATCGGCCGGTAAGAGCGAGGAATCAGCGGAGGAAAAATAGTCCTTGGGAGTCGCATCGTCGTCGATGACCATAATGACGGCGACGATGACGTGCATGTGATATAATAACCGGAGGATTTGCCGCCAGTGGAATGCGGCTGCGATTATTTCAAGATAAATATTGATATGTATTCCATGTTTTCTATCATGCTTCTTCGATAACAACGCGCGCATATCTCCGGCGTAATACTATAGCCGAACGCGAATATTAGCCGATTTATAGGTTAGGATTTTCGGCGGGAAACTCAAAAACAAATGGACCGAAAACATATCGGCTGCAGCGTACGCTCCTTTTAGACCACCCGTTACAATCTTCTGCAGCGTATCCCCCTCTATCGGCTTACTCGAGGGGCCCACCGGGGCGCTGCTTTACAGAGAGAAAGAGAGAGAGAGAGAGAGAGAGAGAGAGAGAGAGAGAGAGAGAGAGAGAGAGAGCGAGAGAAGTGCGCTTGCGGCGAGGCCCGAGTGGGTGGAATTCCAGCGTTGCCAGATTTTTCCCTCGCGCCCCAGAGATGTTGCGCCCGTGAGTGTGTGTATGTGTACGTCGCACTCTCTGACTCACCTTTGTTTATCAACAAGCTGGAAAAAACACCAGTTCTAAAGTACACCAAAATATGCGGATATATGAATGTGGGTCAGTTTGTGCACACATACACACGCATTGATGTAAATAAGATGGAACTGTTTAAACGTTGCCAAGTTTAACGGCGTGCGCGCCATTAAAGTTAAGGCCGCAGTGCTAAATTGGTTACAGCGAACTGCACTCGAATCTTCCAGAGAGTCGACCCTGAAATACTCTCGACTGCATCATCTCGCGATTTCTTGCTTGTGAAAATTATTGCGAGACCCGAGAGCGAGTGCGAGAGAGCAAGAGAGAGAAATGATCGTCAGTGGAAAGTTATATAGTGTATCGTCTTCCGAGTCGAATCAAAGGCGTATAGACCGCCGTCGGCGAAGCAATCACAGACGAGCCGCGCGGTGCTTTTCGCTTTCGGTTTCGTCCGACGCGAGAAGTTGTGTCTAATCGAATTACGATGTATATCCGGATGCTAAGTTTGAATTTGCCACCGGTTAATCTACCGGGTATGCGCCGCTGTTAACTTGAAATATATAGTATTTTTTGCACTTCGATCTTTTTATTTTTTCAAAAGAACTTGCGCAGGTTAAATGAGAATATGTTATGTCTTTCTTGTTACAAAAATTTTTTTTCAAATAAGTTAAAAAAAATGTTATGCTGTGTATACGTCAATTTCTGATATTTGCATTTTCAGCTGTTATAGCTGAATTTTCTACTAAACAAATGAATTCTATGATGAAAAATTTGTAAATCTGCGACCGCGATAATATACCTCTAATGAGTATTCACAGTAATGTATACGCGTACTACGCATAAGCATAGCTCAAATATTATGCGCTTGCATGCAATTCACGCCCATATAGTTATGGTGCGGCGGATATGCATATGCGGATATGCCACACATTCATAGAATATCCACGGCGTATTTTACGGTATTATCGACGGCTGCTCCTACACTGTGAATAATGAGTTTTATCTGCGTTAACGGCTCAGAGACACTGCACAGTGTACAGCCACGGCTAAACCATAAGGCCGCGATTGCAACTCAATCGATAAGGATGCTTCGACGCGAGCACGCATGTTCAATGTGAAAAGTTAGCGCGTAGGGTCTCTACAAGAGAAAATAATAAAAAGGAGCGGGGCAGCTCTTTGCGGCAAGGCGGCAGCTGTGCACCTGTTATTTGAGCTCGTGTGACCCGTAGCCTTCGCGTTGGATTATGAGAGGCCGAGGAAAATCCGAGGGCGAAATCGCGGATGCACTCGGCTCTCAAATTGAGAGATGCATATACACCTTACGGGCCGCGCGGGCCGCCATTGGGTGTCGGTATATATAAACATCGGGAAAGAAAGACACGTTTCGTTTCGCAAAGTTTTTCCTCCTGCATAAATTATGCGGCTGGCGCGCTCCCCGCTCGGCGATTGCAGCTTTTATACGCGCCGCGCGCTCGCGCGAGTATGAGAGCAGAGCAACAGAATGATGATGCTCCCGATGGAATGTTAATTTGCCGCAGCGTTTTTATGATTGATACTTGCGCGAGCCTTCTCGGAAATTGCATCGATCCTCAAATGCGGCTAATAAAATTCATTTCCGAGAAGAGCTTTCTCAAACATCGGCCTGCGCGCAGCTTGGACACGGGAGAAGAAAATACTTACAACTCGCGACTCGATGTCAAGGCTCTGATCGCGCTGTTTTCTTTTGCCCAGTATCGGCGTGCACATGAACATCTCGAGGGAGCTGCTAGTCGCGTCCCGATCCCTTCTCAGCGAGTCGAGGCTGCGAACCGCTACTGCGGCCGCGGCCTCGTACAATTGCCGTAGCGCCTTCGGCCTCGTATCCAGCCTGAAAAGACCGCGCTCTGGCTCGTTGCCCACCTCGAAGTGCACCGAGCGCTGGGCAAACGTGCAGATGTCCGACTCCGCTGTGAACAAAAAAAAAAAAAACATTTGTTAACCATTAGCCAGTGCAATGCAAGCTAAATATTTTAAAAACTTTAAGGGATTTCCAGCCTTCAACGTGGCACGGTACTTATTGAGAGCGGCGTTTTATTTCGCTATTATATGAAGCAGCCTCATGCGCATCTTTTCATTTGCTCTCTGATGAAAACCTTTTTTTCTCTCTCGCAGTTTTGGCCGCAGTTCTCCTCTTCCTCTTCTCTTTCCTTATGCTTTTACGTAAAATGCATGCCTTATCCTACTCGCTCTCTGCTTCACTGCAACGATTTTCTCTTCCCCGCGTCATTCTTGCGCACGTCATTGCAGGCTTGGATTGGATTGCGCGGCGAAATTTTCACTGATTAGCCTCGGCGGAAAATACTTAATACTTCATTAATTCAATTGCTTTTCGATACCCTGCTTTTCGATTCTCCGAGGAATTTCGTACCTGCATTTGCATTATATATAGTTATGATGTAACTCTACGCGATCATGGCAGTCGGAGGGTGACTATATACTGGCTACTCGTCGGTTCTCACGGAGGGTATATAGGAGCCAACATGGTAAGGATGTTTTGCTTGGACAAAATACAGCCTCGTTCTTAATTTAATTTTCTTTCATAAAAATTGACAACAATTTTTGTTAGAGAATAATTTTAATAATAAATTTATTATAGTGAATCGAAGACGAATGCTTGCGTTTCGGATTAGGACTAAAATGCTATAACTATATACAAATTCTTCACATTTAGACACAATATTGCCATTTTATACTTTCAGTCAATTAAATTTTTTCTCTCGTTTCTTATAAATAAATTAGATTTCCTGAAATTGCTCTTCATCAATTATTACGTTAAATTTATATTAAAAAAGAAATAAATAAAAACTAAACTTTTAAATTCAACAGCATATATCAATAAACCCTTAACTTGATTGAATTTCACTATCTAAATTGAAAACTATTGTCATAAATGAATAGTCCACTTCCGCGAAAGATAAAAACGAAGTGAACTTTTGGAAGAATAAAAGGCAGCTATATAGGTACAGAAGATCGTACACACTCCCCCCTATCTCCTCCGAGTCATCTCGCCGCAGGATAGCGCATGCTCGGATTAATAGCTTAGGCATTCCAGGTATAAGCAGTGACTTTTTACAGCTACTATAACTCGTACAATACGTGGCCCGTGTGACTAGAAAAAAGAGTGGTGCGCTGCCTACGCGTGCGCTCGTTTAATATTGGTTGGCGCGAAGAGCACTCTGGCTGCCTTTTTACAGACGGTCGGCGTTCGGCGGCGGCGGCGGCGACCAGTCCCAGCGGCGCGCCTCAAGTCAAGGCCATAGACCGAACCAAGGACAAGACTCTATATACACTCGCGAGTCCCCGCAGAGAACGAGATTAAAACAAAGAGGTTTTTTCTCCCTTAATTAATCAACCCCTCCAATTCCAGCCAATCGTCAATATCGAAAATAATAAATATTTAACTTTGTTTGCTTTAATTCACTTATGTATTTAATGATTCTAATCAAAGTCCTTTGTGATTTGGCAATAACACCAAGAGTTTCCTTCGCGTCAAGCTGTATTATATGTATACCGTTGTCATCAGCTGCTTATACATAAATCCTGCAAGATATATCACAGCAATTGTGGTTAATGTAACAAGCAGCGGACTCTTCTTTTGAGTGTTAGTCACTCTAAAAATCTGAAAAAAAGTAGCCTGTGTAGGTAGTACCTGCTATAGTAACCCTGCAAAGTTGGTCGTGGATGATGTTACTTATATATTATATTCCACTAAACGGCGAACGAACAGTACGCTTCGCGCGCTCTAATCCTTTTCTTAATAGCTTCATCATTACAGTAAACACTAAACAGTCTATCCAGGCGTGCTTTTCAAAGTCAAATAACGCATATCGCGCATATCCAGATGAACAGCCAATCGCGCGACTGGACAAGCGACAGGAATAACGACTACAAATACAAAAGATTAAGAGCCACGGTGGCTTGGCGGTAGGACTGTGGACTGCTTAGTAACCCGGAGATTTCGGGTTCAAATCCCGCGTGTTTGGTGGTTCGGATCCCACTTTAAGTGAACGATTAAATATGATTAAATTAATACAGTAACGATCAATTGAACAGGTGTTTTTGTACATACTGTTATAATAATGATGCGCGGTTTTGAGGTTAGTTCTCGGTCCACGCTCTCTTTACAACTTTAGACGAAAATTTCTCGTTCGAGATCATCATGCGCAGTGCACACAGCGACTTATTTGTTAGTTATAACAAGGAGAAGCGGTACACAATGCTAGTGATAGCTTCTTATCAACATTCATGCAGGACGTCTTTGCAGCTGGCATACATATAGACACGACAATAGTACAAGGTAAATGCTTTCATATACATACTTAATATATACTTATATACAATTATTAATATCACACAACAATAACTGCTGCTAAGTACATTTTCCGAACTAGCATTTGTTCCGTACTTCAGATTCTTAGAAAAGGGATAAACTTAATAAAGTTCTGCTTTTCATATATATAAGTAAATGTTGACAATCTATCAAGCATAGATAGAAAAACAAATGAGTTATAATGAATGAAAATGCACGTGTAGCATCCCGCGTCACGTAGACGCAAGCTTCAACAGCCTCTCGTATAATATGTCGTAGTGTCAAAAATTCATTGTCGATTAACTTTCTCACCCCTTAACCAATGAGTTCGACTTTCCATAATCCTTCTGACATCTTGCCACACGTGATCGTACAGTCTCACAATCCATAAAAGTCGATTTTCTCTCTTTTACAAAAGCACTGCACAAGCTTTTTAACCAACTGCAGGCTTACACTTTTCCCCAAGAAGACTTTAATTTTCGTCATAATACGAGCGTTCAAATGCATAATCTATATGCATCGGAATACCGCGTAAAACATTCAGTTAAGGGCTTCTAAAATAAAGATAAAATTTCATACTGCTTGCACCTCAACTATGCAATGTGCATAGAAAAACATTGCATATATTTATCGTTTTTTTTAACTTCACAATTATACAAGTAAAATGAATTTAAAAAACAACATATTGCATAACCATTTTGAAAATCTGTTTAATTTTTCATATTCGCTACACTATACACGCAGAACAAGAAAAATGCTGTACCAAAGGTGTAGCATAAAATATTATTTTATTTTCAAACCAATTGTCTGAATATTTTTTGCGGGTATCCACATATGCAATATACATATAAGTATGGGAAGAAATCTCATAGTGAGCCAATGAAATTTAGGAGAATCGTAAGTCACCAAAGATAAGTATATAGGTACGTATGAAAGTACGTTTTTCGACGCGAAAAAATTTTTAGGTATGTGAGCTTTTCCACCTTGTACACTCGATGCAGTTGGAATTGCATTTGAAATTTTTCTAGCGTAAACAGCTTTTTTCGAAGCATCTTGGCTGTACGAAATTCGACACGTGGGTTATGCCTTTGGATTATACGTATATGAAAATGCAGCGTGTGAATAAAATAGGGGGAAGCCGGGGGAGCTTGACTGAGTCACGCAGAGAGAGAGAGAGAGAGAGAGCTGGAAGGAGAGAGAGCGAGAGAGAAATGTGCGAATGAAGTGCTCCGACGTACCTACTACATGGATATGATGTTTACTCTACTCGAAGGGCCTTAGTCGATCAGTCGAGGAAAGAATTCGAGTGTTTTTACGCTCGTTGATGTTCCCAAGAATGCGTGCGCAGATTTAGAACATGTTTTTTGACTCTGCAGGTCTTGCGATGATGACAAATCTCTACATGGGAAATCTTTCTAAAATTTGATTGTTTATTCACGCTTGAAAAAATTATGACTGCTGTTTTGGAGAATCTTCTTAATTTGTTTCAATAACGTTTTAAGTAGTAATAACACTTTAAATAACGTAAAATTTATGCTATTATATAATTGAAGGTGCACCGAGGCTGTACAATGTACATGTATTTATTCCGTTAACAGAATAATAATGAGAAGAAATGACAAGAGTGTAAAACTGATTGCATGTATCATTATAATATTTGAAGTTTGTGCCGATCGTTAAGAGTACATCGTATATGTATATACTACATGTCGATCTTCGAAAAGCCAGCATTGCAAATTTTCAAAGCCTTAGCTCACCAAAGTCCTATACACACATATCCCGTCTCTGCCTCTCGATTTATACATCCGTTTCGTATAACAAAGACGATCGCTATATATACTGGATGCGGACACGTCGCTCTCCCTCTCTCGACTCGACCTTCCTATGCAGAGGCGACCATCACGTCTACTATACTCTACCGTACAGTCCGCAATGTACAGTCTGCTCTCTGCTGGTCGGTATATCTATATAACACATTCACAATGCAAGCGGCTTCGCTCTGCAATGAGCATTGACCTCTGATTCTGTGTCGTCTTTATGATCCTGCGGAGCTGCCGCTCATATATGAGGAAATCTACGGCCAGGTGTCAATTTTTGGGCGAAAAAGTGGAAGATTTGCAATTTTGAGGGCACACTAACTGGGCTAGGTTTTTTTTACTCGTTAGGGCATACAATACAAGAAAATTGACCGAAATACATCCGCGCCCTATGCCAATAAAAAGTTACGGGCCAAAAACTGAAAAAAAATACGCTCATTTTTTTCGCGTTTTTTCCATTCTCCTAAAAATTTAAGAGTAGGCCGTATGTTAAATCAAATTTCTAATCAATAGAAATAAAGTACTTGAAAAGACCTTTCATTTGGATATAAATTTGTCTAAATCGGATGCACTGATCAAAAGTTTCGCATTTTAGAAGAGGATGAACTTGGATTTAAGATTTACGAAAATGACCGCTCTTACCTTTTTTTACTTAAAATCCTTCTAACTTTTGATCCAAGCATCCGTTTGCTACGTTCAATACGTCAAATTAAAGGTCTGTTTTTGTACTTTTTAATTACTGGGCGGGTTTTTTCCTTTCGCTTATGATGAGCTATATATATGCTTTTCAAAATGATCGTTCTTCGAAAACATATATATAGCACACTACGAAGAAAAAAAATTTTTAGCTAAATCTAAAACTAAATAGCACAAAAGTAGAAGAAGAGAGCTTTAATTTAAGCTATTAAACTTTGAAAACGCACGATTGGATCAAAAGTTATTAGCATTTGAAGAAAGGGAAAAATCTCCGAATTTTCGAAAATCGATTGATTTCATGGAAAAAAAGCGAAATTTGCCATTTTTTAAATCCTTGTGTCTTCCGATACAACCGACCGATTTCAAAGTTTAATAGCTCAAATTAAAGCTCTTATCTTCTACTTTTTTACTAATTCAACTGAATTTGAAGTTTCTCATGGGATAGGCTATATATATGCCTCTCAAAATCAGTAAAAAACGATCAACTTTAGAAGCATATATATAGTCCATGAGATTAGAATATTTGGAGTCTGATCAACTAGATTGAAAGTTGAAGAAAAGAGCTTTAATTTGCGGTATTGAACGTTGAAAACGATTGGTTGGATCGCAATTGAGAAGGATTTGAAGAAACGTAAAATTCTCTGGATTTTGTCAAGCTTGACATGCAAGAAACCGTTAAAATAATGGTTTTTCTTTTTTATTTAATACCTCATTATTTGCGACCCAACCAATCCTTTTCAACGTTTAATACCGCAAATTAAAGCTCTTTTCTTCAACTTTCAATCTAGTTGATCAGAATCCCAATTTTCTAATCTCATGGACTATATATATGCTTCTAAAGTTGATCGTTTTTTACTGATTTTGAGAGGCATATATATAGCCTATCCCATGAGAAACTTCAAATTCAGTTGAATTAGTAAAAAAGTAGAAGATAAGAGCTTTAATTTGAGCTATTAAACTTTGAAATCGGTCGGTTGTATCGGAAGACACAAGGATTTAAAAAATGGCAAATTTCGCTTTTTTTCCATGAAATCAATCGATTTTCGAAAATTCGGAGATTTTTCCCTTTCTTCAAATGCTAATAACTTTTGATCCAATCGTGCGTTTTCAAAGTTTAATAGCTTAAATTAAAGCTCTCTTCTTCTACTTTTGTGCTATTTAGTTTTAGATTTAGCTAAAAAATTTTTTTCTTCGTAGTGTGCTATATATATGTTTTCGAAGAACGATCATTTTGAAAAGCATATATATAGCTCATCATAAGCGAAAGGAAAAAACCCGCCCAGTAATTAAAAAGTACAAAAACAGACCTTTAATTTGACGTATTGAACGTTGCAAACGGATGCTTGGATCAAAAGTTAGAAGGATTTTAAGAAAAAAAAGGTAAGAGCGGTCATTTTCGTAAATCTTAAATCCAAGTTCATCCTCTTCTAAAATGCGAAACTTTTGATCAGTGCATCCGATTTAGACAAATTTATATCCAAATGAAAGGTCTTTTCAAGTACTTTATTTCTATTGATTAGAAATTTGATTTAACATACGGCCTACTCTTAAATTTTTAGGAGAATGGAAAAAACGCGAAAAAAATGAGCGTATTTTTTTTCAGTTTTTGGCCCGTAACTTTTTATTGGCATAGGGCGCGGATGTATTTCGGTCAATTTTCTTGTATTGTATGCCCTAACGAGTAAAAAAAACCTAGCCCGGTTAGTGTGCCCTCAAAATTGCAAATCTTCCACTTTTTCGCCCAAAAATTGACACCTGGCCGTAGATTTCCTCATATACTTTATTAGAGCCCGAAAGAACGGACAATACGATTCTAACAATTGCTCTCTAAGTTTAATGACAAATCTGAGTCGATCGGAAGAACCCGGATCCCGAATGATGCTGGCAGCCCGCGATAGATTTCTCGTCAAAATTCAGCAAAATCCTTCAGCAATCAAATTAAATGACATTATAATGCGTTTTATATACTGACTTTTATCCATTTATCAAATGCTTTGTCTCTTCTCAAAAATTTAATTCGAAATTTATAATGTTATATATACAGATTCGTTGCTTCTTTAGAAGAATTAAAAGGGACAAAAATATTCTATGCTATAACTATAGTTACATTGAATAACTGATTTTCATTAGCAATGTCGTTAAAAGCAGTTCTGACCAGCTCTAGTCAAATTTCAAATCTTCTAAATCTATGTGAGCTTGAATTCATGTTTCAACTGTAGGTAAAACAAAAGCAAAATTTGTTTAAAAAATTAATTTTTATTGATAATCACTCATTCGATATGATACCGATACATTCCACAGAAAAGTGGTTTTGTAACTTTTATAAATTGAAATGCATTTTTTATTCCATAAATAATATAGAAGATTATACAGAATACGATATTCGACTGTAAAGAACTTTTTAGAAATCGATAATAAGTACAGTGAAACTCCAGCTTAAGCGCAATAAGCCACTAATGAATTAAACAATATTGTCTGTATATTCTAAAAGCAATCACCCTAAGCACGTGAGTATATAATATATCATTTTGCGTCTACACACGTCTCACGTGAAGCTTCATCCTTATTTTTCATTGTCGTTTTTCATTCAACACACACAGATTATATATATATATATATATATTACGTATGCATAAGATACATACTATTCTATCTCTGTATAATGTTTATTCGATAGCCTTCCGTTATCTGCTTAGTGCGAGTCAGCGATAGAAATATTCAAAATAGATAGGCTGGCACTTCTCTTTGAGTTTTCTCTGTAACGGTCACAACCGACCGATGGAAAATCGAATATCATTTGCTGACGATCGCCGCGATTTGTGAATCAGCTATTTCTTTCAACTAAAACCTTTAACACTGTACGTTGAATGCAGGTCTTTCTAGTAGTCATATGTCATAGATTTTTTAGAATTAGAAAAATAAATGTTTAAGCTAGAGCTTTCAGACCGATCGGTCTTTCTTTTGTAAGCCAAAAGATGATAAAAATGCCGAGGAATACGAGAAAACTTACTGGCAACCATATTTCTGAGGCAGCTTACGTTTCTTTTACAAAAAATTAATATGTCAAAATATTGGAATAATAACGTCTATACAAATGTTCCGAGGCACCAATAAAATTTCGAACTACACTACAATAAAGTACAACAAAAGAGCTTTAATTTAAAACAAAAAATGTGCCCAAATTCAATGCTCATATAAAAGTTATGCCCGTTTAAAAAAAATACTAAAAATCCGAATAGCCGATTTTCTCTTTTTTTCTCCTTATGGCTCCCCATGTTAAATTTTCACGTTCAATACTTCGGTCCGAAAGCTCTAGCTTAGAAAATTTTCTTTCGAATTCTAGACTAAAGAAAATTGTATTTTTTATTGAAATTCGACATGTACGAATCGTCTTTAACGTTTTTAATTTAGAATAGTTTTTACTCTAAACAAAAACATATTTTACGATTTTTTACAACGTCACTACTTCATGCTTTTTGAAATCCTGCAGCTCTATTTATAAGAAAAAGAACTAGTTCTATTGATTTATTGAACCATAATTCAAGCCAAATATATTTCTTGACATAGCTTACTTTACATTTTTAATAACTTAAATACCTACCACACCACCTTGTAACTAGATCAATTTCTTCAATACTACTGTAAATTATCTTCATGTGATTTTGGGCACGGTCAGAATCAACAGTTCTGGAATCAATGTATAGATAGTTTTCTACTAAAAAAAAACTACCTCCCCGAATTTTTTAATGCCAATCTAGAGCACCGAACCGTTTTAAAACGTTTATCAACAGAATTTTTTTTAACTAGAGACATTATTTAACTATATCCGTATGTATAATGAAAAATTCTTCCCTCAATTAATGAAAATCAGCAAAAAAATGCTGTAGTTAGAAACTTTGGTATCCGTAACTCCCAGAAAACTAATGAAAAAAACCTGAAAAAATTCAATCACTAATGCATACAATACTGGAAACGACATTCAGCTGCTCTTCTAATTATACAGTAACTTGCAGTTAAACTTATTAGTACTATGAGATATAAATTCAACACTATGTCATCGATTACCGACAGATGTATTCTAAATGTTAATCGTAAAATACAAAAATGTTTATTCAGAGCATTTTTGTGTCAATTCCACTAAATACATCTGTAGGTAATGGATATCAAAAATTTGAATTTATATCTCATAGTACTAAAAAGTTTAACTACAAGTTACTGTATAATTAGAAGAGCAGCATGGCGTTTCCAATATTGTATGCATTAGTGATTCTCTGTCAAATGAAGGCTTGAAAATTTTAAATATGTATCAAACGTTTTGCAACTTTCAAAAGTTTCGTTCACGGTTATATTAGAGCTTTCTTTACCATTTATATTATTTAAATTTTCATACTGAATTTTAAATATGATCCCTTCAGAATTCCTATCACTAGTACTAATCAAATTGTTAATTTAAGAGAACCATACGATGGCTGTCATGCAGATAACGACAACGTGGCAGCTGTGTACGTTCCTTCCAAGAGGGCCGAATAGAAAGAAGAACTCGAGTCATCATTCTCGAGATTTCTTAACGACGTTTTTTTCATACATTGCTATTAGAGTTACATTACCCAGCGGAGCTGAGCCATACATTTCGACTCAATCAACGAAGCTTGATCAGATAAATACGTACCTGTAACAGACAAAACAAAGAAACAATTAAAATCTATCTATTCGAACATACATATTACAAATACATAAGCAAGATGGTTTAGAAATACACGGATATAATATATAGTTATGACCGGAAAAAAAAAGTCGCAAAGTGTGTGGGACGTATACAGAACCGCGAAGCGAGTGGTAATCGAGCCAACAATGCAACAAGGCGTTAGCTCTAAGTTTCGGAGTAATTGAAGATCTTGTTGCCGATGCAAATTGCCACCGTTACGGTCTTAATTGATGTTCGATAAAAGACGAAAGGTTCATACTTTTCGATCATTGTACGATAATCTCGGATTTAGACTCTCCACGTTGAGATTTAACAGTCCTTTTTTATATTCCTGTGTCTTTAAAACTGCACACTTTGAGTACGACAGATTTTTAGTACTCTTCAGTTTCGAATTTTATCGTATTCTCATGACAATATATGAACCACAGGGCTTAATTAGAAGTTTCGAAAAAATGAAAAAATGTGCAGTTCAATGCAATAAACTAACACATACTGTTCGTCGCATGAATCTCAAAAACAACTAAACAAATTGCTCGCAGCTACAGCACCAGTTTCTAAAGGAGCGTCCGAGGCAGAAGTATATCAAATTTGCATACTTGTGTGGAAAGTAAAGTTTCATTCTCTCCCACCCCCCCCCCCTCCTCCCGTCGCGCTTAATTTCCATTCTTTTTATCTCTCTTAGACGAGAGTTGGTTTACTTTTTTATATTATAAGTACGAGAGGGGCGATAAGCCAGGTTTTATTCAATATTTTCTCTCATATTACGTTTTTAGGCACGACCGCAACGCGGGAATGCCTTATTTTAATTTGACATTGAGGTTCCGTCCATCATTACGTAAAGATAAACATTCGATACATGGAGGCACGTTTTATGCGAAAAGCGAGTTCCTGTCGCAAAAACAAGTACTAGCAATGTCGTCTATAGGTTATATATCTATATTAATAGAAACCATTCTGTTGCCTCGTTTTTATATTTAATATTATATTATCATTATTTTTCAAGTCTTAAATTGCATTTATTTTATGTAAATATCTGAACTGTGCTACTCTTTGTGGCGAGAATCTCAGCTGTGCTACTTTTCGCGCCGAGAACGAAAATGCGTTAGTCTTCGTTTTGGAAGCGTCGATATAGTCGCACTGTGTGCGTGCGTGCACTCGTCAAACTGGTTTTCTAACGGACGTCTTTATTTCTTTTTCGTGCATAGTGTGCCGAAGAAAGTCAATGATATCTCAAAACACATCTTACAAAGCTGAGTAAAATTTTGAACGCGACGATATTCCTTTCGTATTACACTTTGCTATTTACACTACACTCGCGTGGTTATTTCGAGTTTTACGACGCGAGAAGCAAGAGAGAGAGTCAGACAAGGAGTGAGAGAAAAAGAGAAGACCCTAGTTATGCATATATTATAAGTGGCAACGTTCCTCGGAGGAAATAGAAAAAAAATGTGCAAATCATTTCTGATTATTTAAGAGAGATTTCCGGGACTCACTAACCGGTTGGCTAGGCACACTCTAGACTATTTCTATATAGTGGCTTGGGGTTTCGAGATCGACTATGGAGAATGACATGGACGAATATCACCTGCAATTTAGTCACGGATGTAACGCGTTCATTCTACATTCTATGTTATGTACTGTGCGTGTGTGTGTCGAAAAATCGATGGGAGTTACAATTAAGATTTATAACTATGTGTAGGTATATTATATTTCTTACTTAACACTAACGTATCAACATTAATATTGAATGCAATGTTAAAAACAGTTAATGTAACGGAAAAGTAACTTTGAAAACAATAAACTTGACCTAAAAATAACTGTTTCATTGACTTTTACTGCTAATTCTTTTTATTTCAATACACGTGCACGAAACTGAATGGCATCGTGTACTTCTTGGAAAGTCACTCGGAAAAACTGATGGCAATAATCTATTGCTTGAGATGAGCATAAATATCGATGCGGTTACGGTTCTTTGATAAAGCACTTTCCAACTCGCGTCGGTCACTCGCCTGCAAATTTTGTCGTGATCGAATACCACAGTCCGCAGCCTCGGGGGCTTATCACTCGTGGCAATATATAAATTTTCCTTTTCAGAATTCATACCTAGCTATACACAAGAAATTTAGTGCCAGTCGATTATTTAATGGAATTGGGTGAATTGGTATTTGCATAGCCGCTCTATTATTTTGTAGTTGATACATGCACAATAAAAAAGAATGTCGAATTCACGATTTTCAAACGAATCCATTTAAATAATGATCTCGTCCATTATTTTTCTATAACGTGTTTCGAAAAGAGCTGTACGCCACCTAGCGACGTATTTCACTCTATACTAAAGTTCCTGCTCGTCTAAATAAAGATGAAAAAAAAGGAATGCCCCCGTAAATTATTATACCTCCCGTCGTAAAAGTAATTCTCTTTATTATTACCAGAGAGCTCATCAGGTCGTTAATTCTGATGAAAAACGACTAATGATTCGCCGCGTATAATATTGACCTGCATGCTCGCTTTGTCGTATGCGGTGGTAATTCACGATACTGTCTACACAACTCACAACTGGCACAATATACTTTCGCTTCAACATCGCGTTTCTCTCTGATCTCGACGAAAATACAATTATACACCGATGAATATCTCGTGGCTCTTTCTCTTTCCCTTCTGTATACGTCTACACATTCAGCTGTAGAAAATTTTACGAGGTCGGGACGCAAACCCAACCCAGCACAGCGCGCCGCAGGAAGTGACAAATTGTACTGCGGATGGATGTACTGTTACGGGCGATCTTTAGTCAGATAAAATGACTGAATATATGTTGATACGTGTCATGTGCTCTGTATCTACTATCTGAGCACCTACATAGGGTTTTAAAGATGTTTACAGGAAGAAAAAGTCGACGTTGTTGATGATGACGCGTAGCTGCTCATAGAACTTATCCTCGGTACATCAACGCGAGATGTATACAGTAAGAATTAATCGATCGTTATCGATATAAGGATATTCTCTGTAAATGTAAACCAGAAGAGCTAGTCTTTCACTTACTTTTCTGCGACGTCATAACGCTGCGATGCGACAATAAAAACCAGTCGCGCCCGCAGAGAGCAGTCAACTTTTTGCCCTCAGAGCTTCGGGCAACCAGCCAGATTCCAGATATGTACATTGTACAGTGTACACTGTACACTGTACAGAACACACATGCCAGGATATTGCAAAAACACAGAAACGTAGTACGTCAACCTCAAACAGAGGAATGACTTACAAACCAAAGAAAGCATTGTTCTAATATTGTCTTTCGAATGCGTATAGCCTATAGAAAAGCCTTAAGCCCGAGGTTTCTGTCTTGGAATCGCGCGAAGCGCACATGTACATCGAGTGCGTCAGTCCCGGCTATACGGCGGGTCAAAGTGCCGTCGTCGTCGTCATCGTCGGCTTAATTGAGCAGAGTATGCGGGTGGAGTTAGCCACACGATGCTGACTTGGCGTCACGAATGTTTAATTGACGACTCCTCGACTAAAGAGTGTCGAGTGGGGGTGTTCGGACTGTTCATTTACCTTCTTCT
Organism: Philotrypesis tridentata; assembly: GCA_018906965.1. Taxonomy (NCBI): domain Eukaryota; kingdom Metazoa; phylum Arthropoda; class Insecta; order Hymenoptera; family Pteromalidae; genus Philotrypesis; species Philotrypesis tridentata. Next base: position 6,206,767 of record JACCIB010000011.1, on the reverse strand, counting down.
CCTCTCACGCTCTTCTTTGTTCATTTAAATATCATTGAACATTAATTATAAAGTCTTTAAATTTGCTCTCTCGATACCGATAACACTACCTGCACTATCAAACAATCGAAAAATAACATCGTTGTACACGATGCGCCATCATCAGTATAACGAAAATAAAAAAAGAAAGGAATAACACGAAGAACTGCACTCACGAGTGGGAGCCACAAAGTCAGACTTATTGAATGAAAGCAGTGAAACTCGGTGTGTCCGACGCGTCATCGAGCGTCAGTTTATATCAATGAATTCACAGCAGAGCAGGAACTTCTTTCGTCTTGTATACATGCACGTTTCTGCTTGTGCTTACTCATAGTGTGTAATCATGGCACGGGTACAACTGCATAAAGTAGCTAAACAGTGATCAAGATTCTGGGACTGCAGGCATGCGGAAGCTTATCTACTCACATAGACTCGCTATCAAATGTCACACACACCTATTGCATTCTCTATATTCCTCCTCGCTTATCCCTTATTTCCACGCGGTCATCCTCTATCCATACTTTCATTTTTTCTGCGGCGACTTCTAAGCGTATACTTAAGTATACAGTCGCGAGACAGTATATCTCGTCGCTGGATCTCCCCGTTCGCAAGCTCGTGCATTGAAATATAGAAGAAGGAAATTTGGAATCTGACGTCGCAACGACCACCTAAGGATAGATCGAAAGAGATTGGCTGATCGATATCTTTTCTACAATGATCTCTCCTTAAAAAAAAATGTTTTTCTAAGTTAAGTTCATTAAGCAGGAAACAAAAGATTATTCAACTTTATCGTTACCACGCCCCTTTGTTAAATCCAAAAGAAATAGTATTTAACAGGTAACTACAGGAAAATATAAGAATTGGTACAAAGATGTTATCTTCAGTTTTTAATTTTTATCAGTTGTTTATGATTATCTTGAATTCAAAATTATGAAAATATAAGATTCAAAGCATCTTCTATTTTTCTACTTATTCTCAGTCATAATCGCGAAGATAATTTCCACGTTATCTTTAATGTTATAATGCATATGTAATTCTTAGAAAACAGCGCAACAGTTGATCACTGCTTAGCTTGCTTTCATTAGAGTTCTCTTCTATTTCACTTCGCCACATTTAACTGTAGTCAGCATTATACTTATTTTTATTTTTTAGGGTAATAAAGAAATAACGCTCCACTTGATTTTGAGGTTATATTCGTTGCGACAACGAGTCTCTGCTCCAATTGAAATTCTTTGCATTCTCTTTGTTTCCCTGTACTTCAGTGTACTTTATTGTTTCACCAGTAATTGATGGATTGCGCGGTGATATTTTTTATTTTACAGTTATTTTCCGAATCAACTATATAGTACACACACACATACACACACGCACACACACGCATACACATATACATACATTGCGTCGACGTCACATAGCTTCTTATCTAAATGCAGTGAATGACAGGCAGATTTTTGTGAGCTAATAAGTATTTTCCTTTGTAGCCATGTGTATTGTACGTAATTCAAAGTGTCACACCAGGCTATATGTTGTTTTTAGCGGTTCTAATCCCTTATAAGTTATATGTTTTAAAAAATATCCCATAATTTCAGCTTGCCTATCGGTTTCTTTGGAATCCTATATTCTTAAAATTCATTCTAAGTATATTAGAATGAGTTTTAAGAGGATATAAATCATTCCAATTAATGGGACAAATATTAATTTTTTGTATTTTAAAATTGGCTTCCCCAATTTGAACTTCTACAAATATATATGCACCACATAGATGATAACAGTATATTTATGATTCGAGTGAGTCGGATGAAGTATTTAAATAAGTTCTCTTTCTCTCTCTTTCTCTCTCATGGGTGTTACATAAATGTGTAATCAGTAGTCTAACTACATGTGTATGTAGTATATGAATGTATATAGGGAGAAAACGTTTGATGCTTTCTTTCTTTGCGTGAGAAGAAACGATCGGGAGATCCCTTCTCAGCTTCTGACATAGACGCCTTGACAGCGGGTGCGGCAATTGGTTCTGTGGTCGGTGCTCCCGTTATGATGTGTAATGTATGTAATATGTATATATATAATACGTATGTGAGTCCATTGGACGACTTCGTGTCTGACTTTCATTCATTCACGATGACTCGGTGCAGCAGAGATGGAGTTTTTCGATTGTTTCAGTTTTCGGAGCCGTTTTGTGATCTGTATATTTCATGCTCTACATAATACATTGAAGAATTATATTTTGCTATGTGTTCTTTTGCTAGTCGAAGTAGAGCGGGACTCAAGTACAACAAATTCAATATCTCTCTCCCATAAGAAATTCATTTTTTCTGGCGCTGCAGAGAAATACTAAAATTTTTATGCACCTACAGTAAAAATGGAGAACTTAGACGGGCTAACATCCGAGTTTGATTTAGTTAAGGCGTCACGCTTACATACAATAATCCATGCAGGTACAGTACACACGAGATCGTGGATTCAATTTTCTACAGCAGCGAATTAAAAATATTTGGTTTCTCCTTCCATTGATTGAGGCTTCTTGAGAAAATGAATTAAATAAATACTCATAGGCTTAAGCAGACGTATATAATGGAATACATTATTACAAAGCCCAATAAAGAGTACTTTCTGCAATCTTCCTCATAATAAGTGCTGAAGTAACTATGTATGGGAGCATTTTTTTAAATAATGTTATTTCAGACGGTTAAATTTGTTTTATTTTATAGCAATATTTTACATGAAAATCAGAAAAACATTTGACAAGATCACATTCATATTATTCGCAAAACAATATTGAGAGGTGTGCTAACAAGATTTTTATCAGAACAAACTCCATAGTCTAGATTCTCCAGTTCCGTTTTAACTATCTCTAACCCGCCGTCAGCAAATCAGCACCGAAAACTTATAAATTCAATTTTCCAATCTCAAATTACCAATGAATCATCCCCAATCTCCACCCACAAGCGCGAAATAACTTGGCAAACGTATAGAGAAGACTCCACGCCCGCGTAAATAAATCTCCCTCGTCGACGAAAAATAAACGCAAGAAGAGCTCGTGCGCGGTCCATTTATCGTCGAAAGCGATGCATGTCTCCGAATGAATACGCGTCACTTCATTAATGGGATAAGCTCAGTCCAGTCTGCGCAACATTGCACACATCATAAAGCGACCGACTTCCGCTCCCCCCCCCCCCTACTCGCTTGTGTGGGTGTATAAACGCGTAATGTATTATATGAGCTAAGTGCAAGATGCGGATCGCGTCCGGTGTCGCGTGCCAGTACCAGCTGCTCTAACGATTACGATCGAGGATGTATGGAGTGGAGAAACTCATTGAAACGTGAAAAGCGAAGAGAGTATATTATACGGGTGGGGAGAGGTTGCAAGACAGGCTTTTAATATCGTTAATGAGCTGATGATCGTTTGAGAAAATTGCACGTCTCGTTCTCCAAACAATGAGAATTCGTACATAATTATAAATTTACAAATTAATTTTATAAAAGAAAAAACTTCTAAATATTTGATAAATATCAGTGGATTACAGCTAAAACTGAAATCTGACTTATAAAACAATACTGTATAATACAACATTTATGCTCTCCCAGCGCTAAAAACATTTCTTAAAGTTAGTCCATAGTCACTTCAACGCAGAAATAATAAAAGAAAACGTAAACTTAGTCAGTCTCTCTCTCTCTTTCTCTCTGAATATACGCCCTTTTATGTTACCTGCCACCTACCTATATACATAAACACACTCAGTACTCACGTATACACAAACTCGAACTCACTCCCTGCAAGTGCCTTTAGCACAATGGACAATATATGCATAATTGCATACACACACACGCACACACACACGCATACACTAGTACGTGGGTGCTGGACCGGGTCTTGTTTGCCTACACTTTCTTGAGGTCGAGGACCCAAAAGCGAGTCTCTTATCGCGGTCTCATAGCGCTCCTGCCTCGGCATAATTAATTGGCAGAGGAACGCCGCGATTCTATCTAATTGCTAAGATATATACGTATATGCCAGTGGTTGCAACTTCTTTTTTTCGCGACATATCTCGCCATACAAGAAGTTAATTGACAGAGCTTGCTAGATTCGCCTGACTCACGATTTTTCACTGAAAGAAAACTTGTAAATACGCAGTGAGAGAGAGAGAGAGAGAGAGAGAGAGAGAGAGAGAGAGAGAGAGAGAGAGAGAAAGATAGAGAGTGATGAGTTTTATATGTTTCCTCAGACAATTTTTGCATTCCTTATATAGACACAGTAGACACAGTTACTCGGAAAAATGTTAAGACACTTTATTAGATGGGTAAAGTCACAAGTATCACCCTTAATTATATATAAACGGTGTAACTTTATAAATAACATTTTTCTCATTCCAGAAAGCTCATTGATGCCCTCAGTTACTAAGAATGTTCGAGTCATTTCAAAAAATGACGTGACTTGCTTGGCAGTCTTAAGTCGAGCGGCTCAACGAATAATAATCCAGATACAAATACAGATACAAAACAAAGAAGGACGAATAACGACGATAATCGCAGACTCTTTCATTCATACCTCGTCGTCATCGTCAGTGTACAATGACACGTCACATGTCAATCAGTCAGAAACACAATACCGCTACTCTCAACTGGCTTTCTCTATATATACCAGCAAGAGAAAGAGGAAATGAATTTACATTAATGTGGATAGCTGTAAGTTAATTCACTTGTATGCGAACGCGTGACTGATTAGTATTCATTGAGAGAGCGATCGATGACCGACTCTATTATATACATCTATAATCTATAAGAGATGTGGGTATTTTATGGGGAGCAGGTATTTCACCTAACCACTTTCCAATGATAAAAATGTGACCTAAGCGTGAAGAAACTTTCTTCCTTTTCAAGTTAATGATATACAACGTAAACGATGAAGCTACTTTTTTATAGAAAAAGGTCATTGAACATGATGTAACCTCAATATTTACACTTTAATAAATATACAGATACACGTGATTATGTGTCTTATAATATAGATTCGCATGTATGTACATACGTATTGTATGTATTTTACATGCAGGCAAGAGGCGAATTTGTCCAAATCTGAGTAAATATAATCATGGAGATATTTATATAGAGATATTTATACAGATTGAGCGATTCCATTGTACTCGCTCGAATTTCCGCTCTTTGGAAAGCGAACAACTATTTTAATTAAATGCAATCGTTAGTCGATCAGACCACATGCGGTAAAACTCGCGCGAGCTGTGTCTGATTTATTATAGGCTGGGATCACCACTCATGATTTAGAATAAGACATTACGTGATGGCGGTAAAAGTCATTTTACCGTGTTTTTTTAAGTTTGACCGCAAAACAGCCTTAATAGTAAAATTTTCCGCTCTCGCCTCGTTCCCACAAACCAAATTACTTTGCAATTACTCACGAAACCCGCTGGCAACTTTTATTCTTTCCCGACTGACCGGATACCAGAAGGCAGACTGCTATGTGCATCCGGTCTTCAGCGGCAGTGACTTTTGTGCTTCGAAAATTCAACTTGCGAGCTCGCTTCCTTCCAGCAGGTACTTTCTATATCTCCACGAGCGAAGAGAGCAATTCAATTCAGCTCCAGTATTGTTCATATGTGTATTATGTACATTGTACAATGCATACGTACTGTTTGTAGTGTATTAAAAGTGAATTTTAGTCGAGTACGAATGCGATCCACGGTTTAAATTCGGCTTATCATGACTACTCTAAGAATTTCAGTGTTTTTGAAACTTGGTAAACCAGCAATCTCTTTAACAGAGCCGAGTACTCGAAAAGCGTTGTAATATTAGTTAATAAAAGTATAGAAATTTTTGATTCCACACCTACATTGTATAATATATACAAACATATATTCACTGTGCGTATGAATACATTCTACAGGCAGTATAGGCTGCAGTCGTAGCCGAGATTCAAGTCTCTCTCGTTGGCGGTTCGCGGTGGAACCGGTATCAGTGTATCGTACGTACATTTGCTGCCTACTACTGTTGCAGGGTGTAATGTTATTTCGGTGGCCGGCTGTACAACCGCCTCGGCGCTCGCCAAGGGCCATTTGCATGACAATGCTCGCGATTTGCATGGTGCTTCGCGCCAACATTAACTGCATATATGCAGCGTCTCTTCGTCTGCCAACTCTACGACTAGAATTAGCTACTGCTCTTCTTGCTAAAGAAGAAAATTGTTGAGGGAGAAACGAGAATCAAATTTCCAGAAGATTATAATCTACAGAAACTAGTTCGGAAGTCAGATGTTCATGCGGTCTTTGTCTTTTTATGCGGAAATAACAGCGGATTCACTGCGCTAATATTCAAGAATGTGCGCGAATTAATTGCGTAAGAATACATAATAGTATACTTAATTAGCATCGATTGCAAGCTTCATTCTAAGCATACGCAGTGATACAAGCCATTCCAAGTTATTTTCTGATCGTTTAGGCGTGCTATCGATGCTGTTTGTTCGACCTTTCCATCTCGCGACAAAATCATAACTTGCATTGAATATTCAATTTTTTTATTGCGTCAATTGTAAAAGTAGAAAATTTAATTAAGAGCAAACGGTATCGTGTTATAGTTGAGCTTATCATTTCAACCAATTACTCTTGTCTGTGACGATACTGAGTTTTACGTAATATGCAAATGGTGTACGCGGTATATGTTGTATATCCTAATCACCCTCACATACATATTATTCTTAGTTGGACGGAGAAAAAGGACTCGTAAAATAGACAAAGATAAATTATCATAAAAAATCTAAAACACAGGTCACATTCTTACGAAAGTTTTAACATAATTACCTAATCAGATCTGTCTAATTGGCTGTGTGTACACATACATGTACCTCATAATTGACAAATAAGCCGTATGTATGTCAGTAATTAATCAGAATTAGTTCCATACTGATCGCATCATCAGCTTTACGTGGTACAGTGTCACAGCTTTACCACATTACTCCGTAAAACACCAAATATTTCGTGAGGTGCACTCGCGCGTCTCGCAAACCCATCGAGCTAATGGGCTCTCTCTCTCTCTCTCTCTCTCTCTCTCTCTCATTCTTTTTCACGGCGCCTCGGCCCTCGGCGATGCAATCAGCACTTAATTAGCATGCACCAAGCGGCGGCGACACGCAATCGCCAGCGCCAACTTTCGCACCGAGAGTTATTTCCGGCTCATTGTTTGTTTAGTCGATGCGAGCAAACGATAAATCCTTGCACTCTGACCGTATTTGCACATAACCTACAGACATTTAATTTTTCGAATAGTTCTATTCATTTCATTTTCTTTGTGATCGTTCGGTCGTCCGTCGAGGTGGCGAGACAGATAGTATTATAGTGCTTCTCCTGCCCGCGACTAGTCGTTTCGCAATTGCCCGTTAATTGTCTGTCGGTATATTTACCATGTCGCGACCCGCGACGAGGAACTGATATATCTGTATGATGTTGCGTGCGCTTTCTATATGTGTATTATAAACTTCTCTATTGGAGATTTCGTGAAATCAAGAGTGAAAAGTATATAAGTTGCGAAGATAATTGAATATATAGAATGCTGAACAGTTAATAGTGATTAATTTTTTACTTTCTCAAGGTTATTTTTGGATATGGTTTTGCTAATGGTTTTGCTTTTACTTAATACAAATATTCATCTCGATAAAGATGAGTCAAGGCTGTAAAGTTTTTGGCACTATAAGCTATAACGCCGATCGATATTACCCATCCATGACTGACTGCACTTATACGTATATACAGACACTGATGCCGAGGATCTCGTGTGTAATTCAATTAACTTTCACACACGCAACTCTCGTAAATTTGATAGCGATTGGACATTACCTACCGATGACGAGCGAGAATCCGCAGATTTTTGCTTGCACACAAGATTGTTTACAAAACGCGATGTTGGTGTTTTTAGATTAAAAGCCCGCTTGAAAGACAGCAGCAGCAACAGCAGCTTTTTCGGGAATGGAATTGATCAACTTGGCAATTATACGAGCAGATGTGCATTAGGCACATTTGAGCATACTGTAATTAGGCACGTAGAGTATTAAGTACCTTTATCATGTCGCACTAAAGAAAATCGGATGCGTATAGTGCGTACTAGTTTGCTTTATACAGTTTCCTTTACGAGCACGTTATTCCCATTCGCATTTCAACTTACTTCCCCCGTGGCAATTGGCTAATTTGATGAGGAAGGGAAAAAGGCTATTTCCTTGATTGTAAGCGCGCAGGGAGAGAGTCGTTTCATGGCTTCTTATCGACGAGTCAGCGCTGAAAACAGGTTTGCTTAGGCGCGTACGTTATTTTTAGGTTATGTTGATTTTGCAAAGGTGACTCACGAGAGCCGGTTCTTACGTTAATTGTCGTGCAAATACCTATATAAGATTACGTTAAATATATGCAGCACGTACATGTATAATGTATATCCTTATATTTCAATTGATAATTACTTGTCAATCCCGGAACAATACACGATTTAACCAATAAAAGAAGCAAAATCTCATCGCTCTACCGTAGCTGCAAAAGCGCGCTAAGAAGATAATCGCGGAGGAAATACCTTGCAGTCGGCTCTGAGTGCAAGGAATACCGCGTATACGAGCACAAGCAGTGCACCACATATCATGGGATGTTGACTCGAGGCGGCGCTCTTGAAAGACAATTTTAGACTTGGGAGTTCGGACTCAAAGTCATAGCCACCAAGAAATGTATGTATACTTGCAGCGTATGCATATATATGTGTATGTAATGTAGCTTTCGGACGAGACTAGTCGTCGTCGTCGTCGTCGTCGTCGCCGTCGCCGTCGCAATGTATAAGTATACGACTGCGAGACGAGACGCTTCAAGCGTTTTAAATATACACACCGGCAAAAGGGGTTGCGAGCTGCGTCAGCTGCTGTCATTACCGCGTAACGAAAATAGAGTTCCTGTATAGACACGAGCTCTCCGCAGTATAGTCGGTTTTTTTACGAGTCGCACTTTCTTTCTTTCCCTATACTATATACATGCGCGGGCTATTGTCGGCAACTTCTTTTTAAGTAGTCTGTAGGTTATGATGTGCTTAAGGGGTACAACCCTCATATTGCGTGACAAAAACTTTGAGAAATTTGAAAATTGGTGAAATTACGTGAATATAGGATTACGTATATCTATGGCGTGAAATTAGAATTCTAACTCTATATGAAAAAAATTGAACGAGAACAACTCAGAAAGAACTGCAGAGAATATGGGGGCATCCGCATTAATTTTTATTTCTATACGAGACGTTTTGAATTACGCTCGGCAATCAGTAACATCGGCATTGCTGTCGCTGCAGCAAACGCCGACACTTATACAATGCACGCCGTAGTCCATACAGCGACTGCACTGACATTCAGCAGAGTAGGGAATAAAAAGAAGCGTCGAAAGATAATATAGATTATAGTCAGCCTAATACCACTGTTACGATAACAATTTGGAATTGTAGCAAGTTATTATCTAACATAACATAATAACTCTCCTCTATATAATATTTCGAGTAAATGATTGGCTCGGCTCAAATGATGTACAATGTACATACAACGTACTCTGAATTCAGAGTGTCGCCTTGCTCTACGCTTTGAAGAAGGACCTTACGCTGCAGACTCATCAGATGTTTGTACTTACAAGGAATTCAGCGCGCGCTTTGCGCGTGATTCAGATTATGTTTTAGACTCCATGTATTCAATAATAAGTTATGAATTATGCTAACCATAATCAAATTTATTAGCATCATTTTTTTAAAGTGGACACTTCGCGTGCGATTTGGTTTATGTTTTGCACTCAATATATCAGTCATGAACGAGTGAACTATCAATGATGGTAACCATAGTTATGTTTACTTAGAACCAATCAGAATTTCGTATTAAATGCTTCACACAACGAAGGGCATCACTTTTTTAAAAGAAACTACAGAAATTGTTCAAGCGCGCGTACCGTGTGCGTACATTATTTTTTCCTTCACATTGACGTTTCACCGTCCTGCAGCACTATATCGACCAATGAAGTTTTTGGATAACGCTCTGAACTGGCTCTGTTCGATAAAAATCGCTGTCTCCTTTTTATAGAGTGATGCTTGTACGCAGCAAATTCCTTGGAGCTCGGGAAAATCCAAGCATTACGTAAAACCAATGGAATCATTCGTTTTCGTTTGGCATACGTATTCTCATCTAATATTTCGTCGGCTGCAGCGGAAAGCAACCGGAGCCCAATTTAATATCTCTGATTTCGCAATTCGAGTGCGACTCACTGATACACAGACTTTCTGCAACAGAAGAAAGACTGTGAACTCGGTAGACAATGGGTAAATTGTCTCCTGGCTTATCTGCACCTGCATTAGAGACGCATAATCCGTCGGGAAAAGCTTCTCCGCCGGTTTTCTCTTTCAACCACATTTTTTGACTGCAATTCTGTTTTTACCAGTAGCTGCTGTCAGCTGCAGCGTGTAATTTTATTGAAATTTTTTCATTATTTCTCGAGAAACGATTCCCCGCGATATAAAATAAGGGCAGCTGATGATCGAAATTTTGCCGATGAAAGCGTAAGCACAGAAACTGCCGAATTATTTTCCTTTCCCATAGTATCCTCTACAGCTTTATCACTCGCGACGGGGCCATGCAACGAAAAAAAAAGAAAAAAAAAATCTGTCGCACTGCAGCGACCATCAGTGTACGTAGTTGACAAAAGAAAACAAAAAATCCATAGCCTCGCGCGCACAAGAAAAATAAAAAGGGCGAGGCGAACCGGAGCGGATTTCGCTCGGTGGACTGCGAAGGCATCGTAAAAAGGCGACCGGGAGATTTTTTTCTTCCGTTGCAGCACTTTCACTCTCGACGTTGGTGGGCTGCCGCTATGCGCAGCCGGAGTAATATAGTGACCTCGCGCGACGAGCCGTAAATCAAGAGCCGATCTTTCGTTGCAAAATTATAATTTGAGCCGCCGGCTTAAATCGAGGAGGACCGTTCGCATTAGTCGCTTGTACACACGTACGAATTGGAAACGTCTTGTGGCGGGAAGATGGGGTCACGTGATAACAATGCGGGATGCGGGATGATGCAGGATTATTTTTCGGAGAGTCAAAGAAATATCTTGATAATTGTAAGCGTTACGCGCAGTCGCGACTGATTAAATCGAAATATATATCCAATTGTAACGCATCAGCATGAACGAATCAATATACTGCAATATACAAAGCCGAAATTTCATTTTAATGCGCGCGCAGCGTTAAGCTGCTCTTTTGATTAGCCGTGGCTGCTGCTGCTACAGCAGTTGCTAATTAAACTGGCTTCGCCTATATATGTGCTCTGCGCAGCCCATAGGCTCGAGTAATGGAAGCTCAAGATTTATGTAGCGCCCGAGCTAATGCCGAGGCGCTCCGTCATTTTCAAGAGAGCCACTTATGTACAACCGCTAATGGACGAAGCAATCGACGTAACCATAGAAAAAGCCGCCATCTCCAATATTTTTTGTTCTATACGAAGGCTTTCGCGCTCGCCAAAATTCTTTCTCACTATGCACAGCTGAAAAATAATGTACATTGTAATACATATAGTTTCCGCACATATTTTTGCACGATTATATTTATGATGTACCGACGTTGCACACGTTATTATAATTTAAAAAGGAATAGTAATTCAGAGAAATCCAAAATGTACTGTCTGGCAGGCCTTGTAAAATTGTCAAATGCACGTCGTGAGAGTCGATAAATGGAATATCTCTCGCACTGATATATCCACAATCCCGTGATGATACGGAATTTTACAAATCGCTCTAACGTCCTCGGCGAGCCAGTCGTCGTAAAAGTTAATGCGCTAACGTAGAAATAAAGAATGGGCCCTCGCAGCTCTCCTATATGCAGCGACGTACAACTGCACAGACTGCATTGTCCTTATATATACTGCGTGCGAAAAAGGAGAGGGAAGCAAACTGAAATAACTCAATTTCAGCTCCTTTCGCCGGTGCTGCCGAAATTTTTTGGAACCGCTCCAGCGGCAATAAACTCATGTAGGTACGTCTTTTTTCGCGCGCTGGAGTTAAGCCAATCGCGAGATAATCTCTCTCCATCAGAGATTCATCTTGGATTAGAAGACGAATCGGCGCAGTCGAGATGCAACCTGCGAAAAATGTTTTTTACTATCGTTATACTCTATTCGTTGATCTCCAAGTTACACCAATCCCAATCTCAACTTGTACGAGCTTTCTGCGCTTTTCTTCATCTCTCTTTCGCGGATGGAGAGACGAACGCTGCGTCTGAGAGGATGGGATGCACTTTACGCATATATATACGAAAAAATCCATAAAACTAACGTAGCTGCTCTTCACCCTATGCTCGATCTGCTGCACTATTTTGACAAATCGTAATTTGAGGAAGCTCATTTTGGTTTACGAAATTAGAAAAAATAAAGCATGCTTTACTCGGGAATAATAAACATTGCATATACTTTTTATTATACATGCTTTTGAATTATATAATAACAGTGTGAAGGAAGCGTAGTAAAAAATTTTTTCTTAAATTTTGCGATATCTCGAAATATAACTTTCTGGAGTTTCGCGCATGCATAGAGTATACTTGCCTAGTTTTTATGAATCTTTTGACAGGTTCCACCAAAGCTAAAGGCTTTCTGTTTTCTTTGAAATTGAGTGATCAAGTTACAGTAGTGCATTGCGATAAGTGTGACCTAAATGGCCCATTATTGCACGGCATGTAAATAGTGAACCACTTAGGTCACCAGTATCGTATAAAATTTTATAGCACACAGTCTACCTAAATCCGCAGTCACGATTATTCGTGATTCGATTAGTTCACTGTGAAGTTAGCGTGCGAGCGGAACGAGCGTAATACCGTCGATCCCGCGTTTGCTTTTAATTTAAAAACAATAAATAAATAAATAAAATTGAGTATCAGCGGATGGGAGCTTGAGCGGAGGATTCCGATAAAGGGCATATAAATTCGAAAATACACTTTGAACGACGAGTTATCTTAATTATCGTTTACGTAGTAGAAGAATCGATTCTCGGATAGTTGCTTTTTATACTTGTCCTCTGCCGAAAATGCCGGTAAGCCGTTTTAATTAGCTGGTTCGTACGAATTAAGAAGGAAGAAGAAAAGACGGCGAGTCTTGAGTGCCGCGGCTACTGCTGATGCTCTGGAGAGAATAACTGCACGAAAGGGAGCTATATAGGAGAGAGCAGTTTTCTTATACCCTCTCTCGACAAAGATATTATTCTCTTCAGACTTTTGAATTACTTCCCCGTGATGTTTTCGCGCTCTCGTCGACTCGTCGCAAATTTCTGCATTTAATGCGCTTGTGTACGAGAGAGTTCGCAAGCGCAAATTATAATAATATTGCAAGTCGAATTCTTTATTTATTTATTTATTCGGATTTATTATTTGTTTTCACGTTCCGCAGTCCGGATATTTAAGCCCTATTAAATCTCTGTCGCGCTATTAACGTCCACAACTTTGTACAGGAATTAAGCCGTACTTGCATACAAGTGCATAGAAACGGGAGAGCTGCGGTTCGAGTCGTTGGCCTCGAGTGAAAATTCGCCGCCGTATGAATTATTGAAGGAGTGAGCTACGCGCGCAAAACAAGTACTGCCAAGTGAGTAAAGAAGAGAGTCGTGGAAAAAGTTTTACTGTGCAGGCAGGGGGAGGCGGGAGGAGGAGAGCTACTGAAATTTCGCGCAGATGCGGAAAATTGGCGGCGGAGACTGGAGCCGATCCAAGACTATAAGGCGCGTGCACTTGTGCAGTGTCTCTTCTGGAGCTGTCGCCGTTCGGACTAGCCAAACTGCCTGCAATAGCTTGATCGCGCAAGATTCGCTATACCCGCGCGAGAAGACAGCTGTGTAGCGTCGCGCCATTGTAATTTACTAAAATGCTCTCCTTCTCTCTCACCTGTTTTCATGCAACTCAGCTCTCAAGACTCCTCTGCGGTATGTTGTAATTTCTACAGGGGCTGGTTTGGCGTTACGCGTATGTCTATACACATAGCTCAGATACTGCACGTTTGTCAATATGGAAAACATGAGTTTAGCATCTTCTGTGGATCATTCTGTCTTCCGCATTTCCACTTTTACTCCACTATATTATTTATTTTTCGGCTCTCTTAGATACACTTTCACAGACGGCCGTTCATATCGTTTCACAGTTTCCATATATTCCATATATTAGCTATAATGGTAATAGTATCTACTATAACTGTCTACGTTTTCATACCTTTATCTTCATTCTCACTTGAAAAAGTCAGCTTTCATGAATGAATTGAAAAAATATGCCAAGACAAAAAGAAACTAAATTAAAATTTTGTTTGCGCATTATTATAATACATACATAATGCTCTATACGGAACATTCGTTGTTCATTTAAGCGCTCGCGCATTCGTAGTCACTAAACATCTGGTTAGCGTTGTTATTCCAAATTTGTAATGTTTAAAATGAGTGCAGTTAATATTCAAAAACTCCAAGTTTTTAATACAGATAGAATTATTAAATATACGTAAAATTAGATTCGATGATTTATTCAAGTCACGCACGCGAGTTAAGCTGAAAAGGTAAAAATTGAAAGATGGACAAAAACAAGGCGCAAAGCGCATATTTGCCGTCATTCGTACAGTTTTTCGCGTTCTGCGCATGAGATAGTGAGACTCGGAAGATATAACTCGACATTTTTTTCTCTCGATCGAGCGATCTCGACCTGGATAAAAGTTAGTGAATGAAAATTCGCTGACGTCATGTGCGCAGCTCCTCAAGTTACTCGCCGCGCCAAATTTAATAGCCATAAACTCGATCACCTCCGCAGTCGCAAACTGCACTGCACATATAGTAAGAGCAGTGTGCGTTCTCTCTTTCCTTCGGTACTCCCCTTCTTGGCGGTTGCGAGATATATATAGGCTTGTAACGATCATTCAATTGCTCGAAGCTTCGCGGGCTGTAGTCTACGTACCGTGAGAATCTCCATCGTGGAATTCTCGCTCATGAAGAATCAGCTACTTGCACTTTGTCCACACGTTATAGTGATGTAGATACA
Source organism: Philotrypesis tridentata (assembly GCA_018906965.1). Taxonomy (NCBI): domain Eukaryota; kingdom Metazoa; phylum Arthropoda; class Insecta; order Hymenoptera; family Pteromalidae; genus Philotrypesis; species Philotrypesis tridentata. The sequence continues at coordinate 6,191,695 of JACCIB010000011.1, read as the reverse complement.
GTGATGTAAGAGCAAGCGTATGCCCTCTCTCCAATTTCCAAGCAACACCCGCAGCCAATGTAGCTGAGAGCGCGCGGAGTTCTCCGAAATTTCAGCACTTCTGAACGAGTGAAGCTGAAGCTCACATCTACATGTGCCAAATTACAAATTATCAGTCTCGAAGAGACCAAAGCCTAGGATCTTCGCGTTGTTCGAATGTCCATAATGAGCGTTATATAAGAAGATCATTCGGTATACCGAGTGCGCGAAGGACATCAGTTCAATACAGCCGGCGAAAACCGTATAGGAAGCGTTTTATCGGCAGGGCCACTCACGCCAAGAATGCATAACCTTCGTCCGCTATATTCGATTTCTCCGCTTTACGAGTTCACGTTTTACGAGTTTTCGTTTGCTTCATCCTACCGCGTATCGAGGTTATGAGAGCCTTTATAAAATAAGCTTTTATAGATGGCGTTGCGTGTAGACAGTTTTCATTGATTACGGTCAATATATACAATTAAATTTGATAATGGCGCAAGTACATTATGTACAATGGGATTACACCCCGTATTGTCTGTTATTGTATATAAAAAATCGTTGTAAATGCACGCTAGTTCTCTTCTATTAGGTTTTTTAATTTTAGATTGAATTTTGGCATTATGTTCGCTAGCCTGCACCCATACAGTCGCATCAATAAGGCAAATAAACGCAATAATATTAGTGTGGGAGTTGAAAAGTAACATCGAATTTCGCGAGAGTATAATATAAGTACATTCGTCCTACGCGGAGAGAAAAGGGAATACAGGTTCGCCCACGAAGGGCTTCATTCACGGCTCGCCTCTCCCGTGTAAACTCCATCAAGACAGACACGCGAATCTGTGCTCATATACGGCCGTCGAAATTCTCGTTTCCGGTCGAGGCGAGCTATAGTAATTGGAAAAACGAGGTTATGTCTTACGGACGTATATGTCATTCGGCTTTCTTAATGAAGCTTTCAAGATATAAGGAAGTGAGCTAGTTCCATTAGAGCTGGGTTTAGGGTATGCTGGTATATATAGATAAAAGTATACGAACGCGAGCTGCGAGGTAAGTTTATAATGAAATTCTGCACTGAAAGACATTCGACATTCAACTAAATGTAAGAAGCATTAAAGCATCGAAATAATTCGGGAGGATTATGCACGGCATTACATCAACATTACTCCGCGCCCGACGAAACAACTTGTTACAATACCGACGAAGCGTTAGACAGACGCGTATAGCATGCGGTGGGGTATTTGCGCTTGTTCAAGTCACACAAGTAAGATACGAATGCTAATATGCCGGAGGGAAGGAAGGAAGCGCTGCTGTCATGAGCCACTTACGCGAGACCGGTATTCTCCCTGCAACAGCGCTTATCATCAAGTGCTCAGTTGCTATCGCTTCGAAGCAGCACAGGCCACACCGAGCATCCGACTCACGTTTCAGTAATAGCCAACTGGCGAAATTTTCATCAGAAAAGTTTGCACGCTCTACCTACATATACAACAGGTTTTCATCCCTTTTATCACTCGTTCACACGCACATTTGGCAGTTACCGCAGCCAGTCTAGAAAAAGTAGGCGGAATTATTAACAATGCGTATCTGCCGAATTATTAAGACTGCAAGAGAAGCGGCACTTGGTTACTATAATACGAGAATTTGAGCTTCTGAACTTATCAAGCGATGTAGTCGTGTACATCTAACATACGTAGAGATGAAGGAGTTGCGATCAAAGAGGCAAAGAGGATGAAAAAAAGCTGGTCGGCCGTTTACCTTGGCCGGTACACGAGGTATCAAGTTTGCGCGTGATTCTCTCTCTCTCTCTCTCTCTCTCTCTCTCTCTCTCTCTCTCTCTCTCTCTCTCTTTCTCTCTGTCGGCTCGAAATCCACGACGAAAGGATTAGGTTCCAAGGGCTTCGCTCTTTCCCTCCGTCTCCCAGTTTAGCGCATACTCGTGCTGCAACAACTGCAACAGCAGCAGCAGCGGCGGCAGCGGAGTACGGGCGACTCGGAGAGTCGTGACGGGCAGCAGAGCGAAGGTTGCACGGCTTTTTTCACTGCGCGATTCTCTACAGCAGCAAGAGCAGAGGCCGGTCACGATCTCCGCACATTGATGCATTGGGAATATTCAGCGAACCGGTTCATTGCGCGCTTGCAACTCCTTTTGTGTCTGTGCGCGCGCGCATGTGATGGGCCTTTCAGGAATGTCGAGTCGAGGGAGATCTTTCTTGCTGAGGACCGAGTGATGTTGTGTATGCGTGTGTGTGTGCAGTTGTGTACTTGCCTATACCTATATAGCAGCCTGCTTGCGTGTCTGCGTGTCCGAGAAGCCAATGTTTTAACGTTTATGCTTAAACATTCCACTAAGAAAATTAATCTTATTTCTTACATTTCTTCGGCGCGGTTCACCGAGAAATAAAAGCTCGATTTTAACATGATTCCGCGTTGTATCGTTTATCTCTTGCTAATTAAAAAGCAGTCTACTTTTTTTTAACATATCCGAAGTATTCATATAACGCTGCATGTTAAAACAGTGCGGTAAGAACATATGAAATAAAAGCAAATCATGAAAGACCGTGATGAAAATCCGTGAGAAAAATGTTATAAAAGAATACAGAATTCAAACGCGATACAATACTAATTCAACTAAACACTTTACTTCTATTATATTAATTTCATAGATGTGAACTTATAATTTTGCTTATACAAATTCTAGAAATACTTGTTTGCTTTAGATTAGCAAATGGATGAGTTGTTATTGAAACTGTTATAAATATTGATTGTTGTTCAATAAAATTTTATATAAATTTGATAAAATTTGAAAATATTTGTTCTCAATATTACATAATTCAGTGAGTACTGACTGGTTTGACTACACAATGATCATCGCGTACTAACTCAACGTAAAAATAAGTTTTATTTTGTTAAGGGTGCATGCCCGCATTTATAAATTGTTTGTTCTTCATAAATTGCAGTAGCAATTGTGGAATAAAAATGTAGGTCATATATTATAAGACTATGATAAATGATAAACGACTGACACAGTGTTTGCAGCAAAATTTGGATATTTTGATGTTACATATCGCGTGAAACTGGATGGTCATTTGCAGGCATATATGAAAGTACTAATTAAATTTAAATTTGTGCGTACTTTTACCCAATGTTTTTAATATGCATTAATTCAACTTGTAATTATCTTTACAAATCGCATCATCAACTATACATCGCACGATACGATCATATAGTCTAATGGGATTGTAGAGTACGCCTGTGTAGCAATAGTTTGCCAAATTCTTGCATGAAATTGCATGGCTAGCAATCTGAATTAGGAAATTATGACAACTAGGCGAGAAAGACAGAGAATCGAGAAAGGATCGCCAAGAAGCTGTACCTACGAGAGCAACGCTCGTGGAATCCCCGAGACGTCGCCTTGGCTATGTAGAGTTCGCTGAACCCAAGTTCATCGGTCACACACATACATCACGAAAGCAGCAGCAGCAGCAGCAGCAGCAGCAACGCAGCTTCTCCTCTCGCGCACTTGTCCCCCTTCCTCATGCAGCTCTCCAGCATTTCCTTATTCGGTGGCTATCACCTATAGCTATTTACTCGAGAACTTTGAGCACGTTTAGTTTGAGCCAAATCAGTTGAGGCTCTACTTTTCTTGCTAAAATTTTATTAAATTGTGGATAATTGGTTATCGTGTTTGTACAACGAATTGTATATGTGCAATTATAGGGTTATCATTCTACACTATACAGATATAGTGACTCAGACTAGAACTTAATGATAAGAACTCATCGCAGGTACTGTGTGTTTATGACTTTGAGCGTAGTTATCCTGTTTCTGCTGTGTGCTTCAGAGGCAGTCAAGAGAATTGCCAAGGTCGACGCGGCGCGTTGTGATCTCAGCTGCATCGAACGCCGCATTCGCCCGCGGCTTATTTCGAGCTCTCGCGCTGCATAAAATCGTGACTCGTAACTCTGACCCGGTGGTCAGCTCCGATTCATTCCACTCCGACATCGCTTATTTATCAGCGAGTCTCACAGTATCAGTGAACCGAGTAAACCAAAATCAAAGGGACATCCTCTAACCAGTCAATCAATCAATCAATCAATCAAAGAATCAACCAACCGATAACACTATACGAGTCTCACCTAATTTCTCTCCAATCCGTTCCTTCTCTTTTCTCCTCGGACAAATTGCATTGTACACAATCCCGAATGTTGGCCATTTAAATTTCGATCGTATGCGGATACGCATAGGTTGCCACATCGGATTTTCCATCCACGTTTTTAAGTAATTTTTTCATATTGAGATTTTAGTTTTTGTTAACCCAAAGATTAAGCAGCCGTAACAGCCGAAAGCGCGCAGACTTGCACGAATGACTTGATGAGCCGACCCCAACCGCCGCGCCGTTACATACATAACATAGCCAAAAATAATCGACGCAATCACCCTTCGCTGGGGCCTCCCCTCGAGCTCGAAACGACCGATAAATAAGCAGCAAAATCGAATCTCACCGAGGAAAAAAGTCATCGTGAAATTTGGCAGACCGCCCGTAGCTCGAGGGCTTGTTCTCTCCCTCTCGCTTCCACTTGGTCACCTGGTTATGCGCACACGCATGCATATACGCACTCGTGACAGCGCAACGAAATTTATGAACAGCTCTCGGCAACTCGAGCCGCCGCGACCCCTTCCCTTTGTAAACACTCGCAGGTACGCACTCCTATTCCTAGATGTTCCCCCCCCCCCCCATACATCCTGTTTTTTTCTCGCTTCCAATCAATGTCCCAGAAAAATCGACCACGACTTTACTTTCATTTTAGATGTCGCTTCGGGCTGCTTCGAATAACTAATAAATTATAACTGACTTTTTGGCTATAGCTTCCATCATTTGAAAAAAAAACTATTTCGTAACCCTCCCTCTGGACCACTTTTTTCTTCTTCCGCACACGATCTACGTAATACAGAATTTACGTATACTTTGTATGCAAGGGACTTGATCTATATTTATATACATGTACTGCAGATTATATATCAGCAGTTATAAATAAGAAATATAAGAAAATTGTAATGTTGCTCCTTTTATGGAGACATCACTATAATATTTTTTTATTGCGTTCTATGAAGCTTTAGAATTAGAAAAAAGGAGTTCCGATAAGTGTGTTATGCATTTTTGTCATTCAATTTAGAAGCCTATAAATGAAATTAATTTTATGAATTTTCCTATGTACATGAGAAAAAGCTGCTTTTCTTTTATAAGTATTCTAGTAATTAAAAAAGTCGAGCCCTGCATCTAGATGATGAATTTGCGGATTCGAGCAGCAGCTGATGACGCTGAGCATCAAGAGTTTTTAGGTTGGGATATCCGGGGGGCGAAAAGCACCCCCCTCTCGAGATCAGAATAAAAGCACTGAGCGAGATACGAAAAAGAGGGGTAGAACCCGCTCGGCAGATGCGGCAGGTCGTCTCGACTACTTTTTTTTCGCTCACCTTTTGTTTACGTCCGACACGTATTGTCGGGATTTTCAAGCCTTTGTCGAAATGCACCCCTTATATAACCATGATACTGTCCTCTCTTTTAATCTACTCCAAAGTTCGGTGCTGCGATTATAGCCCCTACTTGGGGCCGAGTTTCTTCTCTGGTCAGAAAAAAGAAGGGAGAAACGCATCCGTATATGGATCATCATCATCATCATCATCTTCTTTTGGTATTTAATCAAGCCTCTTAGTTACACTTAGTCTCTTGCATCTCAAAAACCTTTATAGTATGCACTTAAATGTACCTAAATCTATGTATAGCCGTAAAAGTAAGTGCAGCATGTTATATGCCAGACAAGCGAGTGAAAAATGTAGCAGAGATCGCACTGATACGCGATTTTGTTATTCGCATTCCTGACAAGCAATAACTTACACTATCACGCTCTGCGCGCGACAGTTTCTTTGAATAAGCCTAGAAGCTACAAGCGCGAGCGGTATAGAATGTCTGGGTAATTTTTTCTCCAACCAAGCAAGTATATCGCTGTGAATTTTTTTCCTTCTCAGAGCAGCGAGACCTTACTCCGACGTAAGATGTAACCTTAAAATTCCCTGGGTTATACATGCGCGAATGGGGTATATCCAGCTGCCGGCTGCAGTACTCTGGCAGTATATAGTTGCAGGACAGGTGAAATGAAGCCTTTAACCTCATTAAGAATTTGTCGGTAAGCGGATTAGAAACTCAATCTCTTTTTCCCAGCTATTCTTCTCTCCTTTATATCTTGGAAGAAGTTGTTCAAGGGGGTCGACGGCGCTATCAATTACCTCCTCGGTCCTTCGATCTATCGGATATTCCACTTCTTACTTTGTCTGTCTTCATATTCAAGCGGCTGCTATTTATGAGGAGACACATATTCAGCTACATGCGGATTAAAATTGGTGTGCGATTATCGACGATGCGGTGCTCAATGTGTGCAACCATTATATTCCTTACATTACACTGTGATATCAATCACGAGCAATCTGCAGATATTTCTGTTTTCTGACAATTTCTATTTTTTTTATAATATGTATCTGCCGAATAATATCGGATTAAAAGATTGGTTTATTACAATAAGGAGCTGGAAAAGCCCGTATAAAGCTAAGTCTTTTCCAACTTGAATTAAAAAGGTTTGAAAATAAATTGAAACATTTATAGTGAAGAATTAAAACTTGAAAAAAGTGACAAAATTATTGTCATGCAAACAGCCGTCTCTTGTCCAGTATTTCTTCAATGTTGCATTCCACAGCGGACGGATTCATGGAACAACGCGTACTTTTTTCAATAGTAGCTGTTGTTTAAATAGAGAAAATTATTGAGAATAATAGCAGAAAGTTTGAGCTAGCGATCCATCAGTTAACGCGCAGCTACCACTATAGATACGACTCTCTTTCATTAATTTGCTGGCTCATTGATTCACTCGGCCGAAAAGTTCGGAAACTCCAGCCGCGTGCTCATTACTCGAAAAAGTCGACTGCGAGAGCGTCGGGAAGAATCGATCGAGCGTGCAAATAAAACAGGCCGAATATCTCCGAAGAAAATCGATTTCGATCGAGGCCGACGCTTGAAAGCAGAAAAATGAAAATTTCAGAACGCGTTCATGGGGAGGGGAAAAACTCGTCCGATCGGCAAAAAGGCCCGTCGACATTAAAAACGAAACCACATCAGTAGCGATGATTTCTCGTCGGCGCGGTTTCCGCGAAGAAACGACTCTTTTTCCGCCATTTCTACATATAGGGGAGGTGGCGCGACCGGACAAGTCCCAAGGCTGAAAGCCGCAGTCGTCGTCCGTCCGTTTAAGTTCAGTAGCCGCGAGAGCCGTCAACCGACAGAAGGAGAGCGTAATAAAAGCGATACACATGTGTGTGCACGTGTACAAGTCGATCCAATTAAGAGCGGAGGACAAATCTCTACGAATTAGCTTGTTCATATTTACTGCGCAGTGCGCATGCGCGGACCAAAGAGAGAGGGACGGGCACGGGCAGATCGCGTGACCTTGCCAACAGACCGTCTCTCTGAACTGGCCCATTTGACTTGCTTAAGTCTATAATATATGTATTACGTACAGCATAAATACTCGCGAGCTTTGTTGCCTTGTATACTTGCACAATCCCAGTCCATCAGTTACATTCTGATTCTAATGAGGCGTGATTTTGAGGTTAGATCGACGATCTCCGATAGGTTAGCTCTTCCTTATAGCGTATTCTGAGGGCAGATTATTTACGCTCTTTGTGCCTTTTGGACGAGCGTATAGTGAGAAACGAGATTTGAATTTCAAATGTTTTGCGGCCGAATATTCAAGGAGAGTTTATAACGCAGTATTTTTCATACAAGGCGCCCAAATCCAAGACTTTATAATAGGATGGTTCAACAGACTTGGAGAATCAGTCCATCTCTGAATTATCTATCGTTAATCGTTATTCGTTTATGCGAGACACGAATCGATAATCTTCAGTAGATTGGTAATCATACAGCTTGTCATCGCATTTCATAGAATATATAAGTCAAGGAGAATGCCAGTTTAAAGTGTACAGACGTATAACGTTGTAATGAAAGGGACGCAATGCATGATTACAAGATGTGTTTTTACTTTTGACGCGCAATTTCGGGCCAATCAATGCAATGCGAAGAGCGCTCACTTTGCACTTTAGGGTTTCTGTTTCTGCAACGAAAATCGAAAAATGAAAAAGAAAGCCGTGCTGGCCGATCCGTATTTCCATAAAAGGTATAAAACATACAGAGAGCAACTCGCGTATACGGTGAAATCGAGCGCAAGAAGCGGTAGCCGTACGTGCAGCAGCTTGTAATCCAGGATTATCTCGAGCATACATCGCGTGGACTGCGCACTGCTAATATTCACCGCTCAAAAGCAGCAACATACACGCTAAGAATTTACTAATTTATTCAAGGACTGGATCTGTCCATCCATCTGTTATATTGCGTCGTTGATTTTTCAAAGTCAACGATTGACGACAGCAGCCGAATTTCCGGACTGTTATAGTATTTCGTTCTAAATCATTGCAGGTATTCCCGGAAAAGCGTCTTTTCATCAGCCCGACGTTTCGACTTAATGTTATATATAGCCAAGTCTATGAATAGGCGAAACCGTTTCAGTAGGCTGTAGTCTCTGCCAAAACAACAGCTGCACCAAAGAAAGCTGTACTTCGATTGTTAAACAGGCCTCGAATAGCAGCTTATGTGCAGCTTTTCGCGAAAGGCCAGCATCACTAATTGACGAATCAATTGTAGGATCGAGAGGAATAATAAATTGAAGTGCATTGCGATCTTAGCGATTGATAGAAAGAACTTTTATATTGCGCTTATAACTCGATTGCCCGCTAGATGAGACAAGGCCGCTGAATTAGCTATCCCCATAACAACTGTTCTTCTGGACCGAATCGAATGAAAGTGAAAGAATATCGGAGGACAAAATTGTTCTCATATACATCGTAATCGTAGAAATTATTCTGGCGCAGCACGTTCCAGATTCATCCGCATCTGATAGCTAGCCGTTAATGACGCACACGCGGTGTGGGTGTAATAACGACTTGTTCTCCCGTTCTCCGTCTTTTTCTTTCTCGACCCTGCCTACGGTCGCCGTTACAGTCTATATATTACATACACTACTGCTATAAGTACATCCACATATATGTGTATGTAGCAACAGCACCGGCAGAGCTATAACTAAATCGACGATATAGCGTGTTGGATTATATGACGAAGTACTAGTCCCTCAATCCCACACGTATATATTACTATATCATATATGGAAAGACACTGGGCTCGAAGCGGGCTACTTTTCATAGATAACACGCTTATATTCCAATTACAAGCTCATATACTGATTTTGCAGAAAGTTGTGAGAAAAACGAATTCAAATATTTCATCGTAAAATCTCTCCCAACTATTTTCACACAATACGAGTATTTTCGAAAGGCGAAAGCGAGAACCGAGACGTAGAGAAAAAGCTGAGCACTGTAAATCAGGATCTTCCGCGAATACGGATTCCAAGAGGATTGTCGAGATACCCTCTCTGCATATACGCTTTATTTCCTTCTGGGGTTATTATGCCCCGATTAGAATCGAGGACAAGAAGCTTCACGTAATTGCCCTGTCCTGCCCTATAAATTTGGCTTTATAAGACATGGGCTACTTCGCAGCTTGATAATTGAAAAATTTTACTGCCTCTCAATACTCCATAATTATCGTATGTGGAGGTTTTTTTTCCAATATCTTTTACTCCACGCTTCAAATCAAATTTCACCACGCTTTTTTAATGTTATAATTCGAAAGGCGAGTCTACACGAAAAGTCCATTAAAATTAAGCTGATTTCCGACAATCGATACGTAAACATTATCGAATGAACGAGAATTATCGATGAGCTTACGCTTTTCGAAACAAGCAGTTATCTATCCGAATTCTGCCTGCAAGTCATTGCGTTGCGTTGCTATACATGGCGACAGCTGCACTAGTGTATATGAAGGAATTTAATTGCATTACACGCGGTTGTTTTTTCTTTACATAATTTTGCACGTTATCTGAAATGAAGATCGAAAAGGAACCGACCATACTTTTTCGCAACACCCTTTCACCTTTCAAAATGTAGTCAATCGCTCGATGCACAGCTGGAGCAACTGTGGTACACGACGTACTAGCATACCATAGACCTTACTATGATCATCTTATTGTATGTTATTATCCGTGCAGATATTCATTCTATCCAGCTGCACGTGTCGAGCGAACAATATAAAAATATATGAATCCTCTCGTTTGTCTCTAGAAAAGCAGTTGGTCTACTACGACTATGTTGCGTAGACGTATTCCGCTGATACATGAGTAAACAAGACTAGTCAGAGGGGTCCGCAGATAAGACGCACAAGTTTATATGGTGCCCATAAAGCTGTCCGCTTAATCTCTTATCTCTCCCAACGCCGAGGCTTAATCAGCAGTCTGAATTATTCGTCTTTACTTTTCCAACAATGGTCATGCCGATAATAATCGTCCTCTACTCTTACTTTAACTTAAAAGCCAAAATACGTATAACATCACCTATTCATTCTCGTTTTTTATACTATTCACTATCACGTACGCTGCATGTATATGGGTGATTTTGCCAAAAATGGAAGATTTGATGTCGCCGCCTTAAAAGCTGTCTTCTTGAAATTTTTCGGACTCGGACTCGGACTCGGAAAGTAGATGAAATTGTTGTCCTAAATGTACTTAACAAGGTAAAATACAACCTGAGCGATTTTTCAAGGTTATGTAAGTATAAATATGGTTGCAAAATATAAGGCCGAAATGTAATTACCGTAGCTTGTCGCCAATAACAATACTTTTAATAACATTGTTGCTAGAATTCAGATGTGTACTTAAGTATCTGAAAAATGTAGCAAATAGGAGCACTAATAACCATACACAAGGATCTTTGAGTACTTGTTAAGCGCTCCTTACAATATTCGATTTAGTGGCCAAATATCACTACTCTGGCTGTGATTACCACGGCGCCAACAATAGTGATTTGCTCACCAAATATTTTGTATTGTATCTATAGTTATTTCCATATAAATTATGTTTTTTTATAATCGAATTTTTTGTGTAGTCAAATTTGGCGAAATCACCCATATATGATATTGAGCTGGTTCAACGAACCGATCCACTAATATAAAATATGTTATCTATACATTACGATACTCTATATATAAATATAAACTCAGTGAAGTCGGTTTACCGATTAATCTGGCGATTAGCATAACCTCAAAATCTATTAGAAATTCACCCACATCGCCGCCAGACTCTCTTGCGTATATCACGACTAAACGTATACTGCAGCTAATACATGTGCAATTGCGCAGCGATAATGCGCAAATTCAATAAGAGTAGCAGAGCCGAGGATCAAGGTTAAGGGCTGAGCGATTATTCGCATTCAAATGAAATTCGTATATTCGCTTGCGAAAAGGACGCGTGACCGCAAATGCTCAGTGCATATACACTGGCTCTGTCTAGGCCTGGTGCCCTCCCCTCTCGATATTATGCTGTAAATACAATGATGACGCCCGAATTTCCTGGCCCATAACATCTGCTGCGACCTCGTGTCTTTCATGTCTTTTTAATCGCTTCTTCTTGGGGCTGCATCGCCGCCCTTCAAAGGCTACTGTTCTCGTTTCGCTCGTCGCAACGTGCAGCCATATGTTGCTGCTCGACACTTTTTAAACGGCGGGTGCGCGTTGTCGTTTATCTACATGTAACCGAATTTCTGAGGAAGAATGTGCGCTTTGTATGTTTTTTATATATATAATTCGGACACGCCTGAACGATGATTTACCAACAATAAGAAATTCATGTTTCTTTTTTTTTTCAAATAAATTATAGGAAATCGTTCAATAAATTTGATTTTCGAACAGTTCAACATAGCCAAAAAATAAAAACTCAATTTCATCTGAATTTTTAGTATTATTTAACCCACCACGGAATTATCCAAAATCTAGGTATCGAATTCCTTTATTATTGTTTGATTTATTCTTTACAGCGTTGCCAAATTAGTAGCAGTGTTTCATGTTCAATTCAAAAAAATTTGTTTCATCTCTATAGTAAGAACAAAATTCAATCTTATAGTTTTTTAAATTTGAGATGATTATAATAGATTCCCTAAAATCAAAAGTCACACAGCTTTCAGTACCCTGTTTTACAAAAATTCAATCATAAAGCTTTTTAAATTTGAGATGATTGTACACAGAGAAACCGGATGTAGGAAAAATTACTATTTAAATAGTAACGATTGGATATACTCGGTTGATCGCCACTATTTTAAATATAGTAATTCTTCCTATCACCTGTAGCAATTTTCCCTACCATCGATTTCTCAGTGTAATAGATTTCCTATATAAAATAAAAAGTCACACAGCTTTCAGAAGCCTGTTTTACAATGTTAGAGAAAAAATTTTTTATAAACTTACGTCTTTTTCTTTGAGCCTTCGTCGCATCCCGTAATCATCGCGATTGTACATTGAATAGCAATAGATAGAAGTAGCAATCCCCTGATGGGCAATGCGGCAGAATTAGACTAGATTCGTACAATGAACTTGACCAGAGACGCATGTGCATTGTGCGTGTCTGACTTTCTCTTTTGGGATATGCTTACTTGCTCAACTTTCGTCGTTCTGCGCGACGTTTCGCCGAATCAAATTCGGCCATTAAGTCGTTTAGTTTCAGCCCGTACAATGTCAACGAGATTCAAGTCAGGCATTCGCGAAAACTCCGTCCAATACGTGACCAAAATCTCTTGACCGGGCACGTAAACTCTGTACCTTGTACGCACTGTTGTGAACAACTTTTCGTGCTCGTTGTACGGAGAATACTGAATTTTTATGGGTAAGATAAAGTTACGGGGTAAAAACAAGATGAAAAAACAGTAATAAAAAGCTGATCGCATCACGATTCGATTGCAATGTGGAAATTACAGATTGTATCTTGTTGATTGAAAAATTATGTATAGCTGAATCATTAAACGTATATATAGGCGTAGCGATGAGCATGAAATTCGTGCTGTCGCACCCTTTTCAAAAAAAATTTTTTTTAAATTGTGGGATTGTGAGTGTGAAAGAGATAGACTTGCCAGGAAAATTAATTGCGCATCGATTCGTACAAGTTTCGTTGCGTAAAATCGATAGGCGGTAAAGAGTAGCGAGTAGAATATTTAAGAATGCAGGTTTTTGGCCAGAAAGTTGGTGTAGGTACGCTACAATTCCGGTGGGCCACCGAGACCTGTCTGGATATTTTGATGGTGGAGAAATCGCTTTTGCTTGCTGAATGATATTGAGTGAAATGCTTAATCCGCAGAACTAGTTTCTAACAATCGTACTGACGCAGCATCTACACTAGTCTTAATACTTGTACAGTTGAAACGTCGAAGGAAGGCGGCATATTATGCGAAGACGATATAGCGTGACGAAATGCCTTTGACGCGCCGCGCCGCGCCAAAGTATCATCGGCGCGATTAATCATGCGAGACGATGCTCGCACGTGTGAAACAAGAGAAACAACAATCTCTCGATTCATGCATTTCTAATGATTTTCAAGATATACTAATGCATATAACGTGACAGACTACAATGGAGTGTATTAAAAAAAAGAATATTCCCTTTGCTCAAGCAAGTATAAGCAGTAAAAAAGCAGTAATAGGTTTTCTAATGAAAATGAAAAAAAAAAACCGAAAAACAGGACAACAAAAATTTAGTGAGCCCTCCTTAATAATGTAAAAAATAAGGACAGAAGCAGCAGCACGGACCGCATCTTCGGAAATTTCCCAGCCGACGTGAAAAATTTAGAGAGCGAAATTCAGAGTGACGGAAGCTACGCTGAAGGAAAAACCGAGGGGATATCCTGCCTGTTCCTGCGGAGTCCCTGCGCAGCCAGACAATGGCCACATTCCGGATGAAAAGGTCGACGGGCGACGGCACGGAGAGAAAGAGACTAAGATGCACAGTGACTATATACGATGCATCGTCCGCAACCCTCCCCTCCGCCGACAAACGACCACCGATCGTCACTTCTATCTCATTCTCTCTTTCTTCCTGTGCGTGGGGAGTATTGGACGGCGCGATTTTTTTTGTTGCGCAACTCGAGTTACTTATGCGGCCCGCGAGAAACCGATTGGCTCGTTACTTCATGAAAAACAAACTTTGTCAATCAATAAATATAACGCTAAATCCATGGACTGCGATAACCTGTTGTAGAATAGTGAAATCTGGTAGTTAAATTGTCTCTTTATGCTGTATAGAAAAATAGAAAAAAATGTTTCGAGAAATTCCAGCGGTAAATGTTATTTAATCAACAAATCAGCTCAGTGGATCAGCCAAAACTTCGGGATTCCACTGCAGCGGTGGTAAAGAGAAAAATTTCCTGTCCAAACAAACGCGAGAAAGAGTGTTTTTTTTTGCGCCGCGGGGGATGTAGTTTCAGTTGGTATATTATACATTGCGCACGCAGCCTTTTTCATTGAAATTCATACTCGCTAAATTCATATTTTCCTTTCTTTTTTGCTTTATTGTCATCTCGCCGCATAAATAATACGTCGAGCTAACTCGTTGTTATTCGGGGAAATTCGCGATGCCGCTTTTACGTTTTCCACAAACCAATAGTCGTGATGTATTCTGCCATGTTAAAAGGCCAATGGAAAAAGTCAATACGTACCTGTAACAGAAAACAATTAAGACAAAATTAATATAAATAACTCAGGATCATTTCATAAAATTATTATATTCATAGTTTATTTTCTCGAGACTTGTTGAATGCCCTTTGCCGGTACTTTTGGACATTTATTCGAGCATTTATTCTTTTTAATTAAAAAAAATCAATAAATTATGACTGTTTCGAAGAATCCCGAATAAGTATGGAAATTTTGAACATTTATTTTCAGATTGTGTAATCAATTTGTAACGACTTTGCAGTGCATTCTAATTTGTTTTCAAAGAATGTGTAGACACTCGACAAAAAAAAAGTTTCGCTCCGGTTTATTTATCAGTATAGGCAAACGCATAGTAAAGAACGAGTGTAGAAAAGAACTTTACACAAGACCATCGGCTTGTCTGCAGTATCTATACATAGAGCATCAGCAAGAGCCCGCAGGTGACGAGTGAGTTGGGGGTATTGGGCGTGTATATATACTACACGGACAAAGTGTGTATGGATATGGATAATGGATAATGTATATACACGGGCATCGAGAGGAAGAACTATAAGCCCGCAGGCATAATTGGCGCGGGCTCGAAAATTGTTATCGGGACACAGCCGGCGTCGATGGCGCACCTGCTGCCCCCAACCCGACCAAAAGCCGAGAGGCTTTCATTCCGAGCGCCACCGGAGCGACACGGCTTTTGTTTAGGAAAATCCTCCAAGAGTTTTATCATGCGAAACGTCAAATGTCGCCGGCTCAATTTTGTCTTTTTCCTCGGAAAATTATAACTTTCCTTCTCTATCGCGGCTTTCAAACAATGTCTCTGGGTTATGCAGGCTGCAGCAACGCAGCATTTTTACTATTGAGTTATAAATATTTTTAAATACGAATGTCGAGCTTGCTTCCGAAAGGCAGAACGAGTCTGCTGCTTGGCAGCAACGAAGAATCCGCAATATTTTGATTTTGAAATCGAATCCTTTCGAACCTCCCTTCCATTGTCCAATTGTCTTTCTCAGTATACGAACGAAACGCCCATAATTCTCGAAACATCGCCGTCGCCGCACGACTCTATACCAATGCATAAAAGAATCTTTCTCTCTGACTCAAGGCGCTAAAGACGAGATTCGCGAATAGTCACTTCCGTTTCACTTTGAATGACGATGATTTGTGTTGGGACGAAGCGTAAACCAAGGGGAGATCAGACATTGCAGCTGCAGCCACACTTTTATTTATTCTGATGGGTACCTCAAGTAAATTGTCAAGGATTTTTGTATATTACGCAGTAAACAATTATTCAAGCAATATCCAAAACAATTTCTAGTGCCTTACATAACTTGAAGCAATGGTCGCCCGCTTTCCCCATTAAATTCTCGTGTGCGCGTCGCTTTGAGCCGTTATTACGCGCGGGCCGCGTGTCCATATACCGAACTTACTCTCTCGAGTTCTGACGAAATTTCTTCGAAGCTATAATCCATCTCGCGTTTTAATGAATGAAGGCTTTTGTGTACACAGACGCGCGCACGCACAACTCCTTTCTTTGTCGCGACGCGAGGCAATAAAGCGGATTTATCGCTTTGTCAAATTATACATTCCAAAAATAAGCAGCCAGCGAAAATTGAGAGCCGCGCGGCAGAAAAGATACGCAGCGCAGAGCCGTATAAGCGCGTGTGTGCACGTGAGAACTGAGAAGAGAAGGCGGGCGGCAGCGGAAAGGACTTGCACGAGTTCCAGAAAGCAGTTGAGATTTGGGACCTGTTTTCCCTCTCGGCTCCTGCGCATATGCATTTTCCTCCTTTTCACGTCTTCCCACTCGAAAATTTCACATACAGTCTCGACTGGAGGCGAGCTTCAAAGTGCTTGACTTTCTTCACGAAAATTCATTATGCAGCTGCGTAGGCTTATCTGGCAGAGAGATATAGATAGCGATAAATTGTGCTTGTTAGAGAATCTGTAGAGAGAAAGCAACATTATTTTCATGGATGCGCGAGTATTTTTAAAAAATTTCGCTTTTCAGTCTCTCCCATCCTCCATACTTTCGAACAATTGTGTATGCGAATACATTAATCTTCGTCTCTTTAAAAAGTTTGAGCTTGCCGAGCATTAAAAGCGCGTTAGAAGATGTAACAGCGGTCGCTTCGAAAAGCACCGGGGGAGTGCAAAATCAATCATTCCGGAGTTAGCATTGAAGCACGCTTTCCCGAGCTCCTTTTCCGACCAACTTTCTCAAAGTCCACCCACGGCGTAGCGGACTCGAAAAATCCTCTGCTTCTCGCTTTTGGTATTTCTCGGTGGCTGTACGCCTAACAAAGTTTTAGTTCGACTACTATCGTATACGACTATAATATTATGTACACTATGCAAATTCTGTAAATTATACAGACGCATTTATACGTACATTGAATAGTACTTTACAGTCAACTATACACAGTGTAGAATCTCAAGGAATATCGTAAGACAAGAAATGAAAAGTCGAGAAATGCTGGCTTCTTCTGAAGCTGTCGCCTGGATTCGCACAAATTCTTCTTTCTTCGTTTCGCCGCTCCAAGATGCGCGCCAAGATTCGAAAGAGTGGAAGGGACGACACCAGGGACAAAATTAACTTTTCAAAAGCAGCTTACATATATATATTATCCACTCGTCGATGCGTACGTGTAAACGCACAATGCGAGAATTATGCACGCGCATAAATTTCGCTTTGACCGCCTTGGCTCTCCAAATAATAACAAAGGAGGAGGAGGAGGAAAATAATAAGCATAATACGCCCCGACGTTCTTTCATTTGCTTTTACGCGAGCACTTTAGCTTTTCTTTCGTCCTTTGTGAGCAGGCACGTTTTCGCCTGGTTAAACGCCGACGACGCAGCAGACAAAATAAAATGCCTACTGGCCAGAACAGAGAGAACAGACTCTTGCCTACATACATTTTTTTTTTAATTTTCAAGTAACTTTACAAAACTGAACAAACACTGCATTTCATACCTTTGATTAGTAACGTCGAATAGCAGCGACTTTCAACCTTTTCTGATCATTTCTTTCCTTTTTATACATTTATCTTTTACGTAATTCTCCCCCAAAGAGACAGGCAATATTCCCGAGGCCGCTTAAGTTTTTCGATTCTCGCGCATATAAATATAGCGTTATATATAGGAGCTGAGTCGAAGGACAGAATAAAATAGGCCGGCACAGACAGAAGTCGGGAGACTCCGAAAATAAATGGAGGCACGCGACAGCGAGGGGAGTCATGTACTAAACCCCAAGGAAAACGCACGTGGAAATCTCGAAGGAAACGCGCGCAGTAATACAAAGGGCAGCTCTTCACTCTCTTCCTTCCTTATAGACACGCTCGGTTTAATTTTAGACGAAGCTGCCACGTGCGCCACTTCTACAAAAAGACTCTCCAGTGCGTCAGATTTTTAGCCGTTGTCGCTACAATAGCGGCTTCTTATGTTTCAAATCGTTTGGTTTTTCAAATGGAGTCAATTCAAATTTTTAATTTCCCGCCACAATTAATCTACACCAATATTTTTGCTCACGAATTTGAAGCTAAAAGGGCACGAAAACAAAATGATGTGTAAACTACAGTTTTCCCAAGCTCTAAGTTGGCATAGAAATATCTTACGAAATGTCATTTGAATAATCTCTCGTCTCTGAAAGTCATGTATAAATTCAAACGCTTGCATCAAATAGATCATTAAATGTGAAACAGCTGATTAATTCTGCCTCTGTTCAATGAATTTTGGCGCGAAATTTGAATTTTCATAATTCAGACTTTCCCCCTTTTCCTTTTTCACTTGAGGTCAGCTTCTCTGTAGACGTATACTTGGCAATAAAAACACTCCCGGCAAAGGAAGTTACGTAAGTGAGTAATTTAATTTTATTAGGAAATACAGGGCGTAAACTCTCCGCATCGCAATAACATCACGCCATCTTTGATCTCCATCAGCACCGCATAATAATCTTAGAGATATAATTTATCTCTATTATTAACCATTAAAAACTCGGCAACAGTTTCCCATCCAAAAGTTCAAATACACTCCCGTCACAAGTTTTTTTTATTTTTAAAAGCTGCTCTCGTGTTTAATATCTTTGAAGCCGAGATAAGTGATTCTAAGTATAGTGTATAGGAGCCATTGACGCGCCGGGAAAAAGTAAAGTAGTATTAGAAACGTACGCTGGTCGAACATAAATGCACCATGTTAAAAGCGAGACTTTAATAGAATCATAGCGAGCCAATTTGAAGAAACGAAGAACGACACGAGGCTAAATAGAGAGGATGTGCTTGTGATTTTATTTATTCGCTTTTTTTCTGGTTGGCGGTGCTACCGATTTCTCACGGGATGATAGACGCACATTTGACTAATAGAGAAGAGTCATTTTTGAATGCAATTATTGACATACTGCCACAGTCGAGGCTCGATCATGCGCTCATTGAATTAACCGCACAGGCAAATGATGAATGACAGGTTTCTTTTTTTCTTCATTCTTGCGCCTCATACGTTACGTTTGTCTTGACTCGCCATCATCTTGAACTAAATACTGTATCGAATCTATTAACTGCGCATTTTATTCCGAGATTCGTGTAAGAGTATGTTACTGATATGTACCTATAATTTCACAATGACGGTTGTAGAGAGAGAAGAGCGAATGAGCAAGAGAGAAGGAAATACATAGATCTGTCTGGAACGGAATTCGTTTTTCCCTCGAGTTGTCAGTTTTTCTTTCAAGTGTCGAGTTTATGTTGGAGAAAAAAAGCAGCCGACGCCAAGATATTTTTGTGTACGATGCAAGTCGGTATACACAAGAAAAAAAAATCTCATCCAGCGGGTATACATATATATACACTATACGCATGATGTGCGCTTGTCTTTTTCGTCTACACGCACACAGCTACACATAGTACTCGTGGTACATATGTAGCAATGTGTAGTGCGCCTTTATGTGTATATCTACACCTATTTCACTTCCCGCCGAAAAGTATGCGAGGAAATGTGAACAAAGCACACCATATACTTTCTTTCTTTCCTTTGTCAAGAGATATTTCGTAACTTTTTCACGAACTGCCTGCTGTACAACTCATTTTTTCGGTTGGAAATAAACTTTGATGCATAAAACATTAAATTTCTCTGACTTTTCAGAGTAATTAACTCACGCTAGTAGCAGGAAAAAAAAATTAATTTTTGAATTTTTATCCTCATACTAGCAATTAAAAGATACGCCTAAAATGACGACCCAAGTGACTAAGCCAGTATATGTTCGTGCACTGTGGACGCTATTCTGGGCGACTCTCTCCCCGCATAGCTTTTCAAAATAAGAATATATCCCTGCACCTATAAACTCGCCTAGCCGTCATAGTCGAGTTCTCTTTCAATTTCATTTCCACGATCGAAGAGGGGGAGTGAACTGTGAACACGCGCATCTTTGTGCGCGTGCGTTTGACCTCGTTACGCACTGCGTCGTTCTATACATAAACGCGTATCTGAATATATGGGCTTTGTTAAGTCAATCTCCGGAAGCTGAGGGATATTACACACGACTGCCGCTGCCGCTGCTGCTTCGCCGCTCACTGCTTGTCACGACCAGACAAATTTTCCTTCGTTGCTTGCAAAATTTAAACTTCCCGCCTTCGACAAGCGACAGCATCATGCAGAGATGCGCAATTGCTCCTTCGTCTTGTCGCGCTTAATTATAATGGAATTGCGTTCCTTCAAACTTATCCGTCTTCTTTGTAGGACTACTACACAATAGTAGCATACAAAATTGGATATTTTCTACTTTATTTTTTAGTAAATAGTACTCTTATTGAATCAGAGCTACAGTAACTTAATAAAAACTAAAATGTTTTTGATGTTTAAAATTCATCATTCATAAAATTTGAGTAAATAGAAATTTCTTGATAATGTAATATGCCAAATTAAAGATATTTTTCTCCGCTTTTATTTTCTTATTTGTAAGTTACTCTAACTCTAATATAATAGGAGTAATATTCAGTAAAAGATTAACTAGAAAATATACAATTTCATGGTTTTCTGCTTAGATAACAAACCTTTTTAACAATTTTGGTTAAAATCCATGACCTGAAGATCAAGTAAATAAAAAAATTATAAACAGCTGAAAGACGGGGGGGGGGAGGGTAGTAGCAACAGATTGCAGCATATGTCGCTTCAGTTTACTACATACTGTCAATATATAACAGGAATCAGTAAGTATTATGTATATAGACAAATTTCACGCATGTGAGTAAACACCACTTTGATTGAAACACTCGAGCACTTATTAAAATTTCTACATGCTGTTAATTTAAATACAAATCTAACCACCTACGCGCAAGAACCAATATGTGCAGAGCTTCAACTTAAAGAAATTTAATTAAACAATTATTAAACAATTACGCAAACATTAATTAAAATATTATATCAAAATATTTATTGGTCGGACCCAGAAGAACTGGTGTCATTCAGATCAGCCTTTATTCTGATAATTAAATTTTGGTTATATAAGCTTTATAAATTCCAGCCAACTGTTTTAATTTTTTGTTCATGATTATACGATGACACACTCAAAACAGGAAACTTTTCGGATACGCCGTAACTTGTAAAAACTTGCTCTTCCCGGAAATTAAAGAACTCGAAAATTTGGTTTAATGAAATGAACCTTAACCTCAAAAAAAAGCTTTTAACTGCGTATCAAATGGATAAAAAAAGGAAACCGCATTTTTCGCGGTCACCATCAGCGGTAAAGATTCGCGCTTTCTCCTCGGGCAGTCTCCATCTCGGTTGTTAGGTAGTCTCTCTCTCTCTTTCTCCTCTCAGGGCGTTACTAACCTCGAAAGAGAAAAAAGACGCCGCTTCGTGAGAGAGTCGAGCCAACTTCAACTGCCGCTGCTGCAATTGTCCCGCAAAATGTTACGGAGTACAACTCGCAAAAGCCAGCGACTACACTTTACCATCGAGGTTTCCATCGATAACCGTGCGATGTCGCGGACGGAGGTTTACTTATACGCGTCTGCGAAAGTAAACTTGCGAGAGAATTTAAAAAAATGGAATATCACGTATCGTATAGGGTAGAAATTCGGGCTTTTTTCGAGGGGAATGAGTATACTCGATCGAAGCCGGATTAGTCGATAAATCATCGATTGCGACGGGTACTCGGGAGATAAGCAAACGTATGTGTATTAAGACCGAGGGAAGATGCGGGCCTTGCAAGCGCTTGGTTTTCACACGAATTTCGTAACGGCCAGCAGCTATAACCACTACTATTTCCTTTTCTGCGGGCATATAAATATACGCGACTTTCTCTTTCGCGCGCGCGGGAATCGAAGCGACCATATATGCCGATACCGGTCGCCCGTTTCGCGCGCGCGCAAGAGAGAGAGATTTTCGTCGTCCTTTCTCTCTCTCGCTCTCGCTCTCGCTCGCTCGGCGATGCCGGGAAGTCTTGGGTTACGTTACACGCACGTTTGGCTCGACGTCGCCGCGTCTCGGGGAGAGGAAAGACACTGCAGTTGTGGCTTCCCGAGACACACACTACTTTTTCTTACCGCACAATCGACACGCTCGCTTCGCTTATTAGACTAATGCTGGCTTTTCGCTCGGTCGCGCCGAGCATATAATACGAGCTAATTGCATTTTTCCAATGCGCGTCGAGTCTGCTAAACGTGTCATCGATTTGAGATGAATTCTTTCTTATCTTCAATTTCTTCGCGCAGTATAAGGTTTGCGGGAAATTTCTCCCCGCGACGACGCAGAGTTGGAAAATAAAAACATTGGCTGCGGAACGGATCGTCGGCGAGGAAAAAAGGCATCGATTTAAAGGCCTCTGTTCCGCGAAGTAAAAGGTGTATACGCTTCTCTCCCTTGTTTCGCTCCGGCTCAACTGCAACAACGCTGCAGGCTGCACGCACGCGCGCACATAGGCGCGGAAAGAAGGCCGTCTCGCTGCTCTCCCCTATACACACGCGCAGGCTGCTGCTGCCGCTGCTGTTGCTCGAATCCCCAAGCGCAGCAACTTTAGTATATAGTACCTGAGTCAGCTGTCGTGCCAGGGTTGCTAACTGCCAGGCGGGCGAGTAAGAGATCTACTGGACACCCCTGGCAGATAGAATTCCGAGCAGTTCGAGAGAAGCCTCAGCTGTTTGCCCGTGGAAGCCTTAGTCGAGATATATAGTTACGGCCAGCTACAATCTCGCGGCTGCAGCTAGTGCGGCACGGCTCGCCGCTCCGCTATACTTTTATTTACGTCGTCGTATTCTCTTCGATCCTGCATCGATGTACATTCGCGCGAATATGGCACGCCGCATGTGACTTTCAACTCTTTATTATGGCCTTACGCAATGCCGTCATTTTTTTCCCTTTCTCGCGCGTAATACTTGACGTAATGCAACGCTCGTGTCAAGGATAAGGCGATAAAAAATGACGTAGAACCGAGGAATAAAAAATTGAGCTGCTCCTCGGAGGAGGCAGGCAGAATGCGTGTACAATGTATGTACATATAATAATGCGCAGTGTGGAAAAATTTTCAATGACGGAACAGCGATGCACTTAGCCCGCGGTGACACTCCGCGCTTGAAAATATCCTGGCTTTTTAGAGCGAGCGTTGGCCAATCGGAGAATATAGCGCGTTATACAAGTCGCTCAAGGAGCGGAACGACTCTTGCATTCAGCTGCACCACTGCAGTCTGCGCTCCGATGTCTATACTGTCTACATGGCTGCCCGGCGGGACTTTTAATTGCAGCCGATACGCGCTACGGAAGCTCGCGAGCGTTTGTACCGTTCCTCGTATGGCCTGCAAAAAGTCAAGTCCCCCTCTCTGCGTTTTTTTTCTCTCTTCCTTCGGCTTAATTAGCGCTTCTGTTTGTCGCTCGCCCGCCTACAGTCTTCTCTCTTCCTTTTCCTTCACGAGTTTTTGCCGTCCTCAGCCTTTACGCTGCCCCTGTCACTTTGATTTAAGGCGAAAGTACACTGGATCAGTTTGATACCGGACTAGTGTTCTATTGCCAAATTTTTCACTGCCAACCGCGGGCTCGAACAACTGATAAACGGACGAGCCACCAAATAGTCCAACTTATGAGAGTCAGCAAACTTGCCAAATGAAATGCCTATAGTATAATAGAATCTCGAATATAATTCATTTTACGCTTAGTTATTTGAAGTTTTTCTTTTCTAAAACGCCTGTCGATGGATTATCTTCATTCGAACTGTAGCATATATATATTCCGAAAAAAGGAAATGAAAGGGTCAAAACTTAACAATGAACTTAATGGCTAACTGTAATGAAGATTTTTAAGGAATTACTCTTAGCCAGTCAATTGTTCTACTTAGCTGCAGTTAACTAAGTTTATAGGATCTATTCGAAAGAGCCGGTATGAATATTGAATAGTTTAATAGTAAAATTTTCTGCAACCCTCTATGTATACAGCTCGAGAGAAAGGCGGGCTGATGGAGCAGCAGGCGCGACCCCTGACGAGAACGCAGAGACGAGGCCTCCTTGCGTATAGGTATACACAGAGGATTAAGTCTCTCCAGCTCGGGTTTCCCACGGCTCGCGCGTCAGGTAAACGCCTGCGGGGTCTCGGGCTGCGGAGCTGCTTTTTTTTCGGTGCCTCCCGCGCGCCCGCCGCCAACATCCTTGTGCGATGTGCCGTGTACCGTTCATTAGCTCTCCAGCAGAAGCGGTACATTCTTGCCAGTCACAATGTAAGATACCGCACAATAATACCTTGGACATCCCAAATTCGAGATGAGAACTCGTCTCATTTTTTGTTGTTGCTCCTGCCGCGTTATACGGTTGACAACAGTCCGAGAATAGCACATTTCCTCGTTCCTACATAATATCGCGCAGGCTCTTAACGCCTATGCATTTGCGCGTGGAAAAAGAAAGGCCGCAGACGGCGCGCAGGGCGCGTTTGTTTGTGCAGTTTAAAAGCTGCCTCTCTCTCTCTCTCTCTGTCGCTCAAATATTTTCTCGCTGCAAATACGATATTATCTGTGCGGCTCCGCTCTGCCGTTGTTTGGAGAGGCGAGCGAGAAAAATGTGGAAATGCCGCGCGCGAGCTGGCCAGTGCACCTGCTTGAGATAAGCGGGAGGGGGAGGGGGCTCGGAGAGACGATAATAACGCAATATCCGCGGCGACGATAACGATCCGAGATTAGGGGAAAAAGGTGGACTTACGGACTGGTATCTTCTTGGGATCTTGCTGAGCGAGGCTCTCCTCGACTCGGTCGATCCTCGCCCTGAGTCGGCCGCTCCTCTCGGCGATGCCGGCGAGCTCGGCGGTCAGGACGGCGAAGATGTCCTCGGCGGCGACGAGGAGCGAGGCGAGCTGCTTGAGCGAGGCTGTGAGGGCCCCGTTGGCCACGGCCTCGAGCTCGGCGCCGACGGGCCAGTCGCGCGAGGCCCCGGCACCGCTCGGCACGTGGCCCCGGCCCACAAAGCGCGGCTCCAGCTTCCTCGTGACGAACGGCATTTTGCTCACGACTGACTCGCGACGCTATCAATCCACACTACTCACACATACGCCGATACGAGCGAGCCGCATTCTGCAGCTCAGTGCCAGATCGAGATTATCGAGATCGATTCACGCGCGCACCTCACGCACTTGCTGATCTCCACGTCACGCACTGTTGCTCTCGGAGCGAGCACCCAAACTCTTTTTTTTTCCTTCTTTTTCCAAAGGGGACGCGACGGCGATGCCTGCCCTGCCTATACGAACAGATGTGCAGCGGTAAACACGCGCGCGCGTACGGCACGGCGGTCGTGCGCGGAGTGCTGCGGCTCGCTGCCCGAGTGCCGGCCGGCTGCTATATAACGTATATGCTACGTATATGTGGGGAGAGGCTCGCGCTCGCCGCTCGCGCTCACTCGCGCAGTTCGAAACGGCCAACGACGAGCCGACTTTCATTCGCCGACTGGAACGACATCTGCCGCGGGTGATCGACGACCGACCGTCGGTCAGCCAGAGATCATTCGTCGGTCATCCGATTTAGCGACTCATCCGATCACTCACGTTCGCAAACACATTTATTCAAGCATTAACATATTAAATAGAAACCTATAAATCAGCTGCTTGCCCAAACTTAGCAGTTATTACTGCCGAGTGTATCTTTAAAAGCAGATGGATTTTTCTACTACTCAGCTGTGTATAAAAATACCATTCGTTGTTAAGAGGGCCTATTTTTTTTATTCGTCGCCTCTATTTATTAACAAACCGAGCATTAATAAGCTACGCTGCGGTTTAAGCCATTAACGTCCAAAACCGAGAAATCGTATCTCTGTTTTAAACCGTAAATCTATCACATATACTCTGCGCGGACACATTCAAAGCAAACATACTTTTTCTTAGGTACTTTTTCCTCTACTTTCCATTTTCGGTATCAGAACAGCGAATTTGCCACTCAAAAATTCAATATGGCGATGTTTATTAAAAAAATGCAAAATTTATTTTGAGAATAAAGAACATTGAAAAATGTTGCTTAGATCAAAAGTTAAAAGGATTTGAAGAAATCGCTGGATTTATCGAATTTTTCATGGAAAATAGCCTTTTTCCTTTTTTCTATAAAACCTTCTGCATTCCGATCTAACCAATCGTTTTCAAAGTTTAATACCTCAAATTAAAGCCTTTCTCTTCTACTTTCATTCTAATTTATCACAATTAAAATTTCCTCATGTAATGAACTATATATATGATTTGCAATAGTAGATCGTTTTTAATTTCTGAGAAGCATATATTATATAGCTGACCGCATATATATTTAAACTTCAGATAAACTAGAATGAAATAAAAAGAAAAGAGCTTTAATTTAAGTTATTGATTATACCGTTTTCAAAAATAATATAAATTATTAATAATATAATATAATATATATAAAAATAATATAATATAATATAAGTTTTCAAAAATAATATACATTATTTTGAAAACGGTCGGTTGGATTGGAAGATACGTAGATTTCAAAAAAAGCAAATATCGCTTTTTTTCCATAAAATAACTTGATTTTTGTAAAATCTAGCGATTTTTCCCTTTCTTTAACTGCTTCTAACTTATGATCCAGTCGTGCGTTTTAAACTTTTGATCGACGCATCCGATTTAGACAAATTTATATTCAAACGAAAGGTATTTTCAAGCACTTTATTTTTATTAATAAAAAATTTTATTTTACGTATGGCCTGCTCTTAAACTTTTAGGAGAATGAAATAAAGCGCAAAAATTAACGTTTTTTTTCAGTTTTTGGTTCGTAATTTTTCATTGGCATAGAGTGCCGATACATTTCGGTCATTTTTCTTTTTTTGCATGTCCTAACAAGAGTAAAAAAACCTAGTCCGATCAGTATGGCCTCAAAATTACTCAAAAAGAGTCCGACTCCGTAGATTTCCTCATTTATTTAAAAAATCAATGCATCCTTTCAAGTCAACGAATAGCAATCTTTCGCCTTAATTTACACTTTATTACTTCCATTGCATAAAACGCAATATAGTCTTATCAGATAAGCTCATAAGCTAAATAAATTTAACTATCGTACGTACTATATCTAAAAGTCAAATTTCGTTATCGTGAAATGTTGAATCACCAAAATTACGTATAATATATCTAATCAATCCATCACACTTGGGCACAGCATAGTTTCTTATGATCAGCCGTAATAACTATGTCCAGGATGACTTTTGGTTTCGCTACCCTTGTTACCTTTTAATTAATCAGTACATGTATAGCACTCGCTATTTGCTTTTTTAAATTGAGGACTCGTAAATCTGTGAATACCTCTAAAAATACCAGCCAAAAAACTGCCTCCAAACCCGTAAGGCCGGTAAAATTTCAAACAGGGCTCCTCGTCCGAACGGGTTTCAAAGTTTATGCATACTCCGTTGATAATACTGTTAATTCGATCAATTCGATGTCCCTATTGTCGAAATCCATGACTTTAGACTTTTACAAAAATAAGACATTGTACTAGTCAAGATCTGGTAAGCGTGAACCGATCGTGCGACTTCAGAAGAATATTCTTGTCTCAAGTATCCTGGGGAGCCTTGGTATATGTGACTTTATTGGCAGTTGATTCTCTGATCAATAAAATATATGTGTATGACCAACAAGTCAGTAAAATCGAACTGTACGACATGCAAGGAAAGTTATAGGGTCATAGGGTACATGGGGATAATCTTTTCACAAGTCTATGATGTCAAAGACACGATACTGGATGTATGGAGAGGTTATTTGTTCATTTTGCAGTCTTCTAGGGTGAGTTTTACTTGATGAGACGATTGTATTCTTATTATTTTCAGAACCAAGTATTTAACATGTTCATGTCTTTCAGATACTCATAGCAGGTATGGATGGCGTTGGATTGAAGGAACTTGTACCAGACGCTAATTTAACATCATTTGCTCTGGATCTCCATCACACTTTATTGCACTACTCTAAAGGCAATCATAACTCTGAATTATTTGTTAATGTCACCGGAATATGATTTCTGTAAAGTCGACATAGGTTTACCTGTGTTCGGTTTGACAGTGTTAAAAAGTGCCCTATACCACTTGAGCAAGACTACTGACAACTCAATCACAACACTCAATGGCAGTAAAGTTAATTTTATAACACCAAAAATTGCGTGCGTGAACTCACTTATTGGAATCATTGACGGAGAGCCCCGCCAGATTAAGGCCTTCGAAATGGTTGACCAGCAAACAAGAGACAATGCTTGCCAACTGATTAATGGCGGCTGTCAATAGCTTTGCCTTGTATCTTCACAGCAGATTGGAAATGTCAGCTATCAATGCCATGTAAGTTGGCAGTTAAACTTGAACGGAAAGACTTGTTCGACAGTCGAAAAATTCTTTATTTATGGGAGAGGCATATACATAAAAGTTCGCATCTTCGATTTAGAT
Source organism: Philotrypesis tridentata (assembly GCA_018906965.1). Lineage (NCBI taxonomy): Eukaryota > Metazoa > Arthropoda > Insecta > Hymenoptera > Pteromalidae > Philotrypesis > Philotrypesis tridentata. The sequence goes on along the minus strand of JACCIB010000011.1, from coordinate 6,163,127 downwards.
AGCAGTCGTTTGTCGACGTCATCGAACCTAGGCGTTTGTTTGTGAACTCGTTACATTCGGTCGAGTTTGATTTCAATGTGCGCAAATGCTATGTCGTCTACACCGACAAATCGATTTTGTGGAGATTTGATTTTCGACGCACTGATAGAAAACGATAAATTTTACTGGATAAACTTTACCAGTACCAAATACTTTGTCCAACCATTGATTGGATAAGTGATCAGCTTTACTATTTGAGAAGATATGTTAAAGGTAATACGAGTTACCTGATGATTCGACGTACAAATCATTAGACAGTTTCGATCAGAAGATTACAAAATACCCGAAAAACAGCAACCTCGAGATATGGTCCTGAGCTTGGAATTGGGTATTATCTACTTCACGGTACTCCAGGCAAACAGCAATAACAACAACAAGAACAATAATTTACAGAATCAATACAGATGGCTCAGGACTTGTCAGATTTGTAGTTGAAGATCCCAGTTTCAGTGTCAGCGAGTATAGTTTGGCTTTTGAAGAGGCCACACGTAAGATCTATTGGTTCAACGCAGGCGGGACTCGGGTACAATTTGCTACTTGGACTGGTACTGAATTGAGATCAGTGAGAATTTTTAATTTGAAGGATCCTATGACAATAAATATTCACCGGCAATCGATGTATATTGGCAACAGATAACAGTTATTAATGTCTTTTGTACCAAGTTGACAATCTGTTTGTTTATTTTACAAAATAAATTCTGCTATTAGGATTTCTGTATGGCAATTTGATAAAGAAACAGGAAATAATGCGCGTAATGTCTTCGGTGCAAGCAGATAAAGAGCGCGAACAAGCTTTATTAATGGTAAAGTTTTCGGCCAAAGTGCACAACCCATCATTATAATAATCCATGAGCTGTCGATAATGGAAGCTGTCAGTAATATTGCGCATTGCAGTACCTATTGGACGGAATGGAAAACTCGAGAGAGCATGTCATAAGACTTAGAAGCTAAAAGATGATAAAGCAAGTTACGAGAAAGATTGACCAATAAAGGGAGAAATATATTTGACATACATACACACATATATGTGTAAAAGTCAATTTACCAGTTTACCTCTTTACCGATTATTATTAAAAATGTTTTATCAAGTTATAAAACATTCATATATAAGTGTACTAATATTTATTAAAATTGAAATTTATTATTTATTATACGCAAATATTGAACTAATTATATATTCGTAGATCAGTAAGCGGAAAGTTATCTTGATTAAATCTAAATTGATTAACATATTGCGCTAAATAGATACGAATAGTGAATGACAATTTTGATGTTGTATAAAATTCTTGGTGTAGGCGTCTAATGGCGCCTAACTAAGGCAACCACTACATCAACTGTGCAATTGAAATGTGAATCATCAGGAGATCGTCCAAGCCATCGAATAAGCTACAGTGCAAAGTAGATGTTTACGAGTATTTGTTTACATATAATTTTATAAATTCCTTTGTTAATTTTTTTCCGATTTATATAAATGAATGTTTAAAACGTTTATCAGATTGACGCCTGAAAGATAATGACTTTTTTATTAAACGTAGAATAAGTAATAGTAATAATTTAATATATCACTTGTAGACATTTTTTCTTCATTTTTCTATTTTATTGCGAAACAAAATGTATGAGACATTTTAACAAAGCTGGTTTCATCTGTACCTCCCATCGATGTCATCAACCGTTAATAGTCAATAAAAACTTTGTATGCTGTCTATTTGGAATGAATTGTAAAAAGGAAGAAAGCATAAATATTTTCCAACAGCACATTTCCCAGATGAATTATCTAGTTTTTTAAAGATCATAATAAGAAGAGATTAAATTATGAGGAAAAAACTGATTTAACGAAGCGAAGCGAGCGTGGAGCCTTATTTGGCTCCTGAGGCAGGCAACCATCTCTTCCACTCTGCGAGCCAGTTATTCACACATTGAGTAAGAATATTTTTTTAAATCATAGCTGAACTTGATTCACTTGTTAGAAAGAGGTGAGAAAGGAAACAGGTTCAGAAGACAAAACATAAAGAATAGTTCTTGGAGGTAATACAGGCTTTTTATTGATTAAAAGCAAAATCGTTGGCATCAAGGTGACGCTAATTTTTTATCAGTTTTTTTCTTCACTTTTTATATTACAATATGTATAAATCTGCGTAATCGACGTTTATTTTTTTTCTATTCTCATTAACTATTTTAGTATACAAAGCAATGAAAGTCGCTTCTGTTCATATAACAATCTTACTTTTCGTTTTGCCTTTCGACTCTACGACGACTATATGAAAGAGAATTTAGGAAGTAGTCCGTCATAACGAAATCGAGTGCTTTTAAAAGTATACAAAGTTTTATCTATACGTTACATCTATTCATGTTTCTCCTCTCGATCATTATGATATGAGTTCAGTAGTTAATCTTTCGTTTATGCAACTATGCAAAGATTTCATTTTAATGTAAAAAAGCGGAGTCGCTCTATAAAGTCACGTGATACATACTCGTGATGCACATCTATTATAGTTACATAGTCCATTTTGCTTTCTTTTTTCTCTGATCCGATTTACCTCGGTTGGACGACATTTTTATTTATTCAGTTATTGATTTATTCATTTTTCAAGTTTCTTTCGTAACAAAGATGAAAATAATAAAGATGATCGGAAATTCGGAAGGTAAGGCAGGATGAAAATAAAAGCGAAAAAACAAGCGCTGTGTAAATGTACACGGATGTTTTATTTTTTTCGACAAGGAATTTTCACTGTTACGTGAAAATTTCAATGTAGTAAATATATATAAATTACCGCTTTTCTTAGTATGTCGAGTATACAACATGTGTGTTTGTATAAAAAAAAACTCAGAAAAGAGGAGAAGGTCGTGCCATGCGCTGGCGAAAACATATTACAAAACGCAGTTGTCGAATCCATAGCAAATGTTAATAATGTATAATAATTAGCAAACAATAATTGTAATGATGATAATAATAAGAATTAATAATAATAGTAAAGATAATCATTAATAATAATAATAATAATAATAATAATAATAATAATAATAATAATGATAATGATGATGATGATAGTAGCTATGATGTAAATATTATTATCGAATATACTTTCGTTCTACCCCCTTGGCCAATGACTCGATAAAACCCCCTTACATTGCTAAAAATGTCAAATCGGAACATCGTTATTCACTCTTTCACTCACTTGCCTATTCTATATCCATATCATGAGTCTCAAAGCACATTCACACCAACAATAATAATAGAACAATTGTATTTCGTAACCGACAGCTCGTCCATCTCGCTTCAACAGAATCCGGCGCTAAACAACAATTTGTTTGCTCTCATAAAATTTATCTCCCTTCGCACGGTGAAAAGATTTTCAATTTTTATCCGATAATTTTTTGGATCGGCAGACATGCGCTACCGCTCGCTGGACTAGAGATTTCACAACTGCAACTTTCTCCTACCCTCGTTGCGCGCCTCTTCGTTATCATCGCGTCAGCGCCAATTCTCCATTCCGAACAACAACTCAACGCTCTCCAGTGGAAAAGTGCCTGCGCTTACGTGTGTTACCTTTCTATTTAAAAACGTGATTTTAAAAAAAAAAGTTTGAAGAAAAATTACAACGGAAGAATGACTCGCACATTTTAAGGCACGGCCTTTCACGCAGGAAAGAGCCTCTCGACTATATCAAGAAAAATAAAACGGCTCAGTAGGAAAAAAGCGCGAATCGCTCGTTTGGCATCTGAAAAACCTATATCTTTGACAGGCATACAACCTTTCTTTCTCGTGTACACATAAAAAATATCATCGTCGGCTAAAAACAGCTTTCCCTCCTCCTTCCCCATACTCAATCCCCCAAAGACTTGTTGTCGTGAAGAATCTCTTTGGTTAATGCAAACTATGTGCGCGTCCCACATACAACATCACATGACAATACATGACCTCAGGCGCGTTTGCTACAGCTCGTCGGGAAGATCACATCTTCACCGCGGGCTTGGTTACAATCTACCTTTGTTTATAGATTTCTATATTTATTGTATTGGAATAAATGTACATACCTATGCGCGTATGTATCCATGCATTCTAATACAATAAAAGACTCTTGTATAATAAGTCGGTAGCGCGACTCGTTCGATACATCCAGTTAAAAATGAAACGATACAACGCAGTAGCAATAGCAGCAGCATCAGCATTAGCATCAGCAGCACGATTACACGAGAACTAACAGAAGAGATTAACAGTTAAGAGGATGGGAGTCGAAGAGGAGTCGTGGCGCGCTGAATCGAGAGTAAAAAGAAAGGAAATAAAAAGAGAAGAGTGCAAAGGGGGAGGCGTGCGTGCGTTTAATTGACGTCTGTACGCTCTCAGCGCACTGGCGCCCTCCTCGCTTGGCCAATGCTTCGTCCCTGTGCCGCCCCAGCGACGCAGCGCTCCTCGCTTCAGGACTTGTAGATGCGAATGATGTCTCGGATGGCCGCTCGGCAGAGAGGACAGTGGCCGCCGCCCTTGCCGCGCCACTGCTGCAGCGCGCACGTGTAGCACATGCACATGTGGCCGCAGGTGTAGAGGACGCTGTCGATGCTGCGCTCGTAGCAGATGGAGCATTCGCTCGGCTGTCCTGGAGTGGGCGGCTGGATGCTCTCGCTCCACTGCTGGAGACTCGCGTCTTCCGTCGACTGGTAGCTCACGGGATCGACGTAGGTCGAGGAGCCCGTGGAGGCCATCGTGCCGGTGAGCTGTGGCCTCTGCATCGGCACCGGGGCCACGGCTGCCGCTGCCGCTGCCGCTGCCGTCGTCGACGACGACGACGACGAGGACGAGGCGGAGGGTCTGTGGGCGGACGCGTAGATCGGCTGGGGCGTGGGCGGCGGTGGCTGGGGGTAGCTCTGGGGCGGCAGGTTCACGACGAGGACGGTGCCGCCTCCCACCACCGGCTTGAATTGCACGAGCTCGGAGAAGCGCGAGAGCTCGGTCGCGGCGTTGCTGTGGTTCGCCGACTGCTGGGCCGTGGGCTGGGGCTGGCTGGGGGTCTGGGCTTGCTGCTGCTGCTGCTGTCTCTGCCTGGGTGGCGAGCTCGGCGGTCGGCTGGCGAGCATGCGGACGCGCTGGGTGCTGCCGTAGACGTCGACGAACGCCCAGAGCTGGAGGCTCTGGTCGACGTGCATGACGACGTTCGCTGGGCCGCCGTTCTTGCTCATCTGCACCTCGCCGAAGCGCGTGACCGTGAAGGCGATCTCGTCGCCGGGCTGGGGCGAGAGGGCCACGTCCTTGGAGACGACCCAGTACTCGGGTCTGTCGAGGAGGAGGTCGCTGTCGTCGGGCAGGTCCTCGGCGGTGAGGTGGGCCGGGTCGCAGGAGGTGAGGCCCAGCGCGAGGGCGCCGACGTACATGGGCTCGGTCGCGAGGATCTGGACGACGAGGCGCTCGCCCAGGACGAGCGGCCGGTTCGTGAAGGCGTAGCCGTGGCAGAACTCGGTGTCGCTGCGCGTGGCCACGCACTGCTGGTTGCTGAAGCGAATGTTGCGTCCGCGGATTCTGCAACGGAGAGACGAGAATTAATGGAGGAATGGGCGCGAGCGCAAGGGCTGCAGGCGAAACGGGCGCGCTAAAAATGCACTCACGGATGGAATGGGAGTGGAGTGAAGAGCACGCCGGGCGGCTGAAACCTGAGGCCCGGAAGCTCGACGTCGGGCTCGTGATGAATGCTGACGGTCTGCATGGAGGGGACGATGATCCTCTCGACGTCCCTGCCCGCATTGCTCGCGTCGTCCATGGCCGAGTGCCTGCTGTGCTGGGCGTTGTCCTCGTTGCTGTGCTCCTGGCCGCGGCGCACGTTGTTGAAGATCTGGCGATTGGGGTCGACGAACTCCATGGCGGTGCTGTTGCCGTAGACGTCGATTATCGCCCAGAGGGGACTGCGGGTGTCGACGCCCGTGAAGAAGACGCCCTTCTCCTCGCCGTTCACCCCGAAGTGCACCTCGCCGGCGGAGGTGACGTAGAAGAAGAGGACCGTGTCGCGCTCGGCGAAGCGCTCGGCCAGGGCCTTGGCCCAGTAGCCGGGCTTGTTGGTCAAGTCCGGGCAGGCGTAGCGGGGCAGCCCGTCGCGCAGGTTCTCCGGGTCGTTGTTCGTGAAGCCGAAGCGTATGACGCCGCTCCAGTTGTTGGATATCTCGAGGAACTTGATGCAGACCTGCGACGAGTCGTGAAATTAGTCAGACTAGCCGCTCACCTTTTGCTTGCTGCAGAAGCATTGAATTCGAAATTCGAACAGGGGTACTGACCTTCTCGCCGACGCGGACCGATCTCGCGCTGAAGGTGACGCCCTTGCAGAAGCTTTCGTGTCTCCTGGCGATGGTGTTGCCATTGCAGAGCCGTATGTTGTCGCCGTGCACCTGATGGAACGTCAGCGGCGGCAGATTGTTCGTCCCGGCGCTCGAGGATCTCGGAGCTGCAACACAAAGACGAGGGCAAAAAGCCGCATTCAATTGCTTTGCCTTCAATGGCCGCGAAATTTTAAAGAAACACGCCGTTGCGTGCGCATAATAATACGATAATATCGATTTGGGCTTTGCTGGCTTTGCAGCGCTTCGGGAGCAAACAGCGCGGGCATCTCGAGCGGGCCGGAAACACAGCCCTCGAGAGCTCGCTCGGGATAGCTGCGTGCGTCGATCGGTGACATGTCGCAGAGCCGCAGCCTCCAATTGTCAACGGCTCTCGCTCTCTCTCTCTCCTACTTTTCCCTCCCAGTCCCAAGTACAAGGCGCGTTTTCGGAAAGAGCGAGCGGCTAGCGCGCGCAATTAATCCGTGAAACCGGTTCTCCGCCGCGGCCGACGATTAATCGCGCTCGCTCGCAGCGGCGCGCTTTTTTCCTAAAACATTGCTTATTGCTCAACGCGGCGCAAAAAGTGGGCGAGCCGAAGATTTCTGCTCTCTGCAGCAGCAGCAGCAGCAGCAGCTCCTTTGTCCGAGAGATATCGAGTGTCCGCGCGAGAGGCGAGGATAATCCTCTCCGACGTTCCGTAACGCCGCTCACGGAGCCGTGGGAAACGGCGCTGTCTCTCCCTCTCTCCGCTCCTCTGCTGCTCCTGCTGCTGCAATGTCTATACATCGGAAATTACACGTTGCGCGCTGTATATACGCGAGCTTCTTCGCTCTTCTCCCATTCCAATCTGAGAAGAGTTCATTCGATCAATCGGATCAATCGGCGTGTAGCCGCGTGCTCCTTTACCTTTCTCCTTTTCCTATATACGTGTATAGTGTATACACATGCCCGTTCGACACAGCCATTGTCGCCGACTATCAGGCGTTTGTTCGCCGTTAATAATAAAGCCGTTAGCGCGAGGATTGCGGGCGGGAAATTCGAAATGGATTGGTCGCGCGGCGCGGAGCGTGGGAAACCGTTGGCTTCCAGCATACATTATGCCGATTTTTCACGCGATCGGCTCTCTCGCGTGCTGCGCGCAAACGGCTTTTAATAACGCCGAGGTTTTCCGAACTGTGCATTAGAGAGCGAGAGAGAGAGTCGGGGCTCGTTCCCACGAAGAGCCGCCGCCGCCGCCGCCGCCGCCGCCGCTCTTTCTTCGCGCCCCCACCACTTGCGCGCGCGCGCGCTGGCACCCTATAGCTATATAGGAGAGCGGGCATTCTCCTGCTGTGCTATATAGCTCTTGGAAAACGGTGAGCGCTGAATTTTCTCGGCCGCATAGTTAGCCGCTGCTCGAGTGTGAAACCTATACGGCGCATTCTTAGGGTTGCGGATGTATGCCACGTACGCGGGACGTGGGCTGGATGTGTATTAACACATCCGTCCGCCGTAGCGTTATATAGATGCTTGCTCAATATTATACAGCTTCCGGTTTTTTTCTCCTGCGACGCAGCTCTCGCTCGCTCGCGCTCGTGAGTTCGATTGGGAAAACGAGATGGAATGCGCATTATATACACTAGAGGATCGAGGATGCAGCTCGCGTTAGATATGCTCTTTGTTCGCTCGTGATCGGTATAAGCTACCTTTCCCTCTTGCGCAACACTCGGAGCGCGCGTGGGCCGTCGATGGGGTTACTGACTCCAACGCACGAGTGTATATACTCGACTCGTGCGCGCTTCTTAACGGCCGCGTCTCTCTATATTTACAAACAGCCCGCGAGCCCGGATATTCGGAAGGCCTTTGCTCAGCTCTCTCTCTCGCGCGCGCGCGCGTGCGGGGGCGGGGGAGAGAAACGGAGAAACAAGGCCAGGAGAGAAGAGCCGTTAAGTGGGTCGAGCCGCGGAGCACAGCGCTAGAGTTCTGCGCTCTATTGCCATGAGTACCTAATAATCACGAGTGCATCAGGGGGGGGGGGGGGAGAAAAGGCAAAGAGAAACCGACTCACCGCTCGAATTGCTCGAAGAGAGCCGGAGCCTAGCGACCCTGGTCGCTCTGCCGACGGTTAGCGGACGCCTCGGCCTCTGCAGCGACAGCGACATCCTCCAATTCGAATTTGCCGCGCGGCTGGCTCGTCTTGTTTACACACAGAGACAGAGAGAGAGAGAGCTGGGACACAAAGGACCAAGACGGGGACAAGATGGCGCTAAGGTCGAAAGGGCGTCCCTCGGTATACCAGCCAGGCTCGCGATCCGCTCGATATATGTGTATTCTTATCAGCTGATGAACCTAGCTGGACGCGCTATACGTCACGACACGAGCGACGAGGACAGCGCTATCTGGATACGGCTTGCGACGTAGTTGTAGGAGCAGAGGGACAGAGAGAGAGAGAGAAAGAGAGAGAGATAGAGTGAGACAGAGACGCGGCCGGCGCGACGCCAGCGAGTAGACTGAGAGAGAACTCTGTATGCGGCCCCGGCACAGCTGGCCCGCATCTATACAGCCGTGCTGGTGGTGGTAGGGACAGGGGAGCGTCCTGCAGCGGCTGCCGCCGCCGCCGCCGCCGCGCAGTATAAACACAAAGGCGCGGCTGCAGCTTGCTCCGCTCTCTTCTTTCATTCGCTTTTGGAGTCTCCTTCGCTGCGTTTATTCTTATACATACTCGTCTTCCTTCTCTATCTCTATATAGACATGCACGTGCGCCACACTCCAGTCTACAGTATCTACAATATTCTCCGTGCGTCCGACTTGCGTTTTGATTTCCACTCGAAAAATTCATTGAAAAACAGCGTCCAGATAAATAAAGCAACGCGCGCGCGGTTTGCAGATACACACGCGCGCGCACACACACACACACACACATGGCTTTACGAGAAGCATCTTAACGAGCGCGCGAGTCCGGATAATTGTTTTTCCGTCCGGAGGCTTTCCTAGGCTGCGATTGCGCCTGCCTTTCTCTGCGATACACACAGACACTCTCTCGCGCGCCTCGTGCGCCTCCTGCGCCTCGTTCGCGGTCATCCCCGGAGAGTGAGTGAGAGAGAGAGAGAGGATCTAGGAGCAACGAACTCTCTCCCGCGCATAGGACTGAAACTGCGCAGTGCCCCTCAAGTGGGTCGTCGCGATAACGCCGACGACTTGTTTTTTTTTCACACTCTTTCTGTACAGAGCTACGGACTCGTGTACGTATATGCCTGTGTACCTTTACCTCACGGCCGCTATATTGCCGAGGTGAAAAAAGAAAAAATTCGAATGTTCGCTTCTTTAGCTGTACTGCACAGCTCTATATAGGTACACAATACGCGCGCGCACACACACACGTATACGTAGCAGCTGCCGTTTCGGGGTGCAACGGTCGGCACCACCTGGCCAAGGGGGGACGCCAGTCGACAAAGAGCGACTTTATTCTGAGCGAGCGTCTGCTGCTTTTTTTTCATTGTGTCCGCCTATATGGCTATACGTGCCTATGCTTGGCTTCCGAAATACCCTTGGATCAGAGGGAGAGAGAGAGAGAGTCGGGCTATATACGCTGTATATACTCACTCACTGATAAAGCTTAGAGGGGGCTGTACCTGACCGGATGGCATTCTCTTGCACACCCTTGAAAAGCATCGATTCTTCTCTCCTGCATGCTCATAGCCGAGGGATGCTTGATTCGCGAACCGGTTGCCTCGCTTTTTCGCGCTCTCATTTCTCAATCGGCGCGCGCGTCAATTTTCACTTGCTTATCTGACGCGGCTATGAAAATCGGCCGTTCACGTATACGCATATAGCAATGGTATACGCGTGGCAATAGTCAAGCGGGGGAAGACAGAAAAAATTTCGAATTTGAAGAGCCGGGCTGAAAGTCGAGTAAGCGCAAGGCCGCGTCCGAAACAAAGCCGCAGCCGCACAGCCGAAATCGATGCATGCGTACACCCGCACTCTCTTCTCTCATCTCCATGGCTATGCAGCAGCCCGGCATTGGCCGCCCCATGGGGGTGTGCAGAGTGAGAGAGGCGTTAGCGGGGGTGACTGGAGCAGCGCATATAGAGGCTGTATCGATCTCCTCGCACCCAGAGACAGAGCGAGAGAGAGAGAGAGAGAGAGATAGAGAGAGAGAGACTGTCGAGGGGGGCTGTTGTCAGGGGGTTTTCGGATGGACCTGCGTGCCTCTGTGTATACGATACCGCGAGTCGCATATACGCTTTGGCAACTCGCGCATCTGGCCGAATGGTCCATAGGCCTCTCGCGATAAAGATGATTTTCATTTTTAGACGTCGCTAGCGAGAGAGAGTGAGAGAGAGACGAGAAGGCAGATGTTGCATCGTTCGCTGGAAGACTTTCCCACGGACGTCCTTCCGAAGCCCCCTCGAAACGAAAAAAAAAACAAGCGTCCGCTTCCTTCGAAGGAAGTCGTGTAGGGAGATTTTTTGGGCGAGCCGAAAAGACAAGGGCTTTTCGCGCTGAGGAGCGAGCGCCAACGGGTCAACGCTTCACAAATTCCTCGAGCAATTCAGCTCGTTAGTCTAATTAATCGAAGAAATCCAAACAAGACTTCCGGAGGCTCAATTAACTCAGTTTAGAATGCTCGTCGACGAATATGTGCAGTGCGGCAATTGCGCGTGGGTTACTCGAGCAGCTCTCGCTCGAATGACGACGATGAGTATTCCCAGCACATACGGCCCGTCCAAATTGGATTCGTATTCGTGGGCGGACGCCGCAGCTTGTACGATGCGCGGCATAGACGACGACGACCACGACGACGACGACGACATTTGTTCCATTAAAGCCGGCGAGTCTCTGGCGGCTTTCTTTTTTTTAAACTCGACTCGAGGAGTTGGAGCTTCGAGCATGTGTATCGAGCCTCTTGGGTACGCGTATAATTATATCTATAACAGAAGAGACTCTGGGGAGATTGCAGAGGGCGCTACTACTGCTGCTGCTCCCCCTTTTTTTGAAACCTATTATTTTCGCCTCTGGCCGATTTCGAGATCGGTGCAAGCACGACTACGAGAGGACACGAGAGAGTTACACAGCTGATACAGCCAGCGCGCCGATGCATTATGTATACAAGCATACGCGCGCGCGCGAGAGAGAGAGAGAACCGGTTCCTGACGTCAGACTGCAGCGGCCGGCGACACGCGGTCCAGCGAGTCGTGGTCAGTTATACGGGGATCGGTGACCGTTAACCCGTAAAGCGCCCGAAGGGTTAAGACCTTAACTTATATTATACCCTCGGCGTGTTTTGTTTTCTGCAACGCAGAATAGCTCAGACGTCAGCTGTACGAGTTTTTCCGAGACTGAGGCGCGGGGCAAGAGGGAGAGAGAGGGATAGACACTCGAGATGGAACAGCTGTGTGTCGAGGGGTTGTTGGCGCGTGCCGGAAACGGAGGAGGGGTCTGCCAGCCCGGGAGGAACAGATCTCGATAGAACACGCGCGCGCGGACGAGACGAGCGCTAGATGAGCGAGAGACCTACTTGGGAAATAGGCTGCGATGGATTTTATACTGGAAAACGGCCCTAATAAGTCGAAAAAGAGAAAGCTTGGAGTAAAATCCTACCTAGACCGATCTTTTCCTTCAGTTTCTGCAGCACCTTCATCTTGCTCTTGAGAGGCGCGAGAATGTTCGTGTTATCACTCGAGGCACTCTGGTGATGATGGTGATGATGGTGATGATGATGATTCGAGTGATGGTGAGAGTGGTGGTGAGCGTGGCCCTCGTGGTGGTGATGCTTGTGCGCCAGCATCATCATCTGCTGTTGATGATGCTGCTGCTGCTGCTGATGGTGGTGGTGGTGCTGCTGCTGTTGGTGGTGCTGGTGGTGCTGTTGGTGATGTTGGTGATGGCTCGGCTGGGGCTGGGGGAGGCCGCGGTTGTTGGCCCCGCAGCAGTGGCAGCCGTTGAGCTTGCTGGCCCCGCTGGCCGAGGTGGAACCGGCCGGTCCAGAAGAACTACCGGCCTGACGGATCGCGCACTCGATCGACGACACTCCCATCGTCGACGCCGCCGGCTCAACAGCGACCGCGACAACTCGATTAGCACTACTACTCCGCGGCGAACTACCGCTACTGCAGGCGAACTTGCGGAGGCGCGCGAGCAGACACATATAGACGAGCCGAAACGAAGGAGGGACTCAGCAGTTCCGCATGTGTGAAGGGAGAGAAAGTACAGGCGGGTGGGAGAGGTAGAGAGAGAGAGAGAGAGAGAAAAAGAGCTGCTGCAGCGAGAGAGCCAACTGCTCGACTGCCAAGCTCGTGAGAGACTGAGGAGCGTAGCGCCCGGCCACGGGCTAGTAGTGCTGCTCGCCTCTCCTCCGCGCGCGAGCCACCAGCCAATCGGCGACGAGCCGCTACCCCCACCCGGCCAGCCCGTCAGCTGGCGTCGATCCCACGCCGGGGAGTGGGGATGGCGCGGCGCGCGACCGGGACACATCAAAGGAAGGGAGGTGGCACCTGGTGCTGCGGCACAGCTGCCCTTGTACCTGGACTCTCTCTCTCTCTCGCTCCCTGCTAGTTATATACTTGCACCGGGCCTCTGCCTCTGCCTCTGCCTCTGCCTCTCTCTATTCAAGAGAGGGAGAGGCGCGTGTTGCTGGGGAGAGAATCTCGTGAGCTTTCGTTGCCATGGTGTGCTGCACTCTATATGGGGTTTCGCCGTTTCTCCGTTTCGCCGAGCGAGGAGGGAGGCTTTTGCCAGCCCGACTACTCTGCCCAATACAAGGGATCCTCGTCGCCCGAATTTCAGTATTTATCGGAGACTCCAATATTTCAATGATGCAAATAATGGCTTTCTTCTTCTTTGAAACCTATTTCCACAATCTATATACTATTAAAATTCGATTTAGCTTTCAAAATTCAGAATTAATGTTATCATTAAGTAGAAACGTTGTTCAGTGTAGCTTTCAAAATTCAGAATTAATGTTATCATTAAGTAGATACGTTGTTCAGTGTTGGAGGCGATGAAGATTTTCCATTCAATTGAAGAGTAAACCCTGCAAAAATTTGGTACCGTCTGATACCAAATTATATGATCAAAATGATATAAAGTCTGTATAGAGTCTGTATACAAACTGTATAAACCATATTTTTACGTGGGCGCATTATTCCAATTAATTTTCTGAATATTAATTTTCTAAAATTGGTCCTTCGTAATTAAAACAATTAAATACGTTGTGGTTAAGCATCATCGTTGCATTAGATTATGGGAAAAATTCCGAAGCATCGATTTCAGTTTGTTGGCGAGGACCAGATCGATCTCTTGAAAGATGATGTTGAATATATAGGTGAGACGTTCCCAGAGAGGTCTCGAGTTTCCATGGGACTGAGACAACCGTCGACGTCCCATGTAACTTGGCGAACGACGATCCAACGCGCATGACTTGGCTTACTTCGCCAAAGTACACGTCTTGTGTAGCAATGGGTTGTAACTGCTACACTGCAGGACGTTGATTAGCTTAACGATGCCCCGTGTGCGATTCTACTGATGAAATTTTCATTTGGCCTTTCCTTTCTCCAACTTATTAGCGCATAGTGCATACGTGCATTTCTTTTGTTGAGTTATCCAAGTGCATCCACTTTTTTATGTAATAGATTCATCAATGTGTGGTGGAAGTCAGTATACGTTGGTGTACGTCTGTATGAGAACGATTTTGAAATGCTACTTTCTGATTACACGCATTTTTCTAATCGGACAATATAATTAGGGAATTGGAAAAAAATATTATTTCAAAAGTTGTACATTTCTATAGTATCAGTTCTACTGTTTAATGGTTTTTCATTTGAAACGTTAAAAATTGTCAAAGTTTTCATTGGAAAGTCCAAAAATAGTCTATTAAAATGACTGAAATATATTAGGTAACGATGAGGATAAATGATCTGTGAAAAAACGGAAAGAAGGGCACATGCAGGGCAGACAAGGCTCACATGACACACGAGGGAAAATTGCTAAAATATCTTAACAAGCGTCTAATGACTTTTAAGCGCCACTTGCCGAGTCCAGCAATTTTTGCTCCCCTACATAGATCCGATGACTCGGCAGACTCGACTGTATATAGTAAAGAATGAATGAAAGAGTGCGAGCAGTGTGTAGAGCTATAGCGCAGCAGAGCAAGAAAAAAAAATCGCACAGTCGATCTCCCCCCCATGAAGGAGGGGGACAACGATCGCGCAGGTGTTATCATGAGCGTAACCCTCCTCTTACCCCAGTACGACTCGTTGCTTTCACCACACGAGACACGACAATCGACAACGACGAGTCTATAGAGTTGTTTTGAAAACAGCCGCTTCGATAAGAGGATACGATTAGCCGGTCAGCTATTCAATCAGAAAAATCAGATTAATCGGAAGATGCTCTGTAGCGACTGTAGACTGTATAGTGTATAGTGTATACTGTATATGTATAGTGTCCCATGGAAATATAACTTCATACACATCGATGTAACTAAAATAGTGCGGCAATCCTCTTTAAAAAAAATGATGGCCTTTGTTGTGAAGCATTTTATACGTGATTCTGATTGTTTGCTAAGTAAACGAGTTATGGTTACCACATTCATTGTTCATCACTGATATGTAATTATGTACTTATAAAACCAAAACATAACCCAAAACGCGCGCGCAGTTCATTGTAATAAAAAGATTCAAGACTTGGAGAGAGAGAGAGAGAAAGTAGCTTGACTGAAAAATGCTGTCAATCAATTCGTTTGAGAAATGAATGCGTTCACGCTGTTAATAATCTTCAATCGATAATAAACGTCGAAGAATAATTGTTGCGCGAGCGCGATCCTCCTATATACGGAAAGTTCTCTAGCGAAAAAAGGGAATTGGCGCGAAAAGAAGAATTGAACGCTTACTCTGTTTCGGCGGGCTATTAGGCTCTCTCTCTTTTTCCTTCCGCTGCTGTTGCCTCTGCGGTTTGGCTCTCTTGCGATTCTCCTTATCGTCGGCGGAAGCCGCGGCCCCGTTGCTGTTACCGCGATTACCTTCCGGCGAGTTCCGCTTTCCTCCTCGAGGCCGAGCCATTTTATAATGTTTCTCTTTTTTTTCTCTCCGCCTCAGATCCGCGCACTATACTCTCCTCTATCGCACATGCGATAACACAGCTTAGGAAGTGTGCACGAGAAGAAAATAACGCACTAGTCTATAAGTGTGTCGAAGAGCGTAAGAATGAGGCAGGACTGGTGTCGATGCTGGAGCGAACGCGAATGTCAAGTTGGCTCGACGTAACGGACTTTTCGGAGGAGAAGAAGCAAGCCAGGTAGACCGTGGACTCGTATACAGGGTGTAGAGGAAGTGGATTTGCGATGTTGCTGAAGGAGGGGAGCCGGAGCAGTGCCAGTTTTGGGGTGTGCGTGGATCGATGGATTTTTCAACGCTGCAGACTGAATTACGTCGAATTATACGCGAGCTGCGCTCGGCTACAACGAGGCAGAGAGAAAGAACTGCTCTCGAGTTTTTCCTCGGCGCAGTCCCGCGAGTGCGAGACGGACGGCTTATCGTCTGGATTTTTCATTGCGTCCGATTATTTGTCCAACTAGCTGTGGCGCGCATCGCTGCGGAGTGGAGGAAGAGGCGAACGAAGATAAGAGTCGCTCGTGCGTAAAAATAAACGAATCGCACGCGCACGCGCTGCTCTGCATGAGTATAAGAAAATGCGAGCCAATTATTGGGCAAGGATTGTTATGCTACATATTAATATGACGGAGCCTAGCGCTGAGAGCGCTAACGAGGCCAAACGTATACGTAAGTAAGTACACGTCACATAAGCCGCGAATACCGCTAGACGAGCAGCAGCTCTCGCGTCCCGTGTGCTGCGTCATGTATACTGTCCAGCTCCTTCTCGCTGAATGGCCGAACGATATACGCCTCGAAGAAAGAGAAAACGGTGAATAAGTTCCGTTGCGGCCAATGAATGAGCCCGCCGCGATGCCTGCAGCAGCAGCAGCAGCAGCAGCAGCAGCAGCAGCAGTGCGCCGCGGTAACAAGACCGACTAATACGCCTATCGTATGCAGTACCCATACAGCCGAGCGACGCATCCCCTGACACAAACTACAATACAAGGGGCTTTTACTTTTTCGCGATGCGCGCGCACTAATGCCGGTAATTTGCCAGATACTCAATACTCATTCATCCTTCGCCCCTTTTCATTCAGCCTTCTCGCAGCTTATGTTGCGCATACACGCGCATTATGCGAATTATGTGCGCATGTGCTTTGGGTTTGGGCCAGAGGGCCCAACAGACGGTGGACAGTTAGACGCAGCAGCAGCGGCGGCAGCAGCAGCAGCAACAGCAGCAGCAGCAGCAAATCTATCGCACCTCAGAAGCCTGCAGCGGAGGAAGCGGAGACACGCCTGGCTCGTTCTGCCTCGTTAGCCGCTTCCACCTTCGCTTCAATCTCCAATATATCCTATTGCATTATGCATAGAGATCCGATATGCAAATCGCCGCGGCATTGCAGTTTCACTTTCGCTATGCCGCAGCTCCTTCCCATTTTCACAATCCAGCCAACATATCATTTTCTTTTCTTTTCCGCATAACTATTATACTCAAAAGGTAAAACTTTTATTTTGAGAAAACGAGACTATAATTATAGCGGCGGGCATTAATAGCGAGCATTAAAGCAGCAGCAGCAGATATATAAATAGAGTACTCCGATTAATCATGCGCCACCGCAAGGAGAGGACTGCGCGCGCTCGCGTGCATCTGTCACTCGACGCAGTCGTGAGTCGTGAGTCGTGAGTCGTGAGCCGCGAGTCGTGAGCCCCGCACCCCCACTTCTCTCTCTCTCTCTCTCTCTCTCTATAGATGCGTTGAACCTATTGAACGCAGTACACGTATACCGACACGCGTACGGGCTCGGAGCGCTGCAAGGAGCGGAAGCAACGGGGCGGATGCAGGCAGGAAGTTGGAGAGACTGTGGCGCGTGCTGCCTCGGCCCCTCCTCCTCCCCTCGTACGGCCTGCAGGACCTTATTTTAGAACTGCCGCTCTCGTGTGCAGCGGTTCGTTCGTATATACGTATACACTCGCTTTCTTCTGCCGGAGCAGCCGCGAGAAAAGAACAGCGCGCGGCGGCATAGCTCCGATCCCGCATTCGAGATCGTTATACACATACTCGATGGCTCAAACTGCACCTTTCCTCGCTTCTACAATACGCGCTTATTACTTATGTCACTGCGATGGCTCTCGCTATGCTCTAGGAGAAAAAAAAAAATTCTCTCGCTTGCGCAGCGAAACTTTCCACGAAACTGTTAATGCACGCCCTCGCCCAAGTGCACACCGCGCGGCGGAGTATTATATACACGAATTGACGCGAAGCGACGCGGAGAGGAAGGAAGAAACTGGAAGAAACCTCAAGGAAGCGGCGATACGCTTGGCGACCTCTTATCCGGATTCGAGAGGCGAGCTCCTCCAAGACGGCCGACTGCCGAGGGAAACCGTAAATTAAGAATCGCCTCGCCGCCTCTCGCTCTCCTCTCCACGCACATATACAAACACCCTCGATCCTATCTGCCTACCTTTTCTTTTCCCGTCTCCTCTTTTCTTTTCTTTCGCAGCTACTTTTTATCGCTCTGCCCGAGGCTCTGCCTTTGACTTCGAGCTCTTTACGCTCCCGTAAAACGCCGTTTTTCCGTAATTAAAGTGCGCAAGCAAGCAACTTACAGGAAGCTCTTCCTTCGCTCATGCGGCCGCGCCGCGCTTATCTTATGATATTCGCTTCTTCAATATACATACGCATCGAAAACAATCTAATTGGCTAGACGACGGACTGATAAAAGTGATTTCGCAATAAATGCCGCTGAGACGATCCGAAGTTTCAATTTATTAATAGCTCGCAAGATTAACATGTGCGTAATTTGAAATTTTATGTTAGCGGGTCGTCCGAATGAAAATTTCGAATTTGCAATACGGACTGTTGAGAGTAAGACTGGACTGAGAAGCATCTCATTGTGTCGACGGTAATCATTCCATTACCGCCCAATTCTCGTCGTCGGGGCTCACGCCTACCCGACTTAATTCACGTCAATCACACGCGAACTTTCCCCCCGTAGAGACCATGCGTTACGTACTCGCTTACTGCCTGCGACGCTCTCTGAGTAACGCATCAGAGCGATGCATCGTCGATTGGCTCAATCGACAAATGAGGCGAATTAAGCTTGAACTTTGATACCGCAATGAGATAATGCCGCATGCACTGACTACTTCCCCCCTCCCCCCCCCCCTCCCACACGAGGTCCAAGTCCAATTGCAAACAGACTTGTTTTCTTCTCTCACTCTCCTTCGCTCCCGCTCGCAAATTCAACTGATAGCTGCACCGCACGACTTTCGACGCGTGAGCCTCTTTCGAGAGCGACTTAGACGGATCAGGCTCGCTACATTATCAAGCTGTACTTTATCCCCTCTACGGCCGAGCAGAGAGAATTCGATCTGCCCAAAGGCCGCAGCAGTCTACCCTCTTACTATTTCAGCCTTTACACCCCAGCCTGCGCGTAACTTACTGCCTACACCCCCGTCCCGATCGAGCTACTCGCATTTCAAAGGGCCAAATCGCTCTGGGCTTTTCATTTTTTCCGCATCGGATGCATTATAGCCCGGGGAAATAAGTCATGGGGGACAGATGCGTCGTGCAGCTTTTAAAATCCTTTGACTGAGCCACCCCCGCGATCGGAAACAGAAATACACTCTCAACCCTTGTTGACCGACAAGGAAGGGAGGACGGGCGGATTGAATGCACATTAACAAGTTTCAACGCGTAATTTTTTTTTATGCAATGTAAAAAAAAACAAATTTTGAACATTAAGAACAGTACGAACATTAAGAAAGTCACCTGTAAATTTATAGAATTCAAAATAGAATGTTCAGAGGTTTTAAAGGATCGTCTCGAATATCAATAAAGTACACTAAAAGATCTTTGATAAAATGTCCAGATAGAATGCTCCGATGAAAAGGTTATAGAGACCTCTTGAATCAAAAGTTATGGAAGTTTGAAGATGAAAGGGAAAACCGATCGGTTTATTTTCATTTTTTTTCCTTCTTTGAGAATACGTAAGTTTTGATCAGAGCATCCAATCTGAACATTTCATTGAAATTCGAGAAAATAAAACTCGGAAGATAAAGTCGAAGATAAGCTCAGAAGAAAGCCGTCGTTTTTAATTTGTACAAGGAATTCAGAATTTGGGTTATATTTTGGACTCAATCATGTTTATTGTCAATTTTTTTGTCAATCACTCTTTTTTTTAAAGCGAGGATTAAATTTTTGTAATTACAGAATAAAATTTTTTAGAAAAAAAGCAAGAGGTGCGACTTACTTTCTTAATGTTTCTGTACGTTTCTTACGACTTTTAGTAAAAAAAAAAAAAAAAAAAAAAACAAGAATTTATCAAACTGGGAAGGTCTATAACTAGCATCAACAGTTAAAAAAAATTTGTTAGATCATGAAATTCGTAAAAACGAATGAGATTTCCAAATAGGGCTTCCAGACGACGACGATGATAAGCGCATAGTTTTTCCGAAGGGAAGGTCGACGAAAATTCCAGTTCGTTACGAGGAAGCTAAATGAGCCTTCAGAATGTATTATTAAAATGGTTATGACACAACCGACGCGAACCGACGCCATAATCATCGTTAGGGCGGGCAGCACTGTTTCTTTCGGATATAACCTATATCATTACGCTTCCATAAATCGCGAAGAGAGACTCGTAAACCCTGACATTCCCACGAAGCGAGAGAGAAAAGCAGCCTTAAATAATAAACGATAGAGCGAAAGCGCGAGTGTAAACATGCTCTAAACTTGGACTTCCTCGCGCGCGCGTAATACATCGACATAACCGCAGACATAACCTCTCAAGAGCCAGTATAGCCCTTGATTTTACGAGCTTACGTATAAACATGTACGTTTATATTGAGAAAGAGGTATAAATATATGCATAGCTGAGTCTGGACGTTGACGTCGCGAGAGAGAGAGAGAGATGGAGAGAGAAGCTGCAGCTGCAATACCCGGCGGAGGCGCAAGGAATGGCCGGCGCGGTCAGCTGTCTCTGCGAGAGCGCGGGCAATGCATAATTGGATGCGAAAACCGATATGCGCCGCACACGTCCTCTGTCCTCAGATGCTGGCTTACTAATACGCGTAATACCGACTTGGTATTTGCGCTTGAGAACGTCGAGAATCTAGGCAGAATTGTGTATACTGATGCAGTTCAAGCCG
Organism: Philotrypesis tridentata; assembly: GCA_018906965.1. Lineage (NCBI taxonomy): Eukaryota > Metazoa > Arthropoda > Insecta > Hymenoptera > Pteromalidae > Philotrypesis > Philotrypesis tridentata. The sequence continues at coordinate 6,142,563 of JACCIB010000011.1, read as the reverse complement.
GCTCATTGCCTTTATAATGACCTTTCTTACGCGAGGAATTTTTTCAAAACGCCCGAAACGTCCAACAGCTTCACCTCTGAGGACCGTTGCTCAACTTTCAAGAATGCTTTACTTTAAAGTTTATCTACTCCGCGAAGAATTTACCGCTGCCTTTAGACGACTGCTCGAGCGACTGCTTCTCATGATTCCTCATTTTAATTAGATTAGAAATTCAACTGCGCAATTAAAATTTTACATAATCAAAATAATATGAATAATGAATATTACAGAGATCTGGCGAATTCACCTATCACCTTTAAAACTTGAAAAACAAAATTATAAAAAATTAATTATTAAATTAAATGCTAATTCAGAGTAACTTTTTATGGTTACAATAGCTGTATATGTGTATACTTCACTTACACTTTAAAATCCGAGTTTAGACCTATACGTAATGGAATTCCATAGACTGTTTTTCATAGTACATAAGATTCTAAGTGACCATATGCTTCAATTGAGCTCAAATTTTGTGAAATTTTCAAGTTTGTTCTGTATAGGTGTAGTATATATCGGTATAGTATAAAGGCTCGTATAAAGGTGTAGTATAATAAGTTTCGGGCCAACAAGAGGATTTTGATTTCAATACTTAGAAAAATTTTAATTGTAAAAAAACTAAATTTTTTCATTTTAAAACTGTTTTATGTCATTTTTTTTTTAAATAACTTTTAAACATTCAAATCAAAATCCTCCTGTTGATCCGAAAACTACACTTACCAGAACATAGTCACAAAATTTGAGCTCAATTGAAGCATTTGGTCACTTGGACTCTTACGCACTGATACGTATATAGATAGATCCAAATTTGGATTTTAAGGTCTTAAATTAAAGGTAAGTATAAACCTATTATAATTATAAAAAATTTCTTTAACTTAGCATTTAATTTAATATTAATTTTTTTATAATTTTATTTATCAGGTTTTAAAGGTGTTGGGTTCCCTTAATCGATGAACTTTGCTATGCAGCATAGCTTTATCAAAGAAACTCTGCTCGTCTGTATACCTTTCAGGTTGAAAAGCTTAGGCAGGAAATTACGCTGTAGATCTTCCTTGAAAATAAAAGAATATTTTCTGTATTATATACTTATAGAGTAGCAGTAGGAACGCAGCATATATTCAATGGAGCTCGTATAAACGCGCGTCCGCGAGTAAAAGGAGCTCCTTTTATTTTTATGAAAGCAGAGAGATCGGTCGAAAGAAAGGGAAGAGCATCAGCATCAGTAGCAAGATAATCACGTAATCGGCTTTATCGGTAAGCGCCTGCGCTGATGACAAAGGAGCCCATTATCTCGTTAGTCAAACAAACCAACTACATAAGAGCCTTTTTACAAGGTGCAGCTCGGCAGCAGGCCTGTCGCCTACATGTAGATTATACACTGATTCACGTTATTGACTTGTTTGTCTCCGAGTGATAACCGTATAGGTAGGGTATAACGACTCGTATATGTAAGACAGAAAAGAAGCATATTGCGAGCTGCAAAAGGAGCATACAACAAAAGCCGTAGTTGTCTCTACAGGCCGCGGTCTACAGCACAACATATCCAGTATCCACATCCAGGGAAGATCCGCCACGAGACATGTGGTTTGCGGTGACGGGGCGCGTGCCAGTTGGATTCAGCATCTATATATATTTATGCAATATGCATTGCCGTTCGCGTTTTATTTTTCGTGCGCGTGAAATGGCAATTCGAATCGAGTGTAGATTGGAACCTAACTGAATACACTCAGCTGCGGGAACAATCGCTCGGTCCAATCTAAGGGGAAAAGTCTGAGGAAAAGTTTGCTGCAGCTTGCATTTAAATATCCCGAGAGAAGGAAGAGACCAGCCCACTTCATCTTCCTCCCATATACCAATAATGTAGAGACTGTACAAGAGACCGGCAGCTCGAACATCTGCCTTTTGCGTTTTGCAGCGCGCGACGGTTTCAACCCCGAGAGCGAACAGGTGCAGCATCGAACGTCTCGAGAAAAAAATCATCATCGTCTTCCCAATGTTCGACGGCCGCCGAGCAAATTAATTCACCTGTGCGGCCTGTGCCCGATATGTGCTGCTGCAGAGCAACTACTTAGTTCGCCTTGGAGAAATGGGCAATATGCGCGAGTATTCGAACTCACGCTATAAAAAAATAATAAATCCAGCTTCAGACAAGCTCGCTTATTGCGCAATGCGCGTGTCCTATTGTACTGCGCGAGCTAAGGAAATGCGCTGGGCCTTATTCGCTTTTGAATAAAAGAGCGACAAAACACGGCAAAGCTTTTCTTTTCATCGCGCGGCGGGGACCCTCTGGTCTATAGTGGTGGGGGATTCGGGTCTCGTGCCGGCCGAGGTGGTGGGGGCAAGAGAAAGAGAGAGAGAGAGAGATAGAAAGGACAGAGATTCTTCGTCTTTTCCGCTTTTTGTCGCGTGCGCGCTGCCACGGATAGACTGTGACTCGCGATGGCTTCCACGAATTTTTATTTTCGGCGGGTACAATGACGTCGTCGCTGACTTTTATTATGCTCAGCACGGCGTTCACTGTATGCGCAGAGACTCGGCTTGCGCAGGCCATTCACGCTCGGCTTTAAGCCTCTTTTATCTGAGCACACTTAAGAAAATTATTCGTGCTCTTTGCTTTTGGCTTGTACTTGTCACAAATATTTACAGAGCATACTTTGCTAAACTAGCTGTGAGCTTCGAAGGAAGTCGGCGAAACAATAAAGAGAAACAATAACTAAACAAATATATACTACTCGCAGTAACGCCTCGTCCCTCGCATTCTATTAAATTTCTTATGCAAGATCAAAACTGTCCTAGGCCTCTGTTCTCAGAAAAAGCTTCTCGCCACCTGTGAAAAATTACGTAACAAAAACTGATGACAGGTCTCTAGGTTCGGGGCATTTGAATATGCTTCCGGACCTTCGATATATTATTAGTCTCGCGATCCAGTTGGCGCTGCATCGAGCACTGAACCGGAAATTTAAAACGTTCTTCACTAGCCTAGTCCCGATTTAAATGTCTTATACCTGCTGCTTTAAATCGACTCAGCAAAGGACGAGCGCAGCTGAGGATGAAGATGAGGATGAGGATCCCTTCCCCCCGGGGAAAAATGAGAAGAAGAAAATGACAAAGCCTCTGCTACGAGTTTCCCACGCGATTTTACGTAAGGGCTCTGAGCCGGAAAATAATATTTGTCTTTGGCTCGTTACTACGCCCATAGTTTACATACATTGCAATTGCGATATTTTTTTTTTTTTTTTATGTAATGGGCAACAACCTTCGACTGTACCTACAAAACATATTTTTTACGAATTATGGACGTTAATGAAATCTCCTTGGTACTTCCTCGTTATAAGAGAAAAGCGCGTCGGAGCAAAGGGAAAAAATGTACGCAGCCACAAGATAAAGTAATGCAGTCTGTCGGTGACATAACGAATCTCTTATCTGCCAACGTCGTGCGTCGAGAGAAAATAAAGCGCGAGAAAGAAGGCGGCGCTGTTCTTATTCACTATGGTCACTGGCACTGTATAATAATGAAGTTTGCTCAGCGCTCGAGGGAGAAATAACACTCGGCAAGATAGCGAGAATGCGGCTCTTTTATCGCTCGGCCGCAATCTTCCTTTCTCTCTTTTCCGTCCTCTCGGATCCTCTCGATTCCCAAGTGCCAAAAATTTGTTGCTACCTCACGCTGTCCTAAGCCATTTAATGTTATAAATAGATATAAAATTAGTGGCCTTGTACGTAATATTTCGCTATGGCTGAGATGCATGATTTTGTGCAACAATCTCTCATGACATACTTGAATAAAGGATACAATAATATGGTGTGTGCTCGTGTGTCTCTTACGTCTACATAAGGTGTTAAAACAAAAGAAAATATTGTATGAACTGAACAATTATTATACAATAATACAATTATGCATTATAGGTAGAGATAATACATGATGGAGGTGTATACAGAACACAGTGCACACCGAGGTGCACACCATAATAAACGTAGTTGTAATGTACGTCTACATGTCGCAGAACTTTGTACAAAATTAATTTTACAAAGTTCGACTCATGGGTGTAACAAGTTAGTGCACCCAACTAAAGTGTCTTCTACACTATACGACTCCAGTTGGTATATGTACGACTTGTACGTACCACGTAAAACCAAACTTGAAAGTAGTAAAAAAGTAGTGAGTAGGGCTAAAGACAAAAATCGAGCAGTATAAAATAAAAGATCATAAATAGTCCGTGTGAGAGTCAGGTGTGTTTTTCTATTGTATACATAAAATAAACATATCACAAGCACATTCGGAGAAGTGTGACAATGCGGGTAAAGAAGAGAGAAAGAGAGAGAGAGAGAGAGAGAGAGAGATAGATGAGGGTTTTTGTCTGAGCTCACCGTTGTTATCGTCGCCAGACTGATAGCCCTCGATGAGGTACTCTTTTTGGTGGATTCTTATGCGATCCGCGTACTTGGCTGTAGCAGGAAACAGAAAAATTCATGGGCATGATTAGCTTCGTGCTCTGAGAGCCGTTGATGATAATGATGATCGTCTATTGACATGTTTAAATCAAGATGATAATGACAGGCTGATGAGTTTCGACGTATACGGTGAACGATGTTACACGTGACATCCAATGAGCGATTAAAATTAAATGAATGATTCATGCGAATCGCTATATGTAAATATATAACTCGTTAATATCCTCATAACCCGAGCTTCGCCTATACATGCAGCGACAATCGACAATCGACAGGCACACGTAGATATTAGATTATGCAAACTGTCCTGTAGTGCAATACATAAACATCTCCTCGTAAAACTCGCTTGAAATTCACGAGACGGAGGCTCTCTGGACCGATGCTTTTTTTCTCGCTTTCACCGGGCTGCACAGCAGCAGCACACGCGCCGCCAACGTCGGCAGGTGTGCGCGCGTAGCGCGTGCCATCGACCAATCGGCTGTTAGCTTCGCTTTCGAGATGATGTGCGCATTTATCTGTATCGGGCCGACGCGTGCGGCACGCGCGATTACGAGCGAGTAAGATGCAGGCCAGCTTTTTTCCCCGACAAGTCGTCTGCAGAGCTAATTTATCGAGGCGCTCCCGCTCGCGCTCGCTCTCAAAGCACGTACTTTATCGTTGTATCATCAAATTAGACACACAGAGCAATGCTACAACTTTCTCTCGTGATCAACCAGATAATCCGAGTCTGTCAGTTAGCAACACCGCTGTGTTCTTGGAATGGCTGAAATTTTATTGTTTTCCTGCTGCCTAATTCAAAAGTGTGAAATTCCATGAGAGCGAGCATCTAGGACGTTTGGTCGAAAGAAAGAATAATATAGGATTTGAAACGGGCTTGCACACACCAAGTTCTTCAAGAGAGATAAACTCGCGTGCAACCGATAAAACTATATAAAGCGCAGCTTTTCTCCGATTTCCGGCTTCCTTCTTTGCTGTGTATGCACTTATGCAGTGTACTTTTTTCTGGCTTTATTGATAAAAAGCGCCGAGAAATACATAATTGTGCTTATAGCATACGGTTTGCACTGCATAACATGCAAGAAGAAAAAGAAAAAGACGAAGAAGAAGAAGAAGAAAATTGATCATCGTTAGCCAAAGTCTACAGAATGGCCTACCACACTCTTGCATGGCATGAAGTAACCGTCATCCGCCAAGGGGAGAAGACCCAAGAGGAACAGCAGCCAGACTTGACTTCAAAACTCGGAGAAAGAGAGCTGCAGGTAGAAAAGAAGTGAGACAGAATACAGATCTAAGGGTGAAGGTAGAATTTTTGAAAGGAGAGAGGGAGAAAGAGAGAGAGAGATAATATAAATAAGGATGATGTTAACCTCTCCCTCTTTCAAAGTCGGCAGCTGCTGCGCTTCAAGAAGAAGGCCGCGCATGTGTGCGTACTGTGTAAAGTGCAGTATATATGTATGTTCGTTCTCCTCCTTCTTTCTTGTACGAGAAAGTTGCACCGGTGACACTTTGCGCGCGGCGATGGTGAGCAATTAAAAGACACGTGCACGCGACAGCAGTTAATAACTGCAGAAGGCGATTATTATTACCGGCGCTGTGTTTCGTAATGCTGATGTAGTGTTTTTCTTCTTCTCGGGATCGCGGCTGATGTGCCGCTTTGTTGAGAGAATATTTGCGCAGTGAGTGCAGTCGACGAGATAAGGATTGGACAGTTTCGAAAAAATATGCTCTGAGAAGATTATTCGTTTCTCGAGATACAATTTTTTTTTAACAGCTATCGAATCAACGGATAAACGCGAGGATAAACGCTCCAATACAACGTCAATAACTCACGCAAACATATATTACTCGAGGTATTGCTATACTGATAACGTATTGCTCTCCATATTGCTAAAAATGTTTGCAAGCTACTCCCAATAGACTATATCAGCATGATTACTTGATTATAAATGTAAAGTCAAATAATAGCGATATCTTGACGAGATATTTGGAATTTATAAACAAGAAATTTTGACTAATATGTTGTATGAATAATCGTAAATTTGGTATCAACATATACTTGGAAATGTAGCTAAAATACCGAACTCAATATAATAATAAAAAATAATTAAAAAAGTAGGCGGAAAATATTGCGAATTTATGAAACCAAGTATTGAACATTTATTATTTATTAACATTAGTTTGTTTCCACAAATCACCAATCCAATACATTCTGATTATATATGGAACCTATGATTTCTTTAAAATCTTGGTAATGTAGTGCGAGCAATTAGGTGCCCATAATATTGACAATGATCTGCCCATATTTTCAGTAATTTTGCCAATAGTAATATTTTAACAAAGGATATATTACGTTCTATATAAAAAATGAACTGATCACCTTCAAATTCGAGAGGCCACACAAAGAACGACGAATAATTATTCCTCACCTCACGTAGCCTTTCGAGTAGCCTTTCCACCTCGCCGAGATTTTGTTCTTTCAAATAGCCGCACAATATCGTTCATTTCCGACACCGTGGTAGGTTCTCCACTTTTCTTTCACTTTTTTTACCATAATAAAGGAGATGAATCGAGACGAGATTTAGAAATTCATTCCGTTTGTTTTTACTCTTCGAGTTTCTCTTTTTTATCACGGAAGACTCCGCCAGATTGCTTACACAAATTATTCAAATTCAACGAGACGCGTCGATGGAATAATAAGCAGAGGCTCATTTCTAAATAGACTTATATACAAATTTAATTTATATCTTTACATTCGATGTAAAAACAAAAAAAAAACAGAAGAGAAAAACTACAGTTTATTGACTTTGCGATGCTGAAAAACGAACAGTATGCGAGTTAGACGTCGTAATTTCCGTACGAAATGCAAACAAGCGCCGGCGAATAAGCGCATGCGTGGTGGATCAAAGGCGTTTTACACTCGAGAACTCGGAGTGACGGGGAGAGAAAAAATTTCCACATACGAATTTGTTGGCTCCAACTTACCTAGAACAGAAAATAAAAACAGTTTTTTTAGTTTATTATTATTGCAGTTGATTGCTGGAGTATGCGCTGACATTTGTGTTTAAGTATTAAGGCTTGAGTTGAATGCAATTTTTAATGCAGCATTGCCGAGAGAGTTTACCGAGGAGTTTACACTTGTTAGAATGGTGATCTTTTTTTTAAGAGTGGCAACTTAATTGGAAACTGAATTAACAAATGATGGCTTTACTTTTATCGAAGGATTTTGATCGAAGGACATGACTTCTTGTTTAATAATATTGCTAATGAGATGAAATTTAAAAAAAGAATTTAAAAAAAAATTCATGTAATTTAAAAATATTTCTATCTGGAACAATACTCATGAATCTGATTTACAAATAAGCAAAAAGGGTTTTAGAAAAATTTTCGGAGCAAGTATATTAGAAGAATTGAAACATTTAAGGTCTTTAAATCTATTAAATCAAAAATTTGTTTGGGTTGAAATGCAACATTAGAATTTAACACAGTTATTCCTGCAGTATTAATTTTATAGTTAAAAGCATTGTTAATAAAATTTACGTATGAGTAATTTTTACTTTTATATTAAGAATAATCAAACTAAAGTTTGAGGTTTTAAGCAATATATGAAGCACCTCCTTATAAACTGTGGACTTATAATCGAACTCTTAAAAGTCCCCAAATAATTCTGTATTTCTAACCATCCGCACTCAACTCCCTAATATAACGCACATACAGCTCTGTAATTGTATAATGTATACAAGTCTCGATCTCGGTTTCGATATAAGTTTGTACAAGTAGCGACCTCGGTAGCGACTAACTCCTCGCTTGCACGTGTATAAAGCGAAATCGGAAGTGGCCGGATATCCTCGAGCGGCGTCGTAATCGAATCGCCTGGGTTTCCTTCCATTAATGCGGCTCACTCATCACGTAACATATACTCAACGACATTCAGATCAAAGAGACGGTGAGCGATGCCTGGCGCCCGACGAGTCCCCCTTTTTAATCGGATTATCATAGATGTTGAGCTAACTTGATTAGAAATTTTGAATTCTAATTTCACTTCGTCATTTCTATGTTTTGGTTCAGCAACTTTATAATCAAAATTTATGAATTAATCCTAATAGGCGAATAAAATAAATGATTCTATAGCAAAAGTGGTGAAAATTGTAAATTTTTTTAAAAACTGAGAAACATTTGATTCTTTAACTGGTTCGGGAGGAACAGTGTGTATAAGGTGAGTTTTTTTAATTTTATTTCATCTCTTTAATCTAAAGCTCTGAACATGATATCTCTATGATCTTGGATCAGTCTGTTTTAGTATAGTCTAACGCATTAAGATATTATTAAAAAATCCATTTTATTAAAAATTATAAAGATTCAATATTATTATTAATTCATGACCCATTTTTTAATCATGCCGTTACGAACCTGTTAAATGCCTATAATGCATAACCGTTTTCAACTGATTGATATCTTTTAAATAGAGTACTGGGATTCATGTCCTATTATTGCGTGGCGTGTAAATACCCGTGCAGAAATTTACTTGCGTTACCCTAAGTTTACTCTAGACTCTGTGTAGATTTACACAACTCATCCCCATGTATGGAAAACTGATCAGAATCCAGCGATGATCTAAGACGAGTTACTAGCCTAACCTCAAAACAAAACTGAGACTAGTCGAACGCGAATTCTCCCATCTCGATACTAACCTAACATCCCGAACATGCACCCAGCTGATCAGCTGTCGACAGTCGGATGTGGTTTTCTAGGATTTGCTAATTAAAATCTTGTTAGTTTTCATGACGTTGATACTGACAAGAAAAATTTGTGTGACTCTAATAAGAAAAACATTTTTAAAACGTACTTTATTTACTTATCATTATATTGTGGAAAGTGAAAACTCTCAAGTCAACAAAAGAGAGAAAAATAAATTAAGAAAAAGGAAATACAGAAGACTTCAAAAAGAAGTATTAAATCAATTTATTAATACGAGTAAAAAAATAAAATGTAATTTATATACTTTTATTAATGAAAAAAATGCAATAGTAAGTATAAATGTTCAATAAATATATTTTTTCTACTTACAGTAGATGAAGAACAGCTGAGTATTAATAATAGGTTAAGTGATCAATTTGATAAAAACAGTGTTGGTGATGAGGAACAAATTACACATAGCGTTGACTGTACAACTGTATTTCAACAATGTCTCGAAGTGGAAAATGAGTCCTGCACAGAAAACTTGTCTCAAGATTTAGCTTCCTTGGAAATACTTGAAAGTGAACGTGTGTCAGTAGTGTCCATACATAGCAATGATGAACTTACTGAAGTTAATGAACTAAGGAATTGGGCAATTGAAAATAACATAGATCATCAGGCTATCAATAAATTACTGGCAATTTTAAGAAAAAAATTATTGCCACAGTTACCAAAATGCAGCGCCACATTTTTAGAAGTTGAAAATAAATTTGAAATAAAACAGATCAATTTAGATACAGAATATGTTTATTTTGGATTAACAGATGGTATCATAAGAACAATAAATCCATCACTCCATGCAAACAGAAAGATACTTTTGCAAATAAATGTTGATGGTATGTCTATATTTAAGTCTTGTAACTTACAATTTTGGCCAATACTCGCCAAAATTGTCTCTGAAGATGATCTCTATGATCCTTTTGTCGTTGGTATTCTGTCAGCAAATGGAAAACCTCAAGAATATGAGGAATATCTTAATGAATTTGTCAGTGACATAAATTATTTACAAGAAAAAAAGTTACAGATTGGAGATATAGTTTTTGAAGTATCCATTATGTGTTTTGTTTGCGATACACCTGCCAGAGCTTTCTTGAAATGTTGTAAAGGACATGGAGGCTATGGTGCTTGTGAACGCTGTGATGATCATGGCTTACGAGTGGACAATAGGACAATATATCCAGCTATCAATGCCAAACAGCGAACAAATACATCATTCAGAAATAAAGAAGATCAATTTCATCATGTAGGCGAATCTCCTTTACTTAAAATAAAACCTGAAGTGGACATGGTAAAGGACTTTGTTCTTGATTACATGCACTTAGCATGTAATGGGATCATGCTTAAGTTACTAGAATTTTGGGTTTTTGGTCAACGAGGTGTTAAGATGACTGCAAGTAATATAAAGGTACTTTCAAAAGATTACTAAGTTTGAAAAAATATGTACCTATTGAATTTCAAAGGAAGCCACGAAAGGTAACATTGGTGGGCAAGTGGAAAGCAACGGAATTGAGATCTTTTTTATTATATTATGGACCTCTTATTGTTAAAGATCTACTCCCAGAGACAACTTATAATCATTTTCTATTGTTACATGTGGCTTTGCGTATATTGTGTAGTGACAGTTTGAAAGAAAAAATTGAAAAAGCAAAACTTTTTTTAAAAAAATTTGTCCAAGCTATACCATTCATATATGGAAGGCAAGCTCTAATAATAAATGTTCATAATTTATTACACGTAGCCGATGATGCTATAAACATGAACTGTAATTTGAGCAAATAAGTGCATTTCCATTTGAAAATTCTTTAGGTAAATTACGCAAATGGGTTCGTACCCCACATAAACCCTTATCACAGGTTTGCAGAAGGCTGAATGAAAAAATAAAATACATAAAAATGAATACGACAAGGCCAAACAGTTATGAAATACTTAAGTATGTGCAAGAAAGCAATAGTGTACGAATAACAAAATTAAAAGTAAGGAATTCATTTATCATTTCAACTCAGCGACCAAATAACTGTATACTTACAGAAACGAATCAAGTTTTATTGATTAGACTAATATATTCAGATGATGATCAGTTTAATAACATTAAAATTGAAGCCATAGAACTAAAAAAAATGAGCAATACTTTCAACTATCCTATTAAGTCTAAAAAACTTAATATATTCAATGTTTTAGGGAAAAATAAAGAAAAAATAGTAATAGATATTCAGGACATAAAAACCAAATTATTATTTTTATCTGTAAAAGCATCCACGAAAAATAACTTATATAATCATTTTGTATTACCACTATTGCATTAATAAAAATCTTTTCTATTTACACGTAGATTTTTGCTTTACCGACTGCAAATTTCTGCTATACCGATCAAGCAACAGTGATCAGTTGTATGACTGGGTGGAGTAGCGACGTATGCCAGAACAGCACGTTCAACGTAACCTTTACACTCCACGCCGCTCGAGAAATCGACGGTCATGTACTTCATGACGCGATGGAACTGGCGCCGTCGATTTCTTAGAATCCCCACATTCTGCAGTCTTTGCCTTCGAGCTCATGTGTATATGCTCGAAGGAGTTTGCTTGTAGAAGTGAAGCTGGGAAGGACTAGAGACTCTTAACAAAGATTGTTTATAAACATTCTTGTCCACTACAATTTACAAGTAAGTTCAATTATAATTAATTATTTGTCTGTAAATATCGATGATAAGCATCGACGATAAGTTTAATCGTACTTCACTATGAGCAATAGTTTATGTGTGCAGATTTTTAGGTTAGATTCTTCAAATTTAGATTGAAAAAATTAAACTTTAATTGAATAAGAGTAATGATGTAGTCTATAGTAAGTGAAGATTAGGTTTTCTAAAAATTGTTTTTTGTACGTAGATATGGCTAATAAGAAGAAATACAAGTATCAAATATGTGAGTTTATTTATCCGAATGAAGAAGAGTCAGATTTTGATGTAGTCCCAAGCTCCTGGATTACGTATGATAGGATAAAGAAAACTATCATGACTGCTTATCCGGAACCACCATATAATAATAAAACCAAGAACTTTATTCAATCTAGAGTAAAACTTAACATGGGACCAATGCCATCGTGGCCAAAATGGCCAAGCAATTTGAGGGGAGGAGCTGGTAAGCAAATATGTCACAAGTGAATAAAATAATATGTTTTACTTCTGACATAATCGTATATGTTTTGTATATTTCAGATTCATATGACCAAGCTGTCAAAAGAATGTTGAAAACGAAAGAAGAGGCATATGCGTATACTACTGATAATGATGGAGAGGCCCAGGCTGCTCAACAAAGAAATATCTTTGAAAAGGAAGATTTGATGTCGATCATGGGTGTATCGGAGTCAAGCAATGATGAACAATCTGATTTCGTGTCCGAAAGCTCTTCGACTGCAACTTCATCTGAACAGGCAGCACAGAAGAAGTCAAGTAAAAATATTTTGATTCGTTTTATCTCTATTCTATTTGAATTTGTCTGTTCTCTTTTTAATTTAAATATTTCAACAGAGAAAGAAAAGTCGAACAGGAGAGGTGCTTCAAAACAGTTATTGAAAAAAAACAAATCTGGAAGTCACTCTAAGAATGACAAAAAGTCTTACACAGATGATAAAAAAAATAAAGCAAAAGCATCAACAAATAACATAACCTATAAAAATAGTAAGCTTTACGTTGAATTTTAAAAATTTTTTTCTTTGAATTATTCTATTATTTAACTATATTGAATATTCTAGGAATAGAAAATATCACAGATAAAGCAAAATCATCATCAAAGGATACAACAAATAATAATGGTAAGCTTTACACTGACATTTTTCTACTTTTTTCTTTTAATTATTCAATTATATAAGTATAATGTATATTTTAGGAATTGATAATACTATGAATGAGCCCGTACCTAACAACACTGATGATTTGAATTATCTCGACATTCTACCAGAAGAAGACTTACTACGTACGAGTAAAAGTGACACAAATAAACATTCTGTTTTATACATGTACATATGAGACATAATTGATTTTTTTCTAATAGAGTATGCTGCTGAAGTACAAGATGCTATTTTACTGCAAGAAACTGACAATATAGAATCAGCTGGTGGAATTCTGGTGGAGCAACAGCAAAATCTGCATGAGCCTAATCGTGTACAAAAATCACACACAGCTAATCACACACAAATACAGTTCTCTGCAGGTAAAATTTTATTTGTTTCTAAATATTTAAATAATAATTTAATAGTATTCATATGCAATATGCATTTTTTAGAATCCACAGCAATCTTAACAGCTCTGATGAAACTGAAATTAAAAGTTAATGATGTACACCGTGATATAACTGAAGTAAAAAATCATCTCTTTGGAGCAGAGCAACAAAAGTTTTCAGAGAAACTCTTGGACCATGGAATTACATTTAAAATTGACAGCATTATGAATTGGCAAATATTCAATAATCTTTTGAAAACGAATCCTGAAATTAAAAGATCTTTTGTAAGTTTTATAATTGTTTCTACTAAAATTATATATTTACAATATTTATAATATTTACATTATTATTTATATGAATTTATATTTTATTTATATTTTAGATCACCTTGATGAAAAATCAGTTAGATAAGATTGGAAATAAAGCAACAAAAAGCTTGAAAAATATTATAAGTTATATAATAACGAAAGAATTTATTCTATTATTCACAGCTGTTAAGATAAGCCCTAACAAACCATATATGTTTAAAAACTTTGAATGTTATAACATACTTAGGGGTGAGTATACTGTTTGCTTTTACTATTTACTTTTGGACAATTATAATTTTAAATTATATCTTTTTTGTTTAGATATGATAGTTAATTTTCATACTGATATACAAGGGACATATATATCAGAAACAGCTTATGATACAGCACTAAGCACTACTATAAGCAATGCTAAAGACTGGGGAGGCCGAAACAAAACTCCGAGGGAACCTGCAGATTAAACTGTCTTTAATTCAGATACTTTGAATAATAAGTTTGCAATTAATAACTGTAGAAAGTTTTAAGGTAATAAAGATTTGAAATACTATTAAAAGTATTTTTTATTTACAATATTAAATGAGTACTGAGAGAAAATTTAGTCAGGCTACATAAATTTGGTCTGACTAAACTCTTCTCTCAGTGTAGTCATTCTATTTTTATATTTAATATGCCTATTGTTAATTGTAGGAATCTGGTTAGAACGTCCTTTTAGACGCTGGCTAGAACAACTACTCAGAATCCTACAAAAAAGTGGGACACTACCCTACAAGCGGCATACCAGAGCTACTTGTCAGGATCTGCTCAGTTTTAGGGAAAACTAGCCCGATCCCGGTTAGATCCTAGGCTAAATTTTTGCACGGGTAGATGTGCACGCCGTGCGATGGGCGAATCATGGCACTGTTAGATCATATACAATTTTAGCAGACCCTATCTAAATTCGCAGTCACGTTTATTCGCGATATAGGCAGCTGGTTAGTTCACCGTAAACTTAGTGCATATGACTATAACAAGTGTGACATTCACGGTGAATCAATCAACTACTTACTACATAAAGATTCAAGTTCAATTTTTGACAAATAATGTAAACGATGCATTTCATTTGACGTTGTGATAAAAGTATCTAATAAGTAGAAGTAACTCCAAAATATTGTAGCGTTGTTTAATAAATAATAATAGTAAAAGGAATAATCATTGTGAAATACGTGAAAAACTAACTCCTAAATCAAATTGCAGCTTAATCAGAACTTTATACCAGAGCCGAGCTTAAATCCAAACAGGACGCGTCGAGGGACGCGTTGCCTACCAGCATCTGGCTGCCATAAATGAACGTTATTCGACTGTCCCATCCTCGTGATACAGCGAAAAATCGTAAAATAGCAACTGAGTGAGCCGCCCCCTCAGTCGCCCCTTTTGTTCCAGGTGTGTGACACAGCTTCCTTAGATCGATCGATTCCACACCTAGATTAGTCCCTTACCCTCATAGCCAGATTATTTTTCACGCGGTGAGTGCACTTTCGCAGCTATTGAAACTTGGAGGCTTTCATTTTCCTGCTATATCTATACTGCAATGACTTCAATGCGTTGGTGGATATTGCTCCAGTTTATTGCGTCTCATTGTGTTGTGGAATCGTGTTAATGCGGTTGTGGAAAAACTCGCGTGGGAAATTCAGGATTTTGCTATTCTTTGAAAAATATTGATGGAAGATGTGACTGATGAGATTTAACCTCGGATTTGACTCTGGCATGAGGTTTATGCTGTTCACTTTTCTGCAATATGTATTGCGTATCTTACACAATACGTTCATTTGAATGATTTGCTAAGTATAGCGTGTACGGAACGAGTACTTTATGTTTTTTTTTGCGTTTGTTCAATATTAATAATTAAATTTTATTAAAAATCTCGTTAAAAGTACACATACTTTCAAGTAAACGTATGTCAAATATAAAACGGAAAAGCGGCGAAGAAAATAATCCTCTCTATCCTTTGCATACATAAGTAAAATATATTGCACTAGAAGAGAAAATTATTGTGTGACAAGAACTATTGAACTCGGGGACCAAAGATAGTTGTAAAGATTCTTCCTCGGATTCAACAGTCCCATCTTGAATTCCAATCCAGTCAACCCCCTTGACTAAATTTAATTACATCGCAAATCTAAAAGAAGGGAAATGCACATCTGTCTTGGAAAATCTGAAAAGCACAGGGTCGTCCTAAATACCATCCTTCGTATCTCTCCCTCTCTCTCTCTCTCTCGCTCTCTCTCCCTCTCTCTTTCTCCCTCCCTCTGGCATGCATGTGCCATCCAGGTGTCAATGCACGCCAGGCATGCTGTACAGAGAGCGAAAGAGAGTGAGTCCCAGGTGCTGTCCACCAGCCACAGAAGATCTCTCCCTACTGCAGGGGCCCATTGATTTCCAAAGCGAAAACTGCCGGGAGACCAACAGCTGCCCACCGGAAACCAAATTCGCGGAGAGAGAGATGCAAAGAAAGAGAGAAGCTGACGACCAAAAGCTGCGCATTTAATGACAAACCAATATAGTGAAAATATCCACCAGAAATTCTCGACTTCCTACACGCGATGTGCAAACGAGATTCTTATTGTAGCAAACTTAACTCTTGTGGTCACATTCTCTCGTGGTTGACCAGAGCATGTGTGCACTCATGGTGATGGTGATAACGATGATAATAATGACGATGACGATGATGACGACGATGATGAAAAGCATTTATGTAACAAATCCAACGATTGCATGACTGGATGTCGGCGTCGGTTATCAGCTCAAGAGCACAAGCGAGTTTTGTAATTCGAGTTGTCTTCCCCAGGTCACGCGCAGAAGTCGCACTTTATTAACACAGCGCTTTATATCGTATGCAGTTTGCTACAACAATATGCATATAAAGCTTCAAACAATATCCCGCGATCGGTTTGCAAATCGGATGACCGTTATACCGAGTATGTACTGGATCGGCGGATCGTCTTCAGGCTTTATGTAACTGCAAATCGATTCAATTGTTAGCTTCTTCTTTAAAAAAAAGTTCCTTCTATTTTCACGTATTTCAAATATCGCAGACGCGCAGACTTTCTCTGCATCTGTAGGTCATCAAAGGGTACTAGTTTATAGATGATCTACTTTAGATATATATAGCTATATGATAAACAAGGGAAATTATTATGATTTTAAAAACTTATGAATAATTTCTTGTAAAAATTTGTATAAAAGTTTAAAAAGTCACATAAGTTATGTTGTATAACTTTTTAAAATCGCATTAATATTTTCAACTTTCGTCATCATCACATAAGTATATATTATCTATTTGAAGTAGATAAACTATAAAAAAAAGTGTCCTTTGATGCCCAGATGCAGAAAAAGTTACTGCAGTACGTAAAACTCATGGATTCTGGCCTTCCAAGACTTGCAAGACATGTTGAACATTATAATATATTATTATTATATATTATATAACATTTTTTGAAGTTTCTACATTACTTATAAGTTTATAAAATTGATTAATGAATTATTTAAACAATTAATAAAAATATATAATTGCATCTTTAATTTTGAATATTTAAAGTGTATCTGTCCCTTTGAACTTGTTATTAATAGTTTCAATAATATACAGAAGTTTTGATAATTTAAATTAATTTAAATGTATGACTCTTTTATTTACATCACTTATGTAAGCTTATTTATATTTATATATATTCGCTGTAAATATAAGCCAAACAGGTAATGTGTAAACCGCACTTAAATATACGCGATACTAATAAATATCATTGTGTTTCTTTTCTCTTTATTACATATGAAATCTCATTGAGATGAAATTCGCCTCGTTTGACCCCCAAGTGTGACTAGCATCAGCAGCACAGCAACAGCAGCATCAGGAATAGTGAATGGCCGGCTACGACAGAGAGTATAACTGGTTCTTTTTTTCGCATTGTTGATAGAACAATGCCGTCTACTCAGCCAGCTGATGTGTCGACTACTGCGCTGTTACTGTTGCTACTGCCACCTCCGCCTGGCAACAAGCGGGCAAAAGTGCATGTCTCGAAGAGACCTCGGAAGAGACTCTAATTCATCGAATTTTCCTGGGGAATTGGAAATAAAGCACCAATGAAGAATTCAGACTCGAAGTATATCTGAACGACAAGAAGTAGAAGACACTTTACGTGCGCTCACTGCTAACATATCTGCTCCGCCAAGAAAGTCATAAGTACAATGGATAACTCGGGATAACTAGTTTCATACGCGAGACAGTTTGAAAAACTATCGGCCGTCAGTATAATAGACTCTGAGGAGAATACAAGATATTATAATAGATTCAACGAAGGAACCTCGTCATTAACCAAAAGTTTTTATTGTGTCGTCGTACGGTGTGCTGCATAAGGGGAAGTGCCGTAGTTAATCTTAACCTGTGGACGAAATTCTTTCCAGCGATAATCAAGATGGACATGCCCTTTGTCAAATTTTTGAATTTTCAACAATCCATTTTTTGAGGCTCTTGAGTTTTTCCGTGAGTGACGGGAGCATTGAAAGTAACATTATTTCATTACAGTAAAGAAAATTTATTCTGCAAACTGGAAAGTTACTTTTTTAATTAATAAAATTACCCAGAAGAGCGTAGAGTAAGCCCATTATTTTTTTTACTTTTTCACAATATTATTTGTCTCGATTTTTTTTTAAATTCAAAAAATTATTGTATTGTAATTAAATAGCTATTCGATTAATGGCCAATCATGAGTATTTCGATGCCAAGAAAATTATTTATTAAATGTCGGAATAAAATTAGAATAGAATCGAAAATCAACTGACAAAAAAGTTAATAAATAAAAATAACTTTGAAGTGAGAAACAACAAGTTTAAACTAAATCACGAACAACCACATTTATTTACAGTAAACGGTACAATGATCCAACTTCACAATCAACCTTCTCAAAAATCCCTCCTTCGTCCCATGCATGTCTCCCAACTACCTTCACTGATCTTGGAAAAATCTTATTCTCATTGTCCCAAGTAACTGCACCTCCCGCTGGAAGCCAACAAAAATCTTCAACGGCTGCTATATGTACGTTCTATCGTCTCCATTCAGTGAAGCGGCATAATGCAAAAATGGAGAGTCTCGGCACGCGCTCGACTGTCCCCACTTCTACACCCATATATTTTACTAGATTTTACACGTGCACGTTTCTTAAGACCCTAGGGAGAGACCGCAAAAAGAAAATCATCCCAATTTCTTAGAACTTTTGAGAATAAGAAGACTAGTGGAAGAAGAACGCAGGGGATCGATATTTTTCCTGCTGTGTGGCTTTATTTGATCGGTCGCATGGCAGTCTATATGTAACAGCATCTTTTATTTTTATAAAGTTCGATCAATATTATTTTGTAAACAGCTCTTACTGTCAAAATTTTCCTGTAGTCATTTTTATCACGTTTTCTTTCAATATCCATTTTTCAAGTAATGTAGAGAACCCACACGACAAATACGAATTCTCTCAGTTTCTAATGCTTTGAAAATTTGAAGTTAGAGGTTCTTGCTTCAATTCACCAACAAAATTTTTCTGAAACAGCGTTTGGATAAACAAATATCACTGCATATAAAGCCACAGGCATTGTATTGCATCGCAAAACCTGATACTCCTTCGCATCGATTATTTTATTTAAGATACACTCACGTGTACAGAAGGATAAAAAAATCATGGACTGCGCAGATAAAGACAGACAGGATACACCCATTGCTTGCTCGTAAACATTTCCCCCCTTTTTTTCTCGGCATCGAAAAAAAGTCGTGCTATTAGACGAGTCATGCACATGAGGGTCGTCATCGTAGCGGCCAAATGTCGCGATCGGTAACGAGCACTTTTTTTATCTCTTTTTTTCGCGACCCTCGGGTGGTTGGTCGAAACATCAAGTTCAGAAAAAAACAGCAAACGTACTCGAGTAAGAGTCTAGTGTTTTTTGTCCGAAATGTCGTAAACAACGTCGACTATCGTAATCGACTGTTCTTTCCGTCAGTATAATTGTCCGGTTCTCTCCGGTTTTTCTCTGCATATACAGAGATCTGACCGGTGATATGTATTGTTGAGCGTGAAAAAAATAAACGTCCATCGTCTAGCTGGTGGAGAGTGAATGGAATGAATGGACATTTTTTTTCATAGTACCGAAAAAATTGGTATTCAGAGTGTGTACTCATCCGTAATACGAGGCTTAAATTTTGGGAATAAAAATTTACTCTGTATCGATTGATTCACTTATTTATTTGTTTTAAAAATAAAACAAGACATCTGCTGGAATAAGTTTATCGTAATCTGTTTATTTCCGCAGTAATATATTAGTATTAATTCAAAGAATTTTTCACATCAGAGTTAGATAATTTCTTACCAATTTGAATCTCAAATTCAACGAAAAATTACAATCATCAAATGAATTAAAGTTTTTTTAATTAAAAAGGTTCTTAAAAGGAGTCGAAAAGATAGCAATTTTACATTTGTGGAAATACAATAATACCGATAGAACCATCAAAAAAGTGTAGATTCGAACTCTGTTTCATCCAAATATTCGGTATTTCATTTTTAAAACTGCAATGTGTAATTTAAATGAAAACACGGATACAAATATCATGTAAATTCTGCGCAAAATATGAATTTTTGGCAGAGTAGCGGTTCACTCGACGTTTATTAAAAACACAAACCGGACAGACCTTCCGCACATCAGCAGCTCCATACAACTCGAAAAAAGAGCCAACATCTCTATAATCTGTTGGTCGAAAATCGGAATAAAAAAGGCACAAGACTCGTCTCGCAGTAAAAAGAAGGGGAACGAAGCCGTAGCGCTGTATCTCGTCATCTTTCTCTCCGATCTCCACACGCCTCCTCCACAGCAGGCGAACAGCTGACATGCATCTTAAGACTCCAGCCCGCAGCCACGAAGGCGTGATTCTTTTTTATTCTCTCTCTCTCTCCCTCCCTCTCCTTCCGTAGGAGTCTAGTCATCTCTGCTCCGATCTTTCGAGTCGCACTCGCACAGGGTCTATGGCCAGCAGGATATTTTGATTTTTGTGTGGTAAATCGATTCGGCCTCGATAAGGAGCTCGCGCTTTCCAGCGTTCCAGCGCGGTTGTCGGTGAATCGTTATTCGTCGTTGCACGCGGACTTGAAAAAAATGCTAAAACGTTTCGGAGGCTTCTTCCGTCATTTTTTCAGAGCCTTGGAACGCGAACAAACTACACGCGCTTTTCTCTCTCACAACGAGTGCCTCGTTGAAGTGTGTGAAAAAAAGCGCACATAAGAGGGAAAACTAGCCTACGTACGAGTCCTGTACATTAACACAGAACTGCGCGCTGTTATATATGTGAAAGAGAGCCGACGGCTTTACGAGTGCCTCCTCGAGTGCCTCGTAAAAACGCGAAACTCTCTCGTGAAGCGAGAGAGTATGAGAGCTCATAAGGACCTCTATTACACTCACTGCTAGAACGGCGGAAATTGCACTGGGAAGCTGCTGTTTAGCGACGCTTTTCTAGAGCTTCATGACCCCTTCCGAGTCCCCTTCTCTGCATGTGTAATGAAAAAGGTGCTCAACCACGAGAAATAAAGGCTTTTATTGAGTGCGATGATAACTTGTTTTCTTTTAAGGAGTCGTGTGCTATTGATGTAATTATATTTTTTCTTTGAATTTCCCATTCGGAGAAAGGAACGTTAAATTTCACAAATTCGAATTATTTATAAACAATTTATTTGTTTAAATAACGAAATATACAATGTTTTAACCTGTATTACGAGTGAAAAGTGTACATCGAGGTGTACATTGAAGAGATGACGGACCCCGGCCTTGAACGAAGATCTTCTGAAAGGCACTTACATACCTACCCGTACACATACCTATACTACATACACATGATTGTGGTATTAGTGTAGGAATTCAAAAACAAATTAAATCTAAAATCTTTGCTTGATATTTATTACGAAAATATTTACTTCAAACTAAAACAAAGAATATATATTATTCAAATTGTATGTAAACATTATGTTTCTGAACTCGTTTCTGAATCTTTTCAGATTTCAATTTTCATTTGCTTCCACTATAGTTGAACCAGAATTATGTATTAAAAACAGATTTTCCTATGTACAAGTACTCTTCAATGCTATACTATACATCTCAGATAAGTCTTCGGCGAGAGAAACAATGAATATTATTAGTGTTGTGCTTATATTTCTTCTTTCCCAAATCAAAGAGATGTGAAGCTTACTAGTTAGATGTATAGCTTTTTAAAATCTGATTGTAATTTTACAAAAGTTGTAAATGAAATGGAAATTTGGGTTGCCCATAAAAATGTAATTGAACATTTCACATTTTGTGCTAATCTAAAGTATTGACTTGAACTGAAGTAAAAACTATGCTATGTTAGTTTATGATTTATTTGGGTCTTCCAAGAATCGTAGAATAACATTCATCCGTAACTGAGGAACTTCTCTGAAGCTTCAGCCAGAAAACGAACGAGACCAAAAAAACATCACAAGCCACTCACACCGCTTACGAAAAACCTCTCGAAAAGTCCTTTTTCCCACGCGCCCTCGCCAAATGGCACAGCATATAGCATCTGCGGTCAAGACGCTTCCCAATACCTCTCTACCTCCTCCCCTTCTGCTAACGAGCAACAGGTTACAGGGCGCGAAAATATCGAGAGAAAAGTTTCCGATCCAGAAAAGCTCCCGTATAGTTACTTATCCCCACTACTGCGTGTAGAGTCTCGTGTAGAGTGCATTGGTGCCACGCGCCACAATCCACTGTTATTATACCTCTCCTCCGAAAATTCTCTCTCCCCTCGGCACATCTGCTCATCTCCCGTTGCAGAGTCGACTTAGTAACAGCCCTCGCGCGCACGCACTTTTCTTTATTACACACTGAATTCACTCTTCTGGAGATCTTCTCTATAATCATTATAGATAATAGACCAAAAGAATTTTTGTTTTGAGATATGCAAATGTATCCAGTGAATTACAAGATAGACAAACGCGTTTTCAAAAGGGACTCTGCAAGTGCGGTGACACCGTCTATGCTCTAATAACACGCAAACACTTGCGGCTTAATCTGCAGAGCGCGCGAATCGCATAATTGCTTCGTTATGCACAGCTGGTGTAATTATAGTCCGCTGACTACGATAAAAAAAACAAGCTTCTACGTATATAGCGTATATAGCTGAGTATCTAGTTGGGCGTAAAGCACACCCACGAAAAATAATCATGTTGTCTACTGCATGTGTACTACTGTACTGTGACTCAGTACTGTGCATTGCATGAGTAGCTTTCACGAAATGCTCAAATTAAATATGTTACATTGTGCTTTCATAAAGCTTGAACGCAAAAAGTACTATTTTTATACAATAAATCAAAATTAAATTCTCTCTCTCTCTCTCTCTCTCTCTCTCTCTCTCTCTCTTATCGTTTTTTGGCTTACCGAAGAAAGTCCGATCAGTCCGAACTCTAGCTTATACAAAAAAATTTGTTTGAATTCGAGACCAAAAAGTACATTTTTTTGGAGAATTCGACATAGTACAGGCACACACAGAATCCATTTAAGCCCGAGTTAACCTCAGAGTTAGCCTTCGATAAAAAAAAACCTCCTCAGTCCATGCACGTAGCATAAGGAACAAAACGAGAGACGCAAGAGCTACCCCTATCGAGTCTGCCATACAAAACTCTCCTCACAATGCGGGTCGTATAGGTATGTACAGTGTACACACACCAACACACGCACATGCATACGTCATGTACTTCATCGTTATAGAGCAGAAGGCAATATTCGATGCGCACATCTGCCACGGACCGCGTGGCAGCAGGTGGTGACGTTATCCCCACCTCGCAATAAGGCCCCGTGCGCAAGCAGTCCCTTTTCCCCCACCAAAGAGCAGCATGCGCCACGCGACCCGAGACGACTGGCGCGTGTCTGCCGCTGACCGAGTGGGGGTTGTTGCTGCTGCTGCTGATCGCTTTGTACGTGATGTAGGTGTAAGATCGTAAAACGGGAGAAAGAGAGAGGATGGAAGCTGCTACCGCTGGTGTTCGCGGATTTTAATTAACTCTCGGATGTATAGGTACAGGTTAGGCACCAAAGGGGATCCAATACTAATTTTGGATGAAAGCAGCTGATAGATACTCCCTGGTAGAGACGTCAAGATAAATTAGCTAATTTCGTTATGAATTAGCTAATTTATAACTAATTATAATGAAACTAAAGTCTCTGAATTGTGAAGACGTATCGGGTATGTATAAATCACACTCAAATCTTGAGGATTTTGGGGACACTTCTTTGTTTATATAACTATCTATACATTTGAACTCCAATGATTCGGATTCCACTGCATACAATACATATAATTCATTGTACGCATGAAACTGCATGTCCCCAATACTCTGCGTGAGTACTTAAAAATAGTAGACTCATTGCACTGAAATTAAGTACTCACAAACGCAAGCAATGTAGAGCCACATGAGACTCATACGAGGACTTAAAAAAAAGGCTTAAAAGATTGTACAAAAATTTTAAAAATCAACGGCTTATGTATCCCTCCACAATGTTTGACAATAATGAATACATGAACCAATACAAATGCAAAAGTACAACTTTTTTTCTCGCTGCTCATGAAAAGAATAAAGAAAGCTTTCTCTCTTTCATCGTGGTACACGGGTTGCAACGCGTCGTCGAGATGAGAATAAAATTGAATAAGCCGTATGTAAATCCTTGCTGCCAAAAAGGGGTACGTAGGCTAGAGAATAAGTGCAGCAGGGGCCGTTAGCAGCAGCGGCGGCTGCACCCACACCTTTCGTAGCCCCTTTCAGTCGTTCAACCCTTTTTCTCTCCCTTTATCTCGACCCCGCTGGAACTTTTGCCTTGGTACCCTACGAAGATGATGTGTACAAAATGAAGAAGCCTGCGTTTGTTCGAGAGCGCCTCGAAAGCTTTGCGAATTGTGTTTGTTGGAGACTACTTACGAAGTTGAGGGTACAGGGTACATACTACATATACGCGATTCAAAGTAGAAAGGTCAATTAGATTTTAATGATTTTTCAAATACTGAACATTAATCTAGTTTTTGCGAGGGTTTTTGCTTATTTGGTTGCGAATATTTGGTGTAACACCTCGTATAATATAACACAGTGTTTAAAAATTAGGAGTCTTGATGATTTATCAGTATTTCATAATAACTTGAGTTTACTTATCTATTTTAAACATTTATTTCTAGAGAATGTATATTTATAATTTATATTTATTTTCTGCAAACATGTAAATAATTCAACAATTACATTTATTTTACAGAAAACTATACTTTCAGAAACTGGTAGCAAATTTGTTAATTTTTTACCAGAGTTATAAATAAATATAAAATAAGATGAAGGGATTTATATTAGTCAAATTAAAAAGTTTGTTTACGGGTTTACCTTGTATTCCAAACATACGCCAAATAAAAATGCTTCACGAAAAGTAATATAATGGGAACCGACGTATTTACACGTTATTGTAGTATCAATGAAATTTTGCTAAAAATCTATCGATAATACCCACTCGCATACCCATCGATACTCACATCGATATAATGCAACCCAACCCTCTCTAAAAGTAAACATCAACGCAGTTTCTTTTCGCTCATAACGAAAAACTAGTCGAATTCCCTCTATGCCTACAAAATGAAAATTAAAAAAGTTCCGAACCTCAATAAATCGATATCCATCTATCCCATAGTTTCTTTCCCTTCCTTTCTTCCCTTATAGTTTCTCTCTCTCCTCTCTCTCTCTCTATTGTTTCCTCTAATCCGCTGTTCCTTCAACCCTTTCGTACACAACTCGGCTCCTATGAGAATAACTTATTATTGTCAGAACCGCACACAAAGCGAAATCCCTTTGGAGACTTTAGAACAGCAGCCGGAGTAGCTACAAATGAGGGGTAGGGGAGTGGGAGGTAGACAACTGCGGTTATTATGAAAATGACGATGGACGTGGAGATGTGACAAGCGAGCTCGCAAGCGAGTCAAGAACGAGTGTACTCAAAACAAGAGACTGCATTTGCTTATTATTTTAACTATGAAAAGTCGAAAGTGAAGGTCGTTGATGAAACTCATGCAGACTGCAGGACACGTAGAAAAAATTGAAATTGGACGTATTTTATTATATATAGAACTTACTATCGTCTACACAAAGATCCAGTCATATTTTGCTCAAAGTATTCGAATTATAACAAATTCCATTCTTTTCATTTGCGCAATGCAAAGATATTCATCGGTGTGAGCTAGAAGTAACGGCTGTTCAAAAAATGTTGTTTCTCCGTAGATTTCTCGCAAGCAAAACTTTTTCTTGCATTTACTTAAACTTGAGCCGTGCAGCTCGAGGCAAATGTCAAAAATCTGCTGCATCGAATAAAAGAAATATTTTATTCTTTCAAAGCTGTAAGGGACGTCGAAAAGAAAGGAAGCCTCGCCTTAGTGCACGTAGCATCGGCTACGTGTCCAAAGCTCAGTCCGTCCAGAAAATGTGGTCTGCAACCTTCGAATGACAAAAAGTTGCGACGTCCAGGTAGAGCCGTACCTACAGCAACACGTGTCGCTTATTACCGAGCTACCTCAAGTGTGTCTTGAAGGTACTGCGTGCGGCCCATGTGTTGTCAACGTGTTCCCGCCCGAGCTAATATCGCGCCGAGCTGTAAATCACCTGATTTTACAACGATGCACGTGCTTTGCAGCTTCCGGGAGTCTAAGGAGAAAGCATTTATTTGCCTCAATTTTCCTTGACTTTTTGCAGAGATTTCGTTTGCTATAAGGATCCTTGTATTTTCTTAAGTTCAACAAGTAACAAGTTTTAATATACACTTGAATGTTTTTGTAAACATGCTATACTTCATAATTACTAGATTAATATTAATATTGAATACAAAAAATTGTTATCGTTTTCAATATATAACAAGAAATTAAATTTGTAATCTGTATCGATTCGATTATTTACTAAACTGATTTTATCGAATATTGCACGTAAAAACTATTATTTCTGCAATGTTACTGAAACTCCAATAGCGTTTAACAAGACGTCGAAATCTACACACGGTAAAGTAAGGAGCAGTATCTCTAGTACAAATAAAGTACTATACCAATATCTTTGCGAATGTGGGGGCATTAATGAAGAATATCTTTCTCTCTCTCTCTCTCTCTCTCTCTCTCTCTCTCTCTCTCTCTCTCTCACGTGCACGCGCAGGCCTCGGCGCAGGCACAAAGGACATCGGACGCTAAGGGGTACGGACAACTAAATCCGCGATAAATAACGCCGCCCCTGTTTGCTTAATGGAGAATTTTTTACGGCGGATTTTTTCTGGACTGAGATGATGCTGCGATCGCGTGCAACGGACAGACGACTGAAAAAAACATGTATTTAGGGGTAGAGTATAAACGTGGAGCAAAAACTGGAGCAAAAAACAAAATGAAATAGTAATGATAGAACAGTGACATAGAAAGGGACTGATTTCAATATACGTGCACAGCTTTGTCATTCTCACGTCTTTCGCGTACTTGTATGCAGTTGATGAATTATGACATTTCCACTGAACTCTGCCTGTCTCTCTCTTTCTGCCGCTGATACAAACAAAGCACAAGTGTATACTCAGCCGGCGATTTTTTTTTCGATACAACATGATTTTTTTTCCAAGTCCACACCAGTAAATCTTAACCTACTGGGGATGCAGTTATCGCTGTGGTTATCGCTCTCTATATAAGGGTGAGAGCCAAGGTGAGAGCTTTATGTCATATATTTGTTTTCTTGTTTTTTATAACGTTTCAAGCATCCCTCTCGCGATGCACGTGTCTTTTGCTTATACTAAAATTAAATGAGTTAAGTTGATATTCTTATTTTCTTTCAGAGCGAAGAAAGCTTAATAGCTCGCCTCGTAGCTCGCAAAAGCGTCGTCGACGATCCTATAATCAGGAAACATCGCATCGCATATCACGAGATTAAATTTACTAAAGCGGGGAGTGTAAATAGCCTGGCGGAATAACGACTGTGCCAAGCTTGCTAATACTCGCGAGTTCAAAAGGGGTGCCTCTCTCGAGTTAGATATATAAATATAATCGTCTGCCCTTTCCAACTCGCTTTCCAATTGACGTCATAGCTGGACTCTTTTCTAGTTGGGACATGCTGTCTTTTTTTCTTCGTCCTCCTCCTCCTCGTCGTCGTCGTCTTCGTCTTGGTCTTCGTCGTCGTTCGTCGTCGTCGTTCGTCGTCGTCGTCGTCGTCGTCGTCGTCGTCGTCGAGAGGGACACGCCAGGAATAGACATCAAGAGACTCTACGATGCTCTTTTTTGCCTGCGGGTTTGTAGTCACAGTGTATTTCGCGAAATTACAAAACTCGTGAAGAATAAATTGACGAATAGCTGAGTTTACCATGAAAATAATAGAGTCCTTACTGTTACAGAACGATACGAATTTTTGAATTTATGCGGACATCGATTTGATTGGGTTAAGCGCATAAATGTTAAATATATTCTTATTGTCACAGGACTAGTTTGATAAAATTATTTGAAAGCCTGAGGAGGGTTTTGCTTAACTTAAATAATTTAAGTTCATTATAACTCGAGACTGCTAGAAGCTCGGAGCACAAAAGCACAATTACTTCGCGTATTTACTTTAGCTCGTAGACTGAGAGAAGAAACGTTAGATGAGCAATTCCGCACTCCGCGCTTGAAATAACAGCTTTAAGACTGTTTAGCCAGTATAATATCGCGAAGCACACCGTGCTCTCGAGCCGAATGATTTTTCGTCTTGATAAAAGCTAATTTTCAAAAAAAAACTTATGCCATTTTGAGCATCCCGTGGTGCCGAGTCTGAGGACGGGCACGTAAGAGAAAAGCATTTGAATGTGACTATTAACAACAAAGGCGTGCGCCACAACTCGCACTCGTGAGGAGAGGAGAAAAAGCGCGAGAAACGTAATCACGAGCGCGCGCGCAGCGTTGCAGAGAAAAATCCATTTTCACGGAACTCTCTGGCTCTGTCTCTCGTCCCGTCGCGCGTCGCCATGGAAATCGAGTCGCCGCACGCTGTCGCGATTAATTATACACGAAATCCCACCTACACTCGGTCCACTCTCTGTTTTATTAATGCAGCCAAGCCTTTTCAAGCTCAGCTTTTAAGCCCCTATAGCTATACTATACACACACTGTATAATTGTTTATAATAGCTATAGGGAGGTATATTGCTCGTGCATGTTGAATATTTTTTTGTTTTTACGTGCGGGAAGGGGTTCTCGCCAGTGGCTGCTGCAGTCGATGGTTCAATGCGAATGTCAGGGTCGTCGCTATGCTCGATTTGTGCAGACAGCGCGTGCGCCCTGGCCCATACGTACATTGAGCGTTTTCATCTCGGCGAGCAGGCGACAGCATGCAGTCGAAAGAGAATCGCTCCCAACTCGTTCACGAACCTTTTTCCTCTAATTTTTAACTGATGCGCTTTCCGTATGATAAGCACTCATGACTTTTTCGAAATAATTCACGCTATAATTGCTTTTTCATATAGAAGCTACTCACTTTTTTTCTATCTCTCGCGCAATCGCATTATTTACTGTATTATATTATTCTATATAGGTGTAAGTTATATATTATAGAACAAATTTTTGATGGAAGTATAAAGATTAAACTGAGCTATTTTTTTCGCAAATGTAATAGTTGAAATCAAATTTTTAGGTTAAACGATCAAAATTTTTATGTTTTTTTAATTTAAAAATTAACTTATAATTGACCAATACATGACATATTGAAGGAGCATATAATATATATATATATAATATATGTATTATATATATTATATATATTTTTTATATGTATAATTTCTATATATTATGAGAAAGAGAGACGAGCAGACTTTTCGTTCAAAAGAAAAAAATAGGTAAATATTATATTGTAGCTTGTAATTGCAATTCAGCAACATTGGAGAAAGAATAATATCTCAAGGAGCCGTTGCGCCATTGATGTGAAAATTTCGCTAAGCTCTCAAAAGCGATGTTATCTGCGGCAAGCGGCAAAGCATACGTGCACAACTGCACACTGTACAGCATACGTACAATGAGAGTCGCTTAACCGCGGGACATATATCTCGGCGCGCAAGTAATCGTTGTCGGTTCTCGTGAACCGCCGTTCGCATACTATATTGGCCTATTGAATTCGCTAAAGCGTCTAGTCCTCCTTCGTCGTTTCCTTTCACCGTTCGACTGCTTCACTGACTCTGATGGACATTGGACATACTGACCATTGACACCTACTTGAATGATAATTCCGAACGTTGCGCTGCGCTGATAACGAATCAACGTTTTTTCTGTCGACCAAGTCTTAGAGGTTCCTACATCAATCCTACAATTAGTTTTCAGCATAGCATTTGCTAGTCTTTTTTTCGCTTTCTGGTAATTTAATTCTATAAAGGTGCGACACTGCACAAGTCCATTTTGCTCCATATCGGCTTTCAAGCTATTTCAATTACGAGCCAGATTACGAGATTATTTATGACACTGTCTACTAAAAATATAGTATATATAATAAATAATTTCATATCACTAGCTTGAGTATAATAACGATTACTAATTAGTTTTTGATCTACCATTATATATAAAATTTTTATATTATTAATTGCCAAGATGAACTGAGATTTCGGTTCAGATATTATAAAAAATCTTGGACCAGTCTCGCAAAAGTCTCTGTCAAAAGTCTTGTAAAAGTCTTGCAAACTGCACGATCTCAGAATTATGCGAGACTTTTCATTTTAAATGATACTTTAAATTTTTATGTACAAAAAGTTTAACTAACTTGTCGAATTTTTAAAAAAAATTTTCTTCCGTCAGAATTTGAACCGATCACCTTTTGCTTAGTGGATATAGCTATTATCCACTGAACCAAAGTTTTGATCTGGTCATGTAATTTTAAACGCAGGTTATAATGTACATGTCTTCGTTTGTTTTACCTTTTAACTTAAACGTTGATTTCGATGACAAAAACAAAACATTGGCCTAGTGAAAGCTTAAATCTACTGAGCAAAAAGGGATCGGTTCAAGTCTTGCCAAAGGAAAATTTTTTTTACATGCGGTATTTGTTAAAATTAAAAAATTTACAAAAAAATTGCAGAATAGTTTCAATCGTGCTTATTAAAATAACAACTGCTGCTATAACAAACTGTCAACAGACAAATTCAAAAATGTTAATCATCGTTGGATGTAAATATAATGGGTAGTATTAATAATTAATAAACAACCTTACATTTATTTACTAATCCCGAAGAATAATGACTTCGATATTATTCCTTAAGCTACTTTTAAACAATTCATAACAACTCACGGTCCATGTAAGAGGACCAACGAGCATTGAGCATCCTGTATCTTAATATCCAAAAAATCTATTCAAGGAGAAAATCTATTCGAAAAAAGAGAATAATCTTGAGTGAAAGGTGGCGTACAATGTCTGCTCGATTAGTATTAAGCCTCGTATTAAGCAGAAATTTGTCGAAAACCAAGAGATCACATGAGGTGAACGACCTCTTCCACTTGCATACACACAAGACAGAACACACATCCCTCGGATTACAAAAGCATTTCCTAGAGTAGCATTTCGTTCGGAAAACAATCCGCAATGACGAGAATAGCGCTCGGCGAGCATTTTTAGAAGACGAGCACATAGACAGACGTGGCTGTGGCATGTGCAAAGGCGGAGAGAGTCTCTGCATGAGCGTGACCCGCATTTCTCGCTGCACTGTTTTCTCGAGGCTAAATTCATTGCCGCGGTTAACGCGTCTTGGATTTTCGTTACTTTATTGATTTAGCAGCTTCGATCATCAGCTGCTCGCGGCTGCTTTCGTTCTCTCTTTCTCTCTCTCTCTCTCTCTCTCGCTCTCTATTTCTCTGGATAGAAAAATTCGCTAATTACTTTTATATTTTAGGCCACCGTGTTGTTTTAAGAAATATATTCAAAAAGACTTTTTTTTCAAAATTTGTTTCAACCAAAATGGAAACATCCTTAGTCATTTGGTTAATGATATGCAAATATATTGCATAGTAAGCTCGATATATTAAGATAAGTTCCTATAATCTCGTTCCTAAATCTATTTTTATAAATTCGTATAACACACATTTTTTGATCCATAACAGCTTAAAATATAATAATTCAGAATCTGAAGCTGGACGTGAAGCGAATATTGAGAAATAGCATAAGAAAAAACGAATCAAGAATCAATAAATTTTTAAACAATCATAGAGCATGGTGAGTTGATCAAGATGAAAGAATCTGAGCACTAAGAGTAAAAGCAGCACCGTCGAGAGCACCGCGCACACGGCGGTGTTATGAAACTCCTGCAGTGCAGTCTATCTATAAAACCACAGCAGAACTAGAAGAGCAGCCTCTAGACTACGCCCGCACACGCGCCGCTCGCATTAAAGCGTTTAAAGGCCGGTAGTTCGGGAGGGAATCTTTGTGAAAAGCCGCCCGACACCCACGATGCACCTTTTCTATATACAGAAATAGCTGATACATATACACACACACACACACACACACACACACACACAAATGTATTTGTATACGTACGAGTATACGTACAATGTACATATTGTCCTCGAATAATCGGCATGCAGAACGAGCTGTGATATCTTACAATGAATTTTTCGAGGATTTTTCGCGCTTGTCTAATTTGGAGGTCGGTAAAAGGAGGGATGTCTGTTGTGATGTTGCCGCGCTGTGAAGTCCGATCGGCCTTCTTTTCACACCTCTAGGCTGATACTCTTTTACAACGTGCCACTGAATCCCGTATGTTTGTTACTTTGAGGAACGTCGCGCGCGCCGACAATAAGCCGAGAGCAAGTCTCTGCTTTCACTTTTCTCTTTCTTATGCACAACGTACATAATGTTACGCAGCTGATTCTACCCACGATAACATCTAACATTAACGATACTGTAGCATTAAGATCTTTTTTTATCCTTTTTTATCCTCTTTTTATAAACGTTTCAATAAAGAACAGCATATACTAATTATATCAGTTCAAGATTACGTTTAAAATGATGCTTGAAAAACAAATAAACCATCGAATCATGCAACTTTTCTCTCTTCCTTCTGCAGTCGGCAAAATCTCGGCCGGTGGGCCTCCTGCGCTCATTTCCCATCGACAATAGAAGCTTTAGCACAACTGCTCCGCCTCGTAAGTTGTAACGCGACCTTACGTCTCGACAGGACGTCGCACGCGCCTCCGAATCGGCACAATGGGCTCAGGCCCTCGAGAGAGCATAAGTAACAGAAGAAAGTGCCACAGCGATACCAATTCGTTCAT
Source organism: Philotrypesis tridentata (assembly GCA_018906965.1). NCBI lineage: Eukaryota > Metazoa > Arthropoda > Insecta > Hymenoptera > Pteromalidae > Philotrypesis > Philotrypesis tridentata. Next base: position 6,109,496 of record JACCIB010000011.1, on the reverse strand, counting down.
TTACTGCAATTATATACCTAGAATAAGAGACCATATAAATCTTTCGAAATTTTCTGTGTGTCTGCGCAGCAATAGCAGCCTCGTGTTTATCTCGCACGGCAAAGTCACATAATGATTTTTTATGAAAGCTTGTATATATATTAGTAGGTGCGAGTCACCTACTAATATATATTGATGATTAATGCGGTATGTCCTTCCAACTTTCTGCACCAACGAATTTAATTATGCCACTTTCATTTAATTGTTGAATATAATATCATGCAAAAAATATAAACCATGTCGAAAGTTTAAGATGGAAACAATTTAATATAAATTGCTAAAAGTTATTTGAAAAATGTACTCCAATACCAGCGTTTAATTACTCATGCCTACCCCCTTAACTCCGTCAAGGGGGTCTCGACCTTTTTAAACATTCGCTCCAACGACGACCCAAGCAAAGAATATCGTTGTACCCACACTAGCGTTAACTGCGCGCGAGGTGTGATATTTTTAGCCAAGTGTAGACTCGCGAAGGAGAGAGAAAGCGCAAGCCGCGACTGGGAGTGAAAGAAAGGAAGGAATGAATTAAAGCGACGAGTGTCGGACGAGTTTTAAGAGCTCTACAGGCTTCTTTTGCTATGATTCAGCGAGGAAAAAAAAGGAGCTACAAACTTTTTTTGTCAGATATATTTCAAGCCTGAGGAAAGATATAATATCGTTTGTGCTTGTAGCTTGCTCGTATCGAAACGCATAAAACTTATTTTTGAATTTTTTTGACTTTGATGGCGTAAGTGAACGGCAGTTGCAACTCATAAAAGTTTGATTCTTCGTAAAAAGAATGATATCATTGAATTGTATATAGCTTGACTTGCTAGAAGCGTTGAGACATGTTCACCAATAACAAGTGAAGCGCATAAGTAAAAAAAGGAAAGACTTTAGTCGATAATCCAAACAGCTTTTAGTTTAAATCGGACCATGTGATTTCTCAATGGCTATCAAAGTAGTTAGACTGCAATCTCTGCTTTATTTCAAAGACAAAAATACCATTTTACTTGGACAAACATATTAAATTGCTGTCGATACACTTTTTATTGGGATTATCTGACCTTTGTTGGATAACTTAGTAAGGATAAAAGGAAAACCTCTCAAAATATGTTAATTAGAATAATATAATTCCTCAGGACTAATCAATTCAACTGTCGCGTCGTATAATCGTAAAAGCGAATGAAAAAAAAGCAAAACCAAATTAGCCCTTACGTCTATTGACTTTTCTAAAGCCTTCCCACTCCTCGCATCCGAGCTCGCATCTCTTCGCCCCGGAATTGAATTTCCAGTGCGCAAAGGGAGAGTAGGTACATTAGAGCCTCGTCGCATACCGAGAAGTGCACTCTCTCGTGCGTCACGAGACGGCGGCTTGCGCCTATAAATATATATCTCTTAGCCGAGGAATTGGGTCGCTGCCCTGCGTTAAAAGCCATGATGCCTATATACTGGCGCATACTCGTGGCATCAGCTGCAGCCGCTTCCGCGTATGAAACGCCAGAGACTATCGTATCTACAACCTATACTTGTATTCAAGTTTCCGGAAAATCATGTACGAGGATAGTCATCGTGCGCGTATCGAGAGTTTGGGAGTCTTTAGCTTGAGAGCTATCCAGAGCTACTTTGCTCCAGATCGATTATGATGAATTAAACAAATTTCATATTATACAATTATAACCTGAGAAGCCCGATCAATTGAGAAATTTAGTGCAATGCTCAATTTTGCTAAGTAAGTATAGCTTACATGTTCTTGCGGGTAAGCTACATTTGTTTACATTTGTTTACATTTGTTTACATTGATTGATGTTCTAAATGCCTAAAGCGTGTCATAGAAATGTTGACTCTCATGCGCGTAAATATTCTATATTTATTAAACAAGAATGGTAAATCTTCTTTTGAACTAGACTTATTTACTTATTGTAATGCGATGCGATGATAGATGGTCAGTTTATAATTCTTAATTAAAAAATAAACCGTTGCATTGAACAAAATTCGATATCCTCAAACATGCTTAACATCTGCGTTTAAATCAATTTCATTATTCTCCTCAAATCTACTATAATACACTATTTCGCGTAGTATCTTACTATTTCAAAAACTCCATCATTATCCTGAAAAAATACGATCCTCTCAAAAAATCCAATTAATTTTCTTCTACGCGCACTGTGCAATCTCCTTCTAAACCTCTCCGACTTGGGCATAATCTAAAAAATTAGACAGAACCTCTCTCTGCGGTGCGGCCTGCAAGCTGCTCGCTTTTTCGGGGGCCTGTCTCGCGCCCAAAAAGCACACGCGTTGTAGCTCCTACAGATGTTATTGTCATATGGCAGACACGACTCTCTCTCTCTCTCTCTCTCTCTCGCGCTCTCTCGTTCTCCGCTCTCTCGCTCTTGCGCTGAGCCCTATGGAGCCGTCTTGAAAGAGAAAAACCGCAGAGCCTCTGCGTATGTGTGCGTATGTGTATGTGTGTGTGTGGGGGGCGGAGGAGGGAGATAATGCAATGGATATACAATATACATATACAGTTAGGTATAGCTGAAGCTTCCTTCTTCACGTTTTTTGCAAGAATGTTTTGAACGAGGTTTTGAATGTCTACGTATATGTCGAATTTCAAAAAATAAATGCACTTTTCTTTGGTCTAGAATTCGCAAAAAAAATTTTTTAAGCTAGAGCTTTCGGATCAATGGGACTTTCTTCTGTAAGCCAAAAGATGATGAAAAATGCCAAGGAACATGCGAAATATAGAATATGAAAATTTAACATGGGGAGGCATATGGAGGAAAAAGAAAAAATTGGCTATTCGCATTTCTATTATTTCTATTTTTTTAAATGGGCATAACTTTTTATCAGAGCATCGAAACTTGGCATATTTTTTTAAAATTAAAGCTCTTTTGTAATACTTTATTATAGTGCTATTCGACATTTTATTGGTGCCTCGGAAACATTCGTAGTTGTGATTATTCCAGTGTTTTGACGCATGAATTTTCTGTCAAAAAAGCGTAAAATGGCTCAGATATATGGTTACTAGTAATTTTTCCCAAGTTCCTCTGCACTTTTGATTATCTTTCGGCTCACAGAAGAAAGTCTGGTCGGTCCGAAACCTCTAGCTTTAAAAAAATTTTGTCGATATCTAGACCAAAGAAAAGTGCATTTTTTCATTGAAATTCGACATATCTGTACATGCCCATTGTACAATGTACATGCGCGAGGGTTAGTATCTTATAGAAATGTATCTTTTTACAGGAGTACGATTTTTTTTATAAATATATATACGGTCATTTTTAATCAAGAAAAAACTATCTGTAGAAGTTACTAAACTTCATCTGAATACTCATTCAGATAAAATATTCGCATGAAAAAATTATTGTAATTACAGTCATTCTGAGTCTAATCAATGAAATACAACTTCATTTATTTAAAAATAAATATCACAAACTATTGTTAAACTGATAGAACATCAATGATTACGTAGCTAATTTATTTATGCTCTCGTATTTCAGTGTGTTGTAAATATTTGGGGAAAAATAATTTCAATATTTCCATGAGTGAAAACACCGAGAATGACACTGACACTACTCTCACATATCCTTCACATTGATTTGTTCAGACCAAAAAAGCACAATATGCATTCCTTTACTATCTAGAAAACTTAATTCCTTCGACTTAAATAAAAGTAATGATCACAACTTTTCAACTTCAGCATCTCGAGTTCGTGAGAGTTTCATCCATCACAAAATCCCGATTAAACTTCTTCCCCCCCCCCCTCTCTCTCTCTCTCGCTCTCCCGATTCATACCAGAATCCTTACCACTATTTGCACCAATCGTAAACTACGACACCGGAACTTCTTAAAAAAAGCTATAATTTAACTTCTTGCAACCCTTCTTTAAAAAAAAGTCAAACCCCCTCGCTTATCCCACGCTCGTCTGTACAGCCTCCCCCGAAAAACGGGGCAGCTAAATCTCCGGAGTCGTAAAACTATAATTCCGTTCAGGATGTGGCTCAAGGGTATAAGAAAAAATAGTCGCCTGAGAAAAGCATCTCGGGACGCGAAAGTACAGCAGATTTCCCGCCAGATGTTTTCTAGAGAGTTTCTGAAAACTCAGGTCAGCATCTCTGCTCAGGTATACAGCTAATGGGCAAGCAGGTATAACGACGACACAAGTGAAGAGGAGGGAACATGTGCTGCCAATCTGCTGCGCAGTTCATCTCGAAATGAAAGCCCTGGTACTGAGACTTAAGAATCGTACGAAAGAATAAATTTAGCATAGAGCAGCTTAGAGGTGTACACGTGCAGTGCAGATTTCCAGCTCGAGGTGACCTCGGAAACCATTGCTGCGTATGGCAAGACTTTTGTTTTTTTTCTTCGTCAAGTCGCACAAGTTGATGAGAAAGTGATAGTCGGGTTGGGTTGGGTTGGGTTGGGATACTGCTTCTTGCATCGATGAAAAGAACTTTTGATTTTTCCGATAGTGTTGATGAAAACTTTGTTTTTATGTTTTTTTATTATGTTTTCTAGACACTATATCGTCCCAAACTTTAAAATATAAAGAGTGCCAAACTTAATTTTAAATTAAATAACATGTGGGGAGGAGTGTGAGGGGGAGGGGGTGTACAGAAAAATACAAACGTCAAAGCAAGCTTTCATATTTTAATTTAAAATACAATCGAAAGGAGATTGAGGTAAAAAAGATCAAATAAGAATTAAATATTAGAACTTAAGTTAAAATTAACATTTGATAAGTTGAACGTTGTAAATGTTTTTGACTAAACTTTTGTGTATAGAATCGCATTGTAAATAAAAAACTAGGCCATGGCATACAAAATCTAAATAAACAGAACTAAATTACATTTTTAAATAGATGATCCAATAATATGTAATTTTTTCATTGAACGATTCTATTGAAGAGGTGCATTCATCCGAAGTTTTTGAATTCAAAAAAGACAGTTACGAGCGTGGGGATCACTGGGGAACCGCACGTAAATACAACACACAAGCGCCAACTACATTCTTCATATTTTATGCGGTGTACTATCCAGATGTCGCTACAATCTGCAGCACTGCTTTTCGCGGCAACGGTAGATAAACTCTGAACTGTCGATGAGAAGAAAACTGTTCAGAAAGACTTACCGACAGAGTCGACGCGCGTGATTCGTAAACAATAATCAGCTGCGCGAAAAAAAACAACAACAGACAGACGACACTGACTTATTGCGTTATTGTGTAAGAACATAAATTGCAAGAAGGACCAACGATTGAAAACGTTCTTCGTATAAGTATATTACGCATTCGATAAATTTTCTTCGCGCGCCGTTCTCCGATGCAGGAATATTATTATGAACGGTGAAAATGACGGGATTGCGTAAGAGCACGCGTAATTATTCACTGAAATCATTATCGGCCAGCATAATCTCTCTAACCTCTCGATTGCAAAAAACATCTGGCTAGCGATTAAGCAGCCGAAGAAAGAGCCATCGGCTCAGCAGCAAGATTGGAAAAAAAATTCTGCCACTGAGCATCTAATACGCGCGCAACAATTGCGATATGCGCTCGATGAAATCCCTCCGGACAATAAGTCGACAAACTCGATTAGCCCAGTGACCTAGTTTTTTTGTATGGGGCACTCATTTCCTCGAAAGGAAAAATCGATGAGCTCCCCCTTCATGCAAGTGAACTAACAGGAGGGAGTCTCAGAGGGAGACTTGGTCCTGGATAAATATGTATGTCTGTCAAGAACTACGTGTATATACCCTATTACAAGCGTGATAGGCGCCTACTGTGCCCGTGGCAATTCAAAGAAAAAAGAAAACAAAGTCTCCCACTTGAATTAAAAAACATGATTGTCATCGCGTATATGATTTAGCCCTCTGTGCTATGAATTACCCGCAAATTACCATTATGCGGATTGCGAACATTCTAGCTGACATATATTATACCTAAGAATAAGCACTAAGAACGAAAAACACGTTCAAAGTGCTTTTTCCTCAAGTAAGTTTACAACAGAGACGTCCGTCAGGCCAAAACACCTGATTTCGCGGTAGACCCTAACCTCAAATATCCGGTCCACGGAGCGCTATTAAAAAAGTCGTCTCGGCTGCTCCCTCCCACTGAAAATAAATCGGCTCGTCCGCGCCTCCGATCATCCCAAAATTCCCTCCCGCGACCTAACCTCAAGCCCTCCACACTGAGAGGTAGCATATGAAAAGACAGGCTAAACACCAAGTACCTTAAACGTCAACGCTACACACTGAGAAGCAGGAAGTAGCTTTTCAGAGAGACTCGACGACCTACTTGGAGTAAAAATTGAGCGTAGAGAACTGGAGAGGAAACTCACCACTGTGGCCGGTATTATTGCTCGAGGCCTGTCCCATCCTCCGACGCTGACGAGCCGCAGCACCAGACGACGAGGTACTTTCTTCGCGGAGTGCGGACTGTTATCAGAGGCGTCGCGCGGGTTGCCGAGTCGTCGCGCCAGGAAGCATGACGACGCCGGGTTCTGGTCCTGGCAGCTGTGACTGTGCGAGGCAATAGTCAGCAGCCTCTCGAATGTAAGTATAGGTAGCTGGTATATACGTATAACGCGGAGACTTCTTGGATGCGCTGTCGGCTACTCGCGGCTGTCGCCTGTCGTGCGAACTGCAGCGAAGAGAGGACTATGCACTCGCGGTCGATCCGTTACAGCCACCACTACAGTCTCTCGCCGCGTTTATACCGCACAGTCGGATCAGTCGGATCTCCCCGATGATGTATAGCGAATAAGCGAAGCCGCGGCGGACTGTACTCGTACACACAATTCTGCACGCATGTGTATGTTGTGTGTTGTGTGTTGTGTGGGTGAGTGACCGACTATACACTCCCAACTCCGCGACTAGTGACGACTACAGTCTACACTTAGGATACTTACGTCGAGGGGAGAATGTCGCGACTCGCGACTAGTGCGCGCGAGGACTGAGTCTGCGCTCTGCGCTGCAATGTCATATACTTACTGATATTCTACTATTGCCATTTCAGCGGCGAGAGCTGCTCGAGCTCATCTCTCTCTCTCTCTCTCTCTCTCTCTCTCTCTCTCTCGCGGGGGGCGCCGGGCGCGGACGATGTATACGATAGTATTTTGTATATATATGTTGTCGAGTAAGCCACGGAGACTTGGTGATTGCGGAGCGAGTGGTATAAGTAAGTATAAGTACTGCAGCCGCACTGGTGTGCCCCGAGGTGACGAGGTCTCGTCTCAGCATGAGAGAATATCGGTCAATGAGAGAACAAAGGAACGCGAACGGTTCTTTTTCAGAAACAGTCGCGCTAATAGGATTTTGCTTTCGAGACGTGCTAATTACTTGTCCAACTATTTACTACGATGGATTTGCCGTTTTTTTCAGTCTTTCTGTAGGATAGGAAAATTCCTACATGAGTCGTTATTATTTCAAAATAGGAGAAATACAATACACGCCAAATGATTAAATGCATTGCATTTCCGTAAAAACTTTTTAGCTCAAGCTCAACGTTGAGACACATAAAATATAAGTACTTGCATAGTACATATAGCATCGCATGAAAACGAAACCTAGTTTTACCATGAAAAAATCGTTATTTTCTACTCTCGCACTGTACACACCTTCGTTCCATTTCATCTTATTACTTGTCTTCCCCAGATGGCTCGAATTTGACATTAACATGTGCAGAAAATGCAGCTGGAACTTGAAGATATGTTGCGTTAATCGCGCAGTAAGATAAGAAAAAAATTAATCGCGTCCATGCTTATAGGTAACTCTAACTATAGTAGTATATAGACTATATGTGGAATCGAGCGGCAATGCACAATGCACTGTATACATTGTAATTGGCACAATAACCGGTATGGCGACTAGAAGGCAATTGACCTGGAAGCTTCCCATCACTCATCAGCTACACCTCCTGGCAAAGCTCCGCCGCATCTCACGCAATCCCTAAACCTCACGACTTGCAATGCAATTCTGTTGTAACTTGGAAAAATGGAGACAATGGGTCGGGGCGCATTTGGACCTATACTGCTGAACGATGGAAGCGAAGGATCAAGCGATTATTTATGATCGCGTGCTGGCGTGCTTTGACTTTTGATGCATTACAGTTGCTTGCTTATAGACTTGCGTGTGCGCACAATGCGCACATTGCACGCGTGCCTTTTCATTCGCGGGAAATTCACCTTAATTGCAATGCTGTATATTGTATTCTACTTCTACGTCAATACAAAAGCAGATAGTCTGCATATATGCAAATACATGGAAAATTGAGACAAGTCTGCGGGCTAACCGCTGCGCTGCCGTCCACTTCCGCGAGATTGTCAATCACACCGAGTGCATCGTCCCTTGGATCATTACGGAGCTGCTTTTAAAGAAGACAGCTGAACACCTATCTGTGCAGAATGCATATCATACGTATTGTTACAGTAATTCCATATATATTTAATTTAATTTAATTTAACTTATCCATGTATATTTATGCGCTTATAATATAGGGGATGCGAAAACTTATAGATAGGCAAGTACTGTACGTCATCTGTTATCGTAATAATTTATATAGAATGCTAAAATAATTCAATTTAGCTCTATAAATATTAAATATAATGATTCCAATAAAACTCTATAAGTATACGTTTTCGATGCATTTAAAATTCTTTTTTTAGAAGATGTTTGACTACATTGTTACACCGATTTTCACAAAAAACCGCGCATCACATATTGAATTATGCATTTAAATGCGAGAGTAACAATGGCTCAATCGGTAGATCGGGCTAGTAATAGAGATGCATGGGTTAAATGGTGAGCGCAATTGACTGCATTTTGATGCTTTTCAATAGTTCTATTTGTCGAAAAATGAAAAATGAAGGCACAAGTTTCGGCGGCATTTAATTACTGCGTAATAAGCTGTATTGTTAGATGCGGGGATAAGTGTATAAAATCGACAGATCGCGCATGCGTATGCTTGCAGGGGAGATGATGCGTGGATTTAGGACGCGCGCAATGTACAATGTTAATTGAATTTGGTGTGGAAATGAATAAACCGGCGTTGGTAATTTGCTATCGATGAACGAAGAGGTATGGGATAGTTGTGGGGCCGGTGCAGCCGGTCTCCTTGGTTACCTCGGCGGCAGAAGCACACACAACAGCAACAGCCGCACAACTTGCAAGTATAACGTAAGGGCTGCACGCGGCGCACTCACCGACTCGCGAGTCGCGACTGCGACTGCTGCAGCAGCAGTTGCGATCAGTCAGTTGGCGATCGTCCTTCGAGCTGTCTCGAGCCATCCTGGCAGACTCGCTGCTTCTTATGTCCATCCAAATGAATGTGCTTTGTCAATGGGCTTATAGACTGCCATCTGAGCTCGACTGCCGCATCCCTCGAGTCGTCGAACTATGCCGCGAGCGTTGACCCCGCAACTCGTATTAGTTTCGATTTCGCGGCTCGCGCTGCAGTCTCAACATATCGATCGACACCTACTGCTCACCAGTGCATGTGTCAGTCTCCAGGTGTAACGTGCGACCTATGGAATACCATGAGCGGACAGATCGGATGGATGACTCTCGGGGCAGTGCAACTACTCCTGATCCTCGGCCTCTTGGCCATCGGTAAGTTCGCTTCAACTCCAGCCTCAACTGCTTCCGAATCTTATACTCGTCTAAATCGAATCTTATGCTCGTCGCGCGATAGGAGGAGGCGCGATAGACTGCTTCAAATGTGTGTCAGTCGGAGGCGACAACGAAGCTTGCGACGATCCCTTCCACAACAACGGTAGTCTCGAATTCCTACAGTCGCCCTGTCTCGGTGGACGCAAGGGCCGAGATGGACTTTTTCCTGCCACTACTTGCATGAAGCTCGCCGGTAGATATGGTAAGATTTTTTTTCTGCTTTCCGCATGCGTCAATTAACGATGTAATTTTACTGCGCGGACGAGTTCCAGCGCCTTTTTTTTTATCTGACAAATTTTTGGCGGGAAAACAAGCCGCTTAACGCTTGCAAATGCATAATTGATTTGATCGATTCACAGCTGACACGGGAATTACGCTGACGGTGAGATTTTGTGCCTTGGACAGCGGTACGCTGACAACCGACTCCGAACTTATACGAATGTCACATTGTGGTGGATTCTACTTTGAGAACAGGTGGGATTACAATAAAACTCTTAAAAGTTCCGCTTATAATCGCGTCGCACTTCATCGAATTCTACAATAATACCCCGCTATGACTTTAACAAAATATATACAGATTATTCAGCATGTGGGCTGAGTTTCTTTTCGTTAGCTGTATCATTTACTTACAATAAATTATTTTTTAATAATCCTTTAGATATCTTCGAGGCTGTGTACAAGCCTGCAGCGACGCGGACGCTTGTAACTTAGCATCGACCTCCAAACCCATAACGAGCTTCACTCTGCTACTACAGCTACTCATCGTCGGAACGTTGCGGCGGTTCATTTCGACATGACACGATCGACATGGGCCAGTTTCATAGATATTACAACAACAAAAAAAACATATTTGTTGAATTTCTTGGAAAAAATTTGTCCGATGGATGCTTTTGGAAGACGCGTTGTGTTAAAGTTTTCTTTGAGACAAATTTCCTCCTTGTCTGATTGTTGAATCTAGTCATACTTATTCGACATTTAAGGATTTAAGACATTATAAATATAATACTCTAAGATTGAAATATTCATCGTACTGTTCGGCGCACCAATGCAAAAAACTGCCTTACTAGACTAATAATAAGTATAATCATTGTTTATTATATTATATATTATATATCAAGTATATAAATGTATGCAGTGTACATTGTATACAAAATATATACTTATGATATGCTTGTATATATACTTGTAACTTGTATTTAATAAAATATTTATTACACCACCATCGTTCCAAATGATAATATAATTCTATTGTATACCTATATAATATACATATATGCGCATATCTGCTATATGTTTGTAAAAAAAAATACGATCGACTATTTAATGATTCGAGACTTCCTTTCGATTAACCTTCAATGGTATAACGCTTGGGGACTAATTTTTTTTCTTAAATTATCCGGTGTACGAAATAAAAATAATTAAAATGTCTCGTCGAAATCGAACTACGAAAGAAGTCGAAAGAAATGATGAGGGTGTTCCAAAATTGGAAATCCCTACTAACAAGTGTGACGGTGCTGGAAAGCTTCCTCGGGTAAGAATGTGAATTTTAACATATTTTCAAATAAAATAACAAAAAAATTCTTGAACAATCAAGCAAATCTCGCGACTGAAACAAGTGTTGAGTTGGCCTGCAAATCTCTTCAGTTGGATCTGCGCATACGTAGCACATGAGCTCAACCCAATGATCTCTGAGAACAAGCTTAACAATTTTGTTTCTGAAGAAACAAATCAACTAGTCTCTAGTATCGTAGCATTTCTTCTCGGATTTATTGTTTTCAGGACTTACGAAGATTTGTTCGGCGTAGTAAGTAGAAATCATACCTTAAATACATCTACAGAAAATACTAAAGTCAAATCACAACAGATGCTGACAACAGGTTTGAAAACGATACGAGGTTTATTGAATCTTGGATGTGAAGGTCTTGAAGCTTTGTTCAGTGGCTGCCTCGTATTATTATTTTGGATAGGCGGAATAAGGCTACTCCGTAACTTTTTTGAGAAGATACTTAAATTACCAAAGACTTACGACTATCACGATCCCGAGTAAAAATACTTATTACTTTCTCGTTTACCTGAGTTAATGTCCATTGCTGAATTAATACTCGGTTTCAAGCTCTTGATTTTCTGAAATTCAGAGGAAATCCAGACTGTTGACGATTATAGTCTAATTGTTAAAATTTGCACATTAACTCGTAGTAAAGTTAAAGTTGCAAATTGAAATTTAAAGTTACAGATTAGTCGTTGAAATTATTCAGTAACACATAGGTTTATAAAATATACACACGCGCCCGCACATATATACCAACACACACACACACACACGCGCACACATGTATGTATATTTATAATTATATATATTGCACAAAGTACACTAACGGCACTTAGTAATAAAATTGATGTAAACTTCACGAACGTGTAAAGCCCACTGGCTTGCTTATAATTCTGTGTAAACAGAGAAAATATGTGCTGCGATTGATAATAATAAATAGATCATTCACGCTATATACAACACTTTATTATTCAACACTTCTCCAATAGACTTTCGTCCAATGTATAATATGTATAATATGATATAATCGTGTCCTATATACATAATTAAATACTTTGTTCTAGCGCAGAGTACAATATAAATAAAAATGCTTGAATTTCAGTATAAAATATAGTGCTTCTATGATTAATATTTTAAGGTATATGCGTTGTTGATTATAAAAAAGTTTCAATATTTTTCGTATAAATAAGTCTTGTCTAAAATGATTGATAAAATACAATAAAGATAGTACTTGTGAGTTACAGTAGAGTTGAGTAGTACAATAAATTAAGTTACAAAAGGCCGAATTTCTCGCGATAAGGCCACTTCGTTAATACTTTGATTTAGCACTGATACAGGATTATCTTTACTCAAAACAACATTTGCAAGTAAAAACGTAGATATTCTTCTTTATAAGGCACATCATCAATGTAGCACTAAATTGCTGCTACGATTCATTATTAATCGATATCATTCCCATGGTAGAAGGAAAATTACGTTAATGCACTCAAAATTTTAAAAATGTATATATATATATATAATGCTGAAAATTCAAGTAAAGATTCTCATTCTATTAGAAGAACTGCCCTATCGACGGCTTGAAAATTTATACTATCTATATAAAAGTCGCGTAACACGATGAGTGTTATTTCACAATATTGTCCTTTTCAGTCGTTTACAATGGTAATGGCAAGCTTGTATTCAGACCAGGTGAACGTTTTTGGTAGCTGGAGCTGTGAATAAAAAAATTTTACGTTGACTTATAACAAATTGTTTTTATAAAAATCGCTATGTTAAGATTGAGCGTAAGTCCAAAAAAGTACCTGTTCTGGAGTAGCGAGTACTTGAAATTCTTGTGCCATTTTCTCGGTCAGTTCATCAGGTAAAAGTACCTGCAACCAAGGACCTTGAACAACGTAGGGTCGTTCTTTGGATACCAACGTTCCGGTCACTGAAGGTGCCACCATCGTCACAGCAGCATGCGAAAGAATGGATTTGAAGGTGAAATGTCTGCCATGCATGACTCTACCCCTGATAAAACAAAAAAGTGAATTGTAATTTAGCATAAAATTTCTATAATTCAAACTGTAACTCGAAAACGAAAAATTTTATTTACTTTATCGCTAGGGGTAGAAGATTACCAGCCTCAAGGTTAAAGGTAAGATGAAGCCCGACAAGTGTCTTGATTCCGTTGTTGTCTTGCTCAACAGACATGTTCAAATCTTGTTCGCATGGAGACATCCTCTCGGACTTTATGTTCGGCTTGATATCTATTTCTTCTTCAGGCTCAGCTTTGTCTTCATCATCTGAGTCTTCACGACGATCGCGGTATTTTTGTGTACTTTTGTCGCCCATTTGTACCCACCTATAAAATGAAAGCCCAGTGTTAATAATTTTCAAGCGTGTATGCTTTGCAAAGAAAAAATATTATTTAACGCAATATCTCACCAACACTTAGCGGAAACACCACTGAGATTGGAGCCTTCCCGTTCGATGCCACTCTGAACTTTTTCGGCGACAGTTGAATCCTCTTCCATGATAGACTGAGTTCTATGCATGTCAGTCAATAACCAGGGCCCACAGCCCTGCGCTGTTTTTAATAAATTCACAACACCCAAGCCATTCCAGTGCTGTGCCGCCTGCAACTCTTCTGATGTGACGCCAATTATCTGCACGAAGGATATCTGAAACATTTAAAATAATGTTAAGGCACATTATTTTAAAATTGAATTTCTACTGTACTTATACTTGTCAAAGTATTGTTTGTCTGCAGAAAAAAAGATTCGAGAAAGACCCGAGACAGACAATCAATCGTAACTGAAACTCACATCTCCATGTGGCGTGGCAGCAGTCGTAGGAAACTGTGGATCTTTTCCCATCAATATTTGATTGATTCTACTAGGTCCATTACCTCCAGCACTTGCACTATTGCTGCCATCAAGTGGCGAATGCCATGATACGAAGTCTCCAGGCATTAACATGTTGCCTGAATTGAAGACGTACTTGGCGAGTTGCTGCATGACATTGGCTGGCCACGTTGGCGGTGTTTTATCACCGCGATCCCGGAGTAATCTGAAGGTCAATTCGAAGCCAAAGCCACTGGGACGTCCTGGCCCTGAGCGAGCGTGAAGACGACCATCGCCGTGGAGATCTGAGAGTCCGAGACTGCAAGAAAGGAAAACAAATTTTTTTTATTTATTTATTACAATATCTTTGTTATACCTGTTAATAATAAACATATTATTAACAGGTATATTAGGTTGAGCGAAATTTCTTTAGGGCACATTTTCTGAAATTACAATGTAGAAATTTGATTTCATTGCAAAAAATATTCCAACTTAAGTAATACAGCGTTTCCTAATAGTTACTAGATTTTTTATGTTCCACAGTAAAGAGTTTTTAATTACTCCCCCCCCCCCCGTACAGTATAATGATACATGATTATATAAAGAAAACATTTTAATATGGAAAGTGTACAAAAATAAATAAATAATTAGTAGATGATGTTATCGTTCGTTAGAATATTGATTTTTGGAAACTGATAATACTCATCTCCTCGAGCAAATGATCTTTATTTATGCCGACATTTTGGTTCCGTAGAAACTCTTATCAAGGCTTTAAATAATAATTGCTCCGCGCTTACATAATAACTGAACATGCACCAATTACATCCAGTATACAAAGGAGCTTTGCGTAACTTAAACTTTATCATTGCCGTCGTTGATCTGATTGTTGATATCATCAGTTTTCAAAAATAAATAAATAAATAAATAAATAAATTTTACAGGGCTTAGAATTTTGTGAAATACTTCATTAATTTTGAACAATTTTTGCTCAGGACGAAAAAGATTTTAAAAAATCTGGTAAACAATTAATTTTTTTAAAACAAGTATTAATTGCGACTTAATTACGTCAACTCTGATTCATATTTATTGGTTCCGAAAAAGCTCCAGTTCAATCAAATAATTTTTTGAAAGTCCATACATAGCATCTATCTTGAAATAAAAAGAATCTGTCACATAAAAATATTGAAGCCAGAGTGACACGCCATAAAACGTCAAGACTGTTTCGCAGCTACAAATAGCCCTAAGAAAAACCCACTTTTACCATTAGAGTCATAAAAAGTCTTTTATCGTCTCTCTTTCCATGGAGAACGATGCATATCACCTATACTCGACTGAAAAGAAAAACATGAAAAAAGTAAGTCTGTACACATACAAGCGCGTAACTACCAACTAGTAAGTATTTTCGTCTCGAGAAAGTGAGATCGGGTGCCGCGAGAAAAGGAAGAAATCGTTTACGCACCACCTACTCGGAAAGGGGAAGAAATCTCCTCTATTTCCGGTGTCGAGAGTGTAAGTTAGTTCTTTCCCCTCTATGTGCCACGCGCCGCGCGGCTATTATTAGCTTAACGCGCGCGCGCGTGCTTGCGAGTCGAAACCGCCGCTGCATTTCTCTCAATTACTTAGAGACAGCTACGAAACTTCAAGTACGTACTTTAAGCATACAATTACGTTTACGCGGCGATATGAAATCCCGGCTAGTATAGACAGATTAGATATGGGATTTTGAATTTTCGCGGGCTTCCAGAGCGCTGCACTCGCATGCGCGCAGCTTTTTCAGCTGACAATAATTATGCTATTGCTTGCGAATTCTTCAACGAAATTAAGCGACTCGACTATTTAAATTAATTGCAGTAGATTCTTCAATATTGAGTTAGGTAGTTGTAAGTATTATACTAAATCATTATCAAGTTATATTCGTTCTTCAATATTCTACATACATATTTGCGATAATTGCGTTTTCGCACCTCTATTTTCATTTTAAACGAGTTTTTTAGCCTTAAATATGACTGAGACTGATTGAAATTCGGAAAAATGTTATATTATTTGTATTAGTAAGCATAATTTGTTACTGAAATACTAAACGCATAAAAATTTGCAACGCAATAAAATTGTGCGTTCACAAGTGTTTTCGAAACGATTTGACATTCAATTTTTCTTAAAGGTATAATTAACAACATAAAAGATATGACAAAAGAAATGCGTAATTAAAATGATGAGCAAAACACGCACTGCTCGACACGCAGACTCTCTGATCAAGCTTCGCGGGGGGTATTAACATGCGAAGAATCTCTTGCATTTTGCATGAATAATTTGAAGTGAAAAGTCGTAACGGTATACGGTGCTGGACCTTGACCTCTAAAAAACACTTTCATCCCCCTCCGCGCGGTACTTAACTACATATAGATAGCTATGGAATTTTGGATATTTGTAACATGTACGCAGTAAGCATATATTGCAGTTGCAATCTACTGACTGCAGGAGATTGTGGAATTAATAATAAAAATGGAATAAATGCGATTCCCAATAGAATAGCTATTGTGAAAAGGAATGAAACTCACCTAACGTAGTGCCAGTGCGGCGGGACGCCAAGCTCCGGACAGCCGGGATTCTCGTACATGCTGATGTAGTCCAAAGGATCCGGACCACCCAACCTGCGCACAAAAGCGTCCACTGTGTATATTAAGCATGGCTGCTGGCCAATGCCCCAACGACTCAATCTCCATTTTTCTTCTCAACTGCTCAGCTGAGTGTCATCAATAATATTAATAATCAGCAGTAACTTTTTCGAAATTCCCCGCATCTAAGTAAGCAAGTAGTTTTTCTGATTTTGTCCCCCCCCCCCCCCCCTCGCGAATAAACATTCCACTTCAGACACGCCGCCGCCGTCGCGCGCAACAAGTGTACTTAAGTATATGCTCAAGCAAATATAGCATCATCCTCCTTAATTTTCTCTTTCTCTCGCTCATGACGTACCAGTACTTGACCACAGCCGTGACGGTGAGGGGGTTTGTCTGCTCCGGGTAGACCTCCTTGCAGAGATTGTGGATGGCCTCGAGTCCTAGAGCTGCTGCCGGAGCCATGGGGCTACCGTTCATTTGTTGCTGGACCGGAGGATGGTTGCCCGCGGGAAATTCCTCCCTTTCCCTCGATTCCCCGTACATTCCGTCTTAGAGCTCTGTTGGCTGCTGCACTGCCTCCTATACTATACGTCGTTCGGAGAAATATGCAGCTACAAGCGAGGGAGAGAAGACTGGTACTGAGAAAGGGACTAAAAGAGGCGTACCTAACCTCGAAAACGTACGATAAATTCTATACAGCGAGCGAAGCCGCCGCGCGTAGCTGACTGACTGCCTGTGGCCTGTGCCTGACACATCCACGGAGAATACGGATAATATACACAATACACGCAAGGAGCGAGCGAGGCGAGTAGGCGACGGACTGGAGCAAACCTAGTCTTTCCTTGCGAGGCTCACTGCGGGGGGCGGGGGGGGGGGGAGAGCTCTGCAGTTTGTTATTCGTTCGTTTGGCAGCAGGCAGCTCGCAGCTGATGTTATACTTACAGAGACTTTGTGAAGAAGCAGTCTGCAGTTGTATTATTAACTCTTTCCCAGAGATTCACAGAGGATTAACAGGTGTTTTTGCAAATTTTCTCTCTTTTTACTTATACTTACGAGCGGCTCCTCAAATACAGGAAAGCAATTTTTTTTCTTTTTCTTGCGCAGATTCGCGCAGTCGCTCGAAAATCATGCCGACGTCCAAGAGATGAAGCTGACGGAACTTTTGCTGGGTTGCGCGATCCTGCTGTTGTGGCCGGGTCCGCGTGACTGCCTCATTGTCATGGCTCTTAACAAGACTGCGGATCCACAACCTGAGTACAGGCCCGAGGGACCACTCGTTCTCTGCAAGTTTCTGTAAGTTTTCTTCCACTCAAGCTCAATTCATCTAGCTTAGTTTATCCATCAATTCACTTTTTACAGACCTAAGGAATTTATAGAATGTGACGATCCAATTGATCATAAGGGTAATAAAACAGCCAAGGAGGAGGTTGGCATGGGATGCGTCAAGGTAAGTAAAGAATTCTGTTATATTTTTTCATTAAAATTCATTGTGTGTCTTGTTTCTTACAGTTTGGTGGTTCCAAATACGAAGATGTTGAGAAGACAAAAGTATTTTGCACAGTTTTACCGGATATAGAATGTCATGGTTGTAGAACATTCTTGAGGGAAGGCATTCCCTGCATAAAGTACAGCGGACACTACTTTACAACAACGCTGCTCTACAGCATACTTTTGGGTTTTTTGGGCATGGATAGGTTTTGTCTTGGACAGACAGGTACAGCAGTTGGTAAACTGCTGACTCTTGGTGGCATTGGAGTTTGGTGGGTGGTGGATGTTATATTGCTTGTGACCAATTCTTTGCAACCAGAGGATGGTAGTAATTGGAATCCTTATGTTTAAAAATTATTATTTATGGGACTTATCTTGACTTGATGATGCTTGAAGCAATCTAGTTGAATAATAAAGACTTTATTTCAATGCTTAAAGTGCATAAGCATTGGATGCAGTTAACAAGTTAATATTTTTTAGTACTACAGAATAGATATTGCTCTTTTACTAAAAGTTGATAATCAATTTATAAACATGTAGAGTAAAGAAAATTTCGGGACTAACAAGACGAATTTTGTTGAGATGTCATAAAACTAAAGTGATTTGTATAATAAACAAGAATTTTGTTATATATTTGTACATATGAATTAGATGATATATAAAAATGTAAATAAAATAACTCTAAGAAAACAATCTTTTTGTAGTTCAGAATTTGTATACTAAAATAAATTATCAAACTGTTACAATATATAAAATTATACTTTTATTATATTATGTAGCTGAGGATCTTTAGCAGTATTTACAACTCATAGTCATCGGGATGGTAATGTTCGCTTATTAATCTATAAATATATGATGGTGCATTTCCTCCACTGAAAAGAAACCGAACAATTGTATATAATGTAAAATCCTATGTGTAGAGAACTACTCAAAAATAACTTACGTATTTGAAATAAACAATGTAACGAGATCTGGCGGTACATAGTCGAAAACAGGATTGTGGGACTGACTCTTTTCCATAAGTGCGGTATTATTACCGCTAATGACACCCTGAAGTGGTGAAACATGTTTGTTGAAAGCATGTTGTTCATATGAACACAGGTACAGAGGTGATAGTTTGTACAGTGGCAAAAGTACCATTACAGGTACTGAGTAATGCTTCGCAGCTTGAGCTACAGTATGCGAACCTGTGATAGCTCGAAGACCACCATTAGCCATTACAGTATGCGTGCCTATGATGACTTTGTTCACTCTGGACATCATCGCAAATATTGCTGCATCAGAAATCAAGGTTGTTTTGATTTGAACTTTTGATAGATTTACTGCCATCTCATGTCCCTAAAAGTTGGCATGATACAATATTTATGCATAATAAAAATATAAATACAATTGTTAAATACTATGAAATTTCATAGAATTTTATATTCTTACATCCAAAAACGGAGCTCCTTCAGCTACAATGACTTCAAAAGTACGAGTTTCTGCTGCCTTCTTAAAAAACTGCTCAACTATTCTAGATCTTCCAATGGTCATCACTATTTCATCAGAGTGAATATGTTCTGAAGCTTGTTGTGTGATGTTGCCTCCACTGCAAGATATATTATAAATATTTTGTGTATAAAACTTTTCTAAAATTAAAAAAAATTTCTTATCTACCATGTCTCAAGCTCAGCCTCAAACTCGCTTATATGTTCTATTAATGCAGACTTAAGAGATGGTACAGCCCTGTTAAAATCAATATCTTTATCTCCTTCAGAGGTAAGAATTTTGTGTAATGATTCCTGAGGATCTGTTTCTTCAGTTTTGTTTTTCATCTCTAGCGAATATTCCTCTCTTATAATCTGTAGTACTCTACGTATCATATTTCCTATACATGCCTGTATTGGTGCTGCTTCAATAAGATACTTTCCATTTGTTACTATCGAGTCCATTAATTTTCTAAAAAAAAAACAACAAAATTTATGGGCGGATTCAATGAAAACAGATGCATTGCAATCGTACACTTACTTTGCTGTAGTCCATTCTGTGTTCATCACTATCTCTTTCAAAACTGTGATTGTCGCTATAACTATTTCGTAGGTACCTTTGATATCTCTAAATTATATAAATTTTTAAAGATGTTTAGAAGTAAGTTTTGTTTACATATTAAAAAGACTCACCCATAATTTATGTTTCTGGCGAGTTTTACAACACTCTCGTGAATTTTATCCTCGGGTGACGAGACCATTTTCACTGCTTCAATTAGTTTCGAAAATGACAAATAATTTGTTTCAATCTGTTTAGAAAAGAGGAAATTGGAACCGATTTAAAAATTATAGGTTAGTTACATATATCGTGAATCCTGGTTAACTATATTAATATCTTACGCCAGGCCAGGTCTTACTAAAAATCATAAAAATATTTTTGTCAGTGCTCACACTGCGTATAATGATGTCCCAATACCAGTTACATTACATGAGTCCGTGCAGTTCGTCCAAAGTTTTCTTTTCCAATATTCATGCACTTTCTGCACGTCAGCACGTGTTTGTTGTGTTGTATATTGTGTTGTGCTTGTCAGCTACTGTGTTGATACTGTGCGCATTTGTACTGTTTTAAATTGCTGCAGACGATCAAAACGTTTAAGAAAAACGAGTCAAGCTCAAAAGTTTATTGGATTACTTATTTGAGAAATGGCGAAAATAGGCAATATCGTAAGCATTCCAAAAATGATTTGTTTATATTAAATATAATATCTAATTTCTATCATTTTTTTTAACGTTAACGTTATAACCTACATTCAATTTCTTATAACTGCTGCAATATTCAAACCTTTTGTTTTTATTTTACAGTATACATTTAATAATTATTATTTATGCTCTTCATTCTAGTCAGCAGATCAATTATTGGCTGGATCAAGTATCTTATCTAGACCTGCAGAGGAATTCGATAATGATGTAAATTTTCTTTTTACTAATAATCACTTAAAAAAGGATAATGTATAAATAATCAATAATGATTATTTTTTATTTATAGCAAACTATTGAAGCTATGTGGGCCATGAAGGCATTTGAACATGCTGAAGTATTTTTCAATGTAAATATTTATTCTTTCATCAACCTACCCTGCCAACAATTCCTATCTATACAAATCTGATTATTTACAGATCTTGTGTTCAGTGGATCCTAAACTTCTCAAGCTAACACCACACGATAACCAAATTTATCAAACCTTCAGAGAGTTTTTTCCTAATTTAAAGGTTGATATGATAAATGAAGACGAACTTAAATCAGAAGCAGGTAAAGCCAGGTGGCGACCATTCTGTGAACAATTCAAAGATGTTGTAGAGGACTACAGTTTTGGTACACTATTACGCGCCGATTGTAGTAAAGACTATTCTCAAGAGAACAGCATTCTTACATCTAGGATACAGTTTTATGCTATTGAATTGACGAGAAACCGAGAGGGTTTCAATGACCAGATCAGACAGAAGTTCAAACCAAGGAAACTGGAGAAAGCTAAGCCATAGGACTTGTACATATATGAAGCATACTAATTTACCTTGATAAACTTATATTTGATACTAATTGTACTCTTTGAAATAAAACGTTTGCAACATAATTTCTTTTAAAAAATCTGTGTTTATTTAAATAAGTTACAAAATGCTACTCTACTTTTTTTTCTTGGCAAGGCTGAGAGCAATGAGTGGGTTAGAAGCTCGAGCCTGGTATTTGGACTTGGCAGCGCTAGCCCCTGAAGCAGCAGCTTCTCGATTAAACTTGCGCTTTCTGCGACCAATTCCTGCCATACTTTTCAATGAGGCTGGCACTATGTACTCTGGAACGTCTTTTAAGTGAGCTTGAAGCCTTACAGTGTGAAGAGCTTTGTCTTGACGAAGAGACTGCAAATCGCGAGGATTATCCTCAAAATAGCTCTTCAGCTTATCGCAAGTCAAGACCTCTTGTTTGATTTCCTTTAGTCGAGCTTCACGCACTGCAATTCGAGTTACAGCCTTCCAAGCATCTCTCGCGCGATACCTGCAATGGATTAGTTCAAGTTATTAAAGTATAAAATTAGTTTGAAACACCGTACAATATTTTAAATTTAGATATTATTACTTATAAATACTTTACCTGAATCCTTCTACTTCATTAAGTTTGAATTGGTACGTTTTAAATAGATTTTCTTTGTTATAAGTCTTTTTCAGCTGTTCTTCAACCTCTTCTAGCATGGACCTTTCTCTGATTGCTACAAAACTCAGAGCTGTTCCTTGATTCTTACCTCTAGCTGTTCGTCCCACCCTGTGTACGTATGCGTTTATATCAGGTGGAAAGTCAAAGTTTATGACATTGGAGACAAACTGAAAGTCAATACCACGAGCAACACCTGATTCTTTATCTTTCCGGCGCTTCCCTCTTTTTTGCTTCATTATGTGGGGCTAAAGCAATAAAATCATCAAATTGTAAAATAAATGTTTCTTTTCAATGTAAGGAGAAATAATAAGTGCTAATAACATACTTCTTCCAAAGCTTTTTCGTCAGAAGCTATAATTATGTCATATGTTCCATTGTTGAATTGTGTGACTGCTCTACATCTCGAGCTAGCTGGTAATTCTGAATTCAAAACACAAGTAGGAATCCCAAATTGCTCTAGAAATAATTTTAATTTGTAACATCTATCTACAGTATTCACAAAAATAATACACTTTCCTCTGTAAAATTAAATTGTACTTATTATCATTATACAAAGTTAAAGTTTAACTGTAAACATTTATTGTTAAAAAAACTCACCTAATCAAGTGCAATTTTAACAATGCATACAAAATAGCAGCTTTGTCATTTTCTTCAGCTGCCAAAGTATAATGTGCCAATTGTGATGGTGGAGCTAGTGGAGGCTCTTCCAATTTTAAAATAGCAGGATTATGAAGAACCAATTTTTTTAATGACAGCACATCTTCAGATAATGTGGCAGAGGCCAAGATTGCTTGATAAACAGTTGGCAAGTATGTTAAAAGAGTTTTTATTTCTTCCTCATAGCCAAATGAAAATATCTGTAAAGTTAAGCATCAAATGTGAATAACTGTTCTAAAATTGTATGTTAAATTAATGTAAGTATCTGATTAATACCTACCAAATCAGCCTCATCGATAATCAAAGTTTCTAAACTCTTCTTAATTTTTAAATTCTTTGCTTTAAAATGCTGCAAAGCTCGTCCAGGAGTGGCAATGACAATATCTGGATTCTGAGCCAAAAGAGGCTTCTGTACAGAAAGTTCTACTTGAGCACTGATGTCTAGACATTTAACTTCTCGGCTGCATTTTGTAGTAAGATTTACAAAGACATCATAAATCTGTTTACACAATTCCTTGCTAGGTGACAATACCAGAGCTGTTATTTGTTGATGTTGTTGAGTTTCTTTGCTAACAAGAATCTTCTGAACTAGAGGTATGGCAAAAGCACCAGTCTTTCCAGAACCTGTTCTGGCTCTTACAAGAACATCTTTGCCATCTAGTATTAAAGGAATGGTCTTTTCCTGTATAAGCGTTGGCTCGAGCCAACCCAACTTTGCAATGGCCTGATAAAAACATTGAGAAATCTATGTAACAATAAGCTTTAAAAATCTAAAGTGTCACAAACTCAAATGCAATAGAAAAGCTTGAAGGAGTTGGGAACAGTCTAATTTGAAAGTGACATTGTTTAGATAAACTTAACCTCTTCAGAGATTTTTCGCTAATTAATTACGTTAAAACATTACCTTCAATATTCTATCGTCCAAACCGAGCTCGTGGAATTGTTTCGATTTTTCTTCAGTTTCCTCCTCTGAAACATCTTCGTTCGATTTTAAAGTAGTCATTTTCATATACTGGTTAAATCGAAAATGTATATAATTCCATTTCCCCAATCCACGTGCTTATTTTGGGTCGCTGTTGTTGACATGTGCGATGTGCCTTTTGCGTGCTATAGTTTGTAGTCGGTAAAATAAATTTCTACCAGATTGAACAATGACTATAACAGACAACAGTAAACGCAGCTGACTAAGCCAGACTAAGTATCATAAAAAATATATATACTGCATGTGTTCAATGGTATTATAATTTAAAAAATCTTGAAATTTTTTTAAACTAAGTATACATCATCGTTTAATATAAATCGATAATGCCTACTTATAATTTATTATTACTCAGTACAAAATGTTTCTTCTTATAAAAATTATATATATACTATATATATATTATATATTCAATATTTATATAAACTATACTTTTTTCTTCTTTCTTCAAACATTACTTATCAGGATCGAAATATGCTATATAACTGGTTTGCTGATTCGATCACAAGAGATTTTACAAAGTTTATAATCATTTATAAAAAAAAAAGTAAATTATCAACTTAAGACATAGTAAGTTTCTTGCATTCAACAATGTTAAGGCTCGTTGGTGTAATCTGTAACTAGCTCATTATCAGCAATCCATTTTCCTAATTGAGCCCAAGTACTTGCAACAGAGTTACTCAACTCTAAAAAGTTTGAGGAGTCATTCATAAACAATGTCACCCAGTTATAGTTATGTCTGTTATCTACGTTATTGCTTTTAAATAGGTGAAAAAAGCTGAGATCAACAAACAGTTTAATCCTCTTAGTTACATTGTTTTTACTCTTCAGTAACTGTACATAAATATTTTCAACTTCCTGTTTTAAACTCATCATTTTTAAGAAAGTTGGCTTCATCATGCATATACTAGTTTCTGTAACATCATAAAATTGCACGCAACACTGATTATACATCATAAATGTTTCTACTCGAATTGTGTGGCTATTAAATATTTCAGTTATTACATTGTGCTCCATGCACATTGTAATCTGTCGCTCACATGCTACAATCCTATCCCATGTCTTCTTGTTGAAAGCAATGTTCCAATTATTCTTTAAATCATAGAGTTTAAAAGAAATTTTTATATTTGGTATTGATGGACTAGTGAGTCCAATAACCAAACGTTTTGATCCACAATTGTTTAATAAAAACTCTTGACCCCCAAGAGCAAAAACAGAATCTATAGTTTGTAGTTGCTGCGATGGCATGTCAAAAGTAATTGTAGGATGTATAAGAAATTCATTTCTTGCAGCTTCGTTGTTATTATTTTCGCTTTGTACTTCAACTTCTACAACATTTTCTCCTACTGGTACTTGTAGGGTTCCTGGTTCAGCTGTTGCTATTGGTGCAACTTGACTATGCCAAAATTCAGGATCATTAATTTGCATGATGTCAGATTCAACGTTTTCTGCTGCTAACTCAACTGGTGGAATAACTGACTCATTTCCTTCCATCTGCTCAGCAATTGGAAGTTGTGCTATATCAGATTCTATGCTTTGTACCATTGAAATAATTTCTGATACACAGGGTTCACTTAATTCTTCTATCTGTTCTGTAATTGGAATTTCATTTTGTCGAAATTCAGGCATTCTATTTTGGGCAATGTCAGATTCAGCGTTTTCTACTGTTGATATAATTTGTGATATACTGGCTGTACCTCCTTCTGTTTGTTGAATAACGCGGATTTCATTTTGCCAAAATTCAGGCGAATCATCTAGTTCAATCCTAGATTCAATGATTTCTACTACAGCTGGTGCTTCCATTTTTACTTTCCTGAAAGTAATACATATAAGTTATATCAGTTAAACTAAAAAGTGCATGCAATGACTAAGCTCAAAATTTGATCTTTACGTACATTTATTTAATTTTGAATTGTTTCATCCTTACTCCTTACTATAATATATTTCTGACCATGTCGATGCTCTAAGTGTATTGCCTTCATAACCTCTCATTGTCAAACGTCGGACTTTGGCAGTTTGGTTACTGTTGGTTGTTTGGACTTTGGCTACACTGCTTGTTGTTGTAGCGATGCGTTGGCACTTGGCTACTTGGCACCTTCGAGCTGCAAGCATATGCTCGAAGGTGCACTACTTAGTCCGGGGGCAGGGTCGGTTTTCGTGGCCGATTCGAGTCAAGTCGTGAAATCAAGTGATTCTTATGTATTTTTTTCCCCTGATTACGAATTTCGAGGGTGGAATGTCGAGAAGTGGTTCCATTAATTGTTATTAACAATTTTAATGTTTAAATATTCATAAAAATCGCTCTAAATATGATAATAGTATGTGCGGCAGCTCAAATTGTTCGTTTTTTAATGACGAATCTTAGACATTTTGCAAAATTTAAAAATGTTTATTAGAACCCGAGATATCGATAAATCAATCAATAAATAATACGTTTTTGCTCAAGCGCTAGATGTTTTTTACGTATCTTCATTTGTATTTAAGGCATTTTGACTTTAGAAGTCTTATTTTAAAGCTGAAACCTAGTACTATCATGTACAACAATTATTATTCATTTAGCATAAGTATTAATTTAAATACAGCGCGTATAAGGAGAAAATTAAGGTAAGAAAAACGAATTTTATTTGTTTACGAGTCTTTCAAGAGGATTTAGCGATAGAAGACAGCAATAAACATCATTGTAAACTGTTCCCTAAATCATTAGCTTTAGAATAAGTATAATTTTGTACTATGATAGTTGTAAGTTATCAATAACACAACGATGAAGCGGATAGCGCGCTTCGCGGCCGCGCGGGAACGCTGTGCGTGCTTAAAGGAGCGGTAAGATATCTTATGCGTTATTTAACTATTCATTGTTAAAAGTGACATATTTTGTTAGTAAACATAAATAAACCTATTTAATTTATTCAATATATATTAACATTTTTATTTTTCCATATAAATATTTTTACAAGTATTGGCTTTTTTACAGTTGCAAAACGAGCAGCATGCAATCTTAGCCACTACGCAACAACACGTCTTTCTATTACACACCTTGCACATACAATTTTGTACAAGTTCGTTGGGAGGTGGTAATAGAATTTGTACTGTTTCGGGGATCAGCAAAAGCGCGCACAGCGTTCACACGCGGTCGCGAATCACGCTATCCGCTTCATCGTTGTGTTATTGATAACTTACAACTATTATAGTACAAAATTATACTCATTCTAAAGCTAATGATTTAGGGAACAGTTTACAATGATTATGTTTATTGCTGTCTTCTATCGCTAAATCCTCTTAAAAGACTCGTAAACAAATAAAATTGGTTTTTCTTACCTTAATTTTCTCCTTATACACGCTGTATTTAAATTAATACTTATGCTAAATGAATAATAATGGTTGTACATGATAGTACTCGGTTTCAGCTTGAAAATAAGACCTCTAAAGTCAAAATGCCTTAAATACAAATGAAGATACGTAAAAAACATCTAGCGCGGGAGCAAAAACGTATTATTTATTGATTGATTTATCGATATCTCGGGTTTTAATAAACATTTTTAAATTTTGCAAAATGTCTAAGGTTCGTCATTAAAAAACGAACAATTTGAGCTGCCGCACATACTATTATCATATTTAGAACGATTTTTATGAATATTTAAACATTAAAATTGTTAATAACAATTAATGGAACCACTTCTCGACATTCCACCCTCGAAATTCGTAATCAGGAGAAAAAAATACATAAGAATCACCTGATTTCACGACTTGACTCGAATCGGCCACGAAAACCGACTCTGCCCCCGGACTATACTCTACTGCAGGCACTGCCAAAGCCCAAAAGGGACAGAAATACATATCAGTACTCAATACGCAGGCATACAGCGCCAATTGTCACCCAACAAGCCAATTAGATTATAGCCAACACACAACAAAGAAAGCGGGAAAGTTAAATAGTTGTTTAAAGCGACTTGATTGACGGAGACTGAGTTGAACATTTTGAATACTTACTTAAGTACTTGCATACATACTTATAAACTTACTTTTTTTGCATTTTTTTCTTCGAATAACATGAAAATATTGCTTTTTTTACACAGATACAAAAAAATAATGAAAATACTCTTTTATTTTTATACAAATTTATTTTTATTTATTTCTCTTTTTCCGCTTTTAAATTAAATTAAAGGATTAAAGGCGTTTAAAAATTTAAAGTTAGAGATACGCAATGTTAATGTAATATACATTAAGTTATTTGTTACAAAAAAATAATGAAAAAAAGAGTAAACAAGAATTATACAAAATGTATAAAAAAAGTCACTGCAAATGTTAAAATTTATATCTAAAACTGTTACAAAATATCACATATTTCAACTATGCTAATTTTCGTTGAGATCGTCAATATTATATACAAGTACATATATATATAAAAATTTTAGGCTCAAATTGCGTAAACGAACTGCGAAACAAATGGCGCGAAGTAGTCTCGATTTAAAAAATATGTCTTCTTAAAATTCTATCTCCCAACAATCTAAATCATGACAACAGGCATCGTCACCACAAGATTATCAAAAAATATAAATTTATCAATAGATATGTTTTTTCCAGTGAACGACTGTTCTCAAAGTGGGAAGTGTGATATATTTTGCTGATGCTGAGATGGCAGTGATTCCTGCTGCTGTATCCAATTCAGCTCGCTTGCAGCTGGCTGTGGTAAAGTAGCCGCTGCAGAGGCAGCGAGTTGAAGAGCAGCTCGTTTCCGTAGTCCAAGTTCGAGGTTATAATTAAACGTAAGACCAGTAGCATAAATTATTCCATCGTTGCGTACCAATGAAACGGGTACTTCTGTTCCTCGGTTGATCCAAGACCAGTTACCTTGAAATTCACTAATGTCTGGAACAACGCAAACCATGCTCTGCTCTGTTCGGTACCAGGTTTCTGCTTCCATGTCACCAAACCATACCTGAACAGATAAATAAATGTAAAATTAACTCCATGCAAAAACTAATAGTCTCTCAATAAGTTGATTGAAATATAAAATCAAAATACCTGAAGGTTTGGCGCAAAATTATCTCCTTTCAATTCTAACATAGCAATGTCAATACTACCCATAGGATTAAGATATTGAACTGTTGGTACTGGAGTAACTGGTGCCTGCACCGGTCCCATGCCTTCGTAAAACGTATATTCAGCACGTTCGGTGCTGATAATAGTCCAGCAAGCCCCATCATTTATCATATCCTTATTGGCTTCCTTTGGTGAAGGCGTTGCATTGAATGGTACAATTTTTTCCTGCGATAAACAAAGATACATATGATCTGTGTCCTTCAGGAACAACGCACACTTGTGCAGTTGAGAGACTGGATCATCAGCATCAAGACTTGCCATTGATTTGTCTACCTGAAATTTGTTTAGGGTTTAATTTTGCAAATGTATAAATTGGTGTGGATATAGAATAGCAATAAATTGCTACCTTGCGAATAATTAATCTTGGTAAAGCCATCGCAGTATCTTTACATACAAGCTTCACTGTACTGTTATAATGAATGTACCCATCCTTAGCTTCAAAATCCTCATTTTCGCTTTCGTCATCATCCAACAGATAAATAGTAAAAGTACTCCATTGTGTTGAACTAGCGTGAAAGTGATCTCTATTAACATGCAAGTACCTAGTGCTTACAGTTTGAGATCTCAATCTGTTAAACAAAGCAACGGTCGTTCCACTAGCAATACACAATTCTGTGTTCTTCAGTGATTGCTTCTTCTTCGAAGGTTTGGAAATGACCTTTATTCGATTGCTAAGAAAGACTCCAATATCGTGACCATTGCCGTGGAACATTTTAATTGACAGCATAAAATGCTTGCGTTTGTCTGAATCCGAAATGAAAAGTGTCTTAGCAGCGCAATACTGTTCTTCATTATTTAGATCAAGCTGTTGTACATCCTGGTCAGCGTTACCGATTATTCCTATAAATGCACACAGCTGAGAAGATTGCTCAGACTCACCATCTCTTCGCATCTGCTCCTGGCGCACTGTCCAGGCATTGCCTCTGGAAGTTTAATAATTGATCACAATGCATGAATAGGTAGACTCATAATTGATGTAAATTGTCAGAATTGAGCTGTTATTAAGAAACAAAGTCATTACCTTAGATAAACACATGGTGGTGGACAAAAGAATCTTTTCTCTGTTCCATAAGACTTTTGTGCAACTTTGGCATGAAAAATTACAACAACCATATCAGTTTTACCCTGCGTACGTTTGCATTCAGACAAGTAATGTCTCATTGCTTCTTGCGTTAGACGTTGACTCTGTCGCATGTCCAGTGCCATTTTGAATGCTCAGTGTATCGCATACTACCTAAACTTTTACTTATTCATCAGATTACAAACGCAACTGTAGATAGTATTCACATGATTTTTCTTGTAACCTATCCATTTTGATGTTACATGGCCACAGCAAATTCTATAAGATCATATTATCATTGTAAAGAGTTAAAAAAAGTGTGAATTATAGTAGGTAAACAAGATGCAATTCGTCTCTCTAACCTCGTAGACTTCCAGCAGTCCGTTAATTACAACTATAGCTCTTCAACTCGATGAAACTCTTGCTTACCTGTTGAAAAATGGACGTGAGCAGCTTGCGTTTCTCCGCGATAATTCTTCGTCTGGGAAAAGTAAAAATACAAAACTCTAGAAAACTAATCGACGCGTCTACAAGTATTTATAATCGTAAAAGCGTTGACAAAGCCCAAAAGCACGCGTCTCGCGTCTGCAGCCTGCAGCCGTCGCGGGCTCCGAAATCAAAATACACAAATAACACAAAACACACACACAGATACACTCTTCGAGCATCTGCAGCCAGCAGCACTACACACACTGCAGTCTGCAGCCTGGCCTCGTCGATAATCGCGAGTTCTGCTATCCCGACAGCGTTACGCAAGAGCGAGATGGATAAGCAGCTACGAATCTCTCCGTTAGCGGGTTCTCTATACGCCGATCATCTGCACAAGTAAAGATACATATCCATATCAGAGGCTCCGGTTTTCTACGAGGAAATTATTCCCGGAGCTTCGAGGAGTCGAATCAACGAAGCTCAACAGGAGAGGAGACCAGGAGAGTTGAGACTGTGCACGAGGTAACGGAATAGACGTCTGCTCCGCGAGGTCTAACGAGCTGCTGCATATGCAGTTATAATCTTCCAAGTAGACTGAAAGATCACAGAAGGCAACGATGGAGGAGCCTCAACCCAGGAACCCGTTCATCCGGTTTATGAACAGTCTGTACAATATCGTCGACGGCCCGGTCACCTTCTTCCGAGGTATTATCTAACCGGCTCCTTTTCCAACTTCTCATGACTTTTGTCATTGGCCAATTTACTCTATTAAACATTAGGTTAGCTTGACTAATGTGTTCTTAACTTTGGCGTGTTTCCTAAACAGAGAAGATCGTCGAGCCCAATCATAAGTCCTATCCATACTACCATCAGAGGTTTCGTAGGGTTCCGACCATTGATGAGTGCTACACAGATGACCATGTCTGTCAGTATGAAGCTAATCAGCAGTATGCCAGAGACAAGTGAGTTTTCTACTGCAATTGTTGCTTTTTCTCGCTCCTCCAACTTAACAATTATACAGGTTGATTTTTTCTCTTTTCTCAGACTCGTCGACAGTGAGATTCTCAGTATTTTGAGACAGCGGCACGAACACTGTGTACATGAGGATCACAACCAAAGAGAGGAAGAAAAATGCAATGCCATTTATGAATATTACGAGCAAATGGCAGCCAATTGGTTCTGCAAGTGTAAGTTAATGCAAAATGTATTTGAAATATTCAATGGATCAAAAAAGATTTATCAGAAAGGAAAGATTGTTTTCTTACAAATCAAATGTGCATTTTTACAAAAAGCATTTTTTACAAAAATTTGAATCTGTTGTTTTAATTCATCATAGAATTTGAGAATTTTGTACACTAATAACAATTTTTATAGATGGTGATCTTGGTCCTTCACCAGCCGTAATTCACGCTTTTATGAAACAGAAACACCGCATGGTGTGGGAACGCAGGCATGGCCCAGTGGGTTTAGGAATGAAGGAAGATCCATTCAAAATCAATGAAGAATAATTGATTTTAAAGCCCAGATTGATTTAACAAACCAGGATTGTGTAGAGAACTTGCTGAAGTGTCAGAGCAAGCTAATGTACAGTTAATACATCTTTAAATAAATTATGTTAATTGGTTAAAAAATGCGTTTCTCATAAAACCAATTAAAATACGATAGTTCTTTTATGAACAAAAAATTTCATCTTTTTTATTTTTCTCTATCATCATTCATTAAGATACAATGTATAAGTATAAAAATATCTAAACTATTGCGCCCGACTCTTGGACTACAATTGGTACACATAATTTCCATTTCTTTTCTTCACTTGCTCTAATATTTTACAATACATGTGTGTTCATCGCTAGTATCATTATCGAAAAATAAAACGCACGTTCCCAACAAAATTCAAAATTAATTTATACAAACATAGTCTTAAATCAAAGTTAAAAATTATCGATAAAATCGGGAGTCTCAGCGACGAGAAAATAATTACGAGTTTTATTAAAAGACTCCATGTGAGATCGCAACTTACAAACTAGTTAAATCGTTTTAACAAATTATCAATTCATAATAATAAATGACGATTTCGATCCATTTACGCATACATAGAATCGTTTA
Source organism: Philotrypesis tridentata (assembly GCA_018906965.1). Classification (NCBI taxonomy): domain Eukaryota; kingdom Metazoa; phylum Arthropoda; class Insecta; order Hymenoptera; family Pteromalidae; genus Philotrypesis; species Philotrypesis tridentata. The sequence continues at coordinate 6,076,833 of JACCIB010000011.1, read as the reverse complement.
TTTATTTATTATTACGAATTAATTAAATGCTACGGTAGCACAGAAAATAAGTTCGAAGTTTCTTTGAAAACGATCTTTGGAATATCAATAACGATATCACTAGGAAGTGTTATCGTGAAGGCTGAGTCAAGTTATATTTTACTGTGAATATCAATGTATATGTCGAACTTTGGCTGCTTGAAAACAGCTGAAAACAGACAAAATTTAACACACACATTGATATTGATAGTATAGAAAATAAGTTGGAAATTTCTTTAAAAACAATCTTTAGAATATAAGAACAATATTATTAGGAAATATTATTGTAAAGGCAGAGACAAGTTACTCTTGACTGTAAATATCAAGTTGTGCATGAAATTTAGGCTATTTGAAAACAGCTGAAAACAGCTAAAATTTAACACACAAATTGATATTCGCAGTAAAGTATGACTTGTCTCTGCCTTCACCTACACTTTCAAGGTCATATCGTTATTAATATCCCAAAGATCGTTTTCAAAAACCTGTCGAACTTATTTTTTACACTATCGTAGCATCGATGCTCATTAATCGAACGGCGGCTGATTAAACTGAGCGGCCAAGCGGCACTTTCCGTAGAATGCTGTAATAAAAATATAAAATTAAATACGTTGAACATTTAATTTAGTAGATACTGAAACAATTAATACTTACAGCGTTTACTCGGGGTTGCATTATTGATTCGATCAATGCCCTCATTATTGGCGCTCGCATCGTGTTTTGAACTAACAGGTGACTGCGAGAGGTCTTCCGCGGAAGACTTACGGTTTTCGCTCTGCTGAGCGACCTTGATGCTCTTTTTTGGCGTAAATGACAGGCACGGCAGTGGTAATTTTGAGGGATGTGGTGAGACGACGGGTTTACGTGAATTGCCGAAATACGGGGAGATGCGTGGCTCCAATGGATTTGGACATGCCGGCAGTAGATACTTAGCCGGTGATACCAGGTCTGATGGGTTGTAATTCTTTAATGGCGAAAGTGAGAACGGAGGCATTTCAACATTCAGATAATTATGTTCTGGGTTGAAGGCTTGCTTGAAGTTAGGTGGTGTCGACCAGATAGACGATCGCCAAGATTTGTCTTTGCTCTCTAATTCCTACAAAGATTTAAACCTGTATTAATTTATGATTGTATTTTTTATGATGTTAATTTTACGATTAGACAAAAGGAAAAATTTTGTCTTACCTCTGGTGATTCGGGCTTTGGAGGAGGCGGAGGGAAAGTATTCACTACTTTCTCGACATTCTCAAAGAAACCACTCTCGTTATTCTTATTTTCGAGAGCTAACCACTTCTGCGGATTATCCGCACCCGACAGTGCCCAATGGCTCGACTTTTTATCCCAGCCGGTCGACTCTTCGTTTCGCGAGAACTGTTTGGAAGAGCTGTCCCACTTACATACGTCATTCGACATGGAGGAGTTATTAACTGCACTAAGAGAAGACATGAAATCAGTTTCGATAGAGTCGTTACTTGAATCCGTGTCATGGTTAGGCGATGCAGATGCCGCGTAGCTCGATGTCAATAATCCAACTGCTGAAAAATAAACAATTCCACAAAAACATCATTTAGTTCATTAAACACTAAAAATCTACAATTGAAAATAATATTGAAAACTCACCAGCAAGCTTTTTATTGAGTTGAATAACTTTCCTTCTATGTCGTGCATCCTTGAGAGTGACAGTGCAAGGCAGAGCTCTAAGCAACGTGCAAAGAGTTGGATAGCCATATTGGGCTGCTCGACAAGGAGTACCGATGATTTTTAAGTACGCTGCCTCGAATTGCGAGAAATCAATTTTACCATTGTGTTGCATAAGGACACGCTGCACGTTGCAGGCGAATTCCTGCAGTGGCAAAAGCTTCACGTACGTCTCATTGTTCATCGTAAAAATCTGAAATGAAAACATCTATATTTATAACAATTTTAAATAAAATGATAACAACTATAAGTACATAACAATACAGCCTACATAAATTTAGATAAATAATAGGCGGGATACATACGCTAATGTAAGCGTCCAAACTGTCAGCATAATTTTCAATTGCACATTTCTTTAAGTACACTTGTTCATAGAATTGATGGAACTTGCTGACTGGTAAACAGTGATTTGGAGCGTCCATCAATATTCGACGACACTCTAAAGCTAAATGTTGTATTTCACCCTCGTCGACCGACACTACAGCAACACCATTTCCTGTGTGAATAACCTAGAAAGAAAATTCATACATGTAGTATAAACAAATTTGAGCTTAAATTATTGATAAAAAGATTGTATTTTACTTTAACAAAGCTCTTTAGTTTTTCCATAAGCTGCAGCATGGAATTACAGCTAAAAAGTTCAGGCCTCAATGCGTATCCAAACTCTTGTAAAAAGGTTCGTGCAACATTGGACACCATTAGTTGTCCATTGGAGTTTCCAAAGCGTCCAATCAACTTCGTGACTTGTTCACCCAGTACTTTAATACCTTCTTTTTCAGTGAGAGAAATTCGACGCTCACCACCTTCAACTTCCTCGATTTTGACAATATCAGGGATGGCTTCGAAAAGTTCGATAAGTTTTGTGAAGCCATAGTTGGAAATCCGACATTGATGACCAAAATGAAGATGATACGACGGAATGAATTTGTTGAAAAGCATCCGTTGCTGCCGTGCGTGTTTTAATAGTTCGATAACCTCAGTCGCGAATTTTCGTGTACGCTCAATTTCTAAAAGAGTTTGCTCGCGTTTAGGAATTGCAATCAGACGGTCCGCACCATTATTCATACTGCTAACCATGACTGTGTTCTCGGATACTTCACTCAGAATATCGTCGAGTTCACAGACACCGTAATCCGTTACATCCCACGGTTTGCCTATGACTCTGGAATACACGCTTGGAAATTCGGAGAGTGTAACCTGCTTACTGGCGAGTGCCTTGAGTACACGTAACAGATCCGAGGTGAATCTACGCACCTGGGCGCGATGCGAAAGTGTGACGACGCGTTTGTTGCCCTCGCCCATGACTTGAACAGTATTGTCGAGAGCTTCGAGAAGATCGATCAGTTTGGTGAAGCCGTAATCGGCGACACGACATTGTCGGCCAAAGTGATGGTGATAAACTGGAATGAAGCGGTTGAACGAGAGCTGACAATGCGGTGCGGTTCTTAATAAATCAACTAGTTCCCGACTGAACAAGGCCAGCTTGTTCGCCAAAGGTGGACTTACGCATTTATTATCTATCCATAATAAAAATTGACATGATAAAAATTGTGATTAAATGCAATTGGATCATAATTAAATGCAGGCTACTTACCAGTAGAGATAGTGCTGAAAGTGTTTTCGTTACTTTCATCATGATTCTTATTACTAGACCAGGTGATATGTTTGACACTACCAATGCCCTGTTTTAGTTCAACTTTAGGAATACAAGAAACTAAATGCTCTAGTGGTACACCGTTTTCGTCAACATGTAAAGACTCATTGAACTCAGCTTCATAGCAACTTGGAAAACTGGGTAGGGGCAAACTGCCAGAATGTGTTGTCAAAAGCTTATGGACTCTTCCAGTAAGAAATTTCAAAGATATCTTAATATTTGGCAACGAAGCCATCTCTTGCTCGTCCCATCCTTTATCAGTCCACGGCTTCTGCGTGTGAATAGTACAGTATGGTAACTCTAAGTTTTGACCATCCTAGAAATAAAAAAAAAACTTTTGTTAGGTTCAGATTAATTTAAGAAGGGCAAACTAAGTCTAAGATTAAAAATAAAATCAGCTAATAATAAATCGCTTAAATTGTCTGTAAGCATAGTACACTCAAAGTCAGTAGGGAACCGGAAGCTCAACCCACCAACTATGATGACTCAAACTCGGCCAGCTTTCATCATTTTAACAGATCTCAATAAGTTAATATAAATATTAATATTATTGAAAATTTTACCAGTGTCGTGTTTACGCTGGGAGATGGTGTGTTGCGATGGTCTGGATTGAGGGCAATCATCCGACCACTTGGATCGTCAGTAATGATGCACACATCTTTCATTTTATGCAACTCTGAGATGCTAATAAAGATGAGAAAACGACTCTCATACATCTCTCGAAATTTGAACAGTGGTAACTTGTGTCCTGGAACTTCTTGTAACAGCATCACTATTTGCGAACGGACAATCTGTGGGTTTGGGCCACCAGTGTGACCGTACGATATTCGGATGCGCTTGTAACCAATCTTGCAACGATGTAGCTGGGATATAGCATACTGCGCTTCCGGCAGCGAAGGCACTTTTACGATGGCTATCGGATTGCCATCCGATTGAACGAATGTTAAAACTTGTAGTACCTGCACGAGGATCAATAGCAATATTAACACAAATACTAAGGATTGTTTAGTATTGAAGATAAAGAGTATATCGAACCATCACATGCTCCATGAATACTGAGGAGATAATTCGTTTGATATCCTTAAGATCAATGTTTTGATCTAAATTTGTAACTTGAAGTTCAATTGGCGTATAAGCTCTGTTCGCGACTCCGTTACTGTTTGAACTGTTAATTGGATTGAAAAAATTCTGAAAAAAATCATCGATTTCATTATTTTCAAATATTGTAAAAAAATTTAATTATACTTGTATGCATTAAAAAAATTAGTTTATATCAAAGCTTTTTAACTCATATCATAACTCGAATCTACAAGGAGTAGTAAAAATCAACTCAAGAGTTTGTTAAATACGAAATTTGAATAATCAGTGTGGGACACTTACTTCAACTTCTTCGCTCTCGGCATCGCTCTGTCTGTATGGTGAGATACGATCCGCTGCACGCTGAGCACTACCCGATATGGTACAATTCATATCATATGGCGACGGAGTTCGATCATTTCTTTTACTGCTCGTATTGTGATTCTGTAAAGAAAGTTTAATTAATTTCTAAATTTTACTAATTGATACTGTTAAATGTGAATTTGTGTTTTCTTACCAAGCCATTCCAAAGACTGGCTTCCTGATTTTGAGGTGTATATAGCGGAGAAGGGCTTCTTCGCTTATGGGATTGATTATAAACTGTAATCAAAACATATGTGATTAGTTTCAAATTATTTAAAAACTTCAAAAGTTTTAAAGTTAAATAAAATTTCATATAAGATCAAAGCTTCTAAAATTCATTACTCGAATCTGCAAGGATTCTTGAGAATCAACCTGCGACTCAGAGCTCAATCTCGGATTTTAATCATTAAAAATAGTAATATACGATAAATAATATACATTTAGAGATGAAAAGACTTGAACAGTGCTGAAATAGCGAAATGATCAAATCATTGTTCGAAACGTTCGTCTAATCGTTCGAGAGAGTATTTATCATTTTCTATGCAGGTATGAGAAAAAACTGTTTTAACTTATGTACTAGTTTAATACTAAATTATTTATCACCAGAACCATTGGAATTATTCGAAACTGGCCAGGGTGGTCTTGGAGGATTCCAATCTGGAGGTTGTTGAGGAAATAGGTTATTTCTTTGACCAGTTTTCCCAGGCCGAAAATTCGACGTTTCAGCGGCAGCGTACTCTCGACTTTTGCAGCGTTCATCCGAATGTCGATGAAACTGCTGCTGTGAGCCACTCATCTGCCAAAATTGAGGAGATTGACTTCTTGGATGTCTGTTAATTTCATTTGGAGGATACGGTCGGACGAACATTGGTGCTGGCATAGCGCACCTACAACAGACAATAAATCAAATGACTCATCAATTAAAAAATTACGATTTTTTTGGTTTTGAAAAACGATCTATTTTTATTAAATACTTTAAATATTCATTTGTCAAGAAATTTTTGTGACATCAATATATCTTCGTTTCGAAGTCATGCGAAATAAGACAAGTCAACAAACAGTAGTGAGAGATATTTACCCTTGAGGTATACAGTAACTTCCATTCCAATTGTAGTAATTTCCAACGATTGGTGACGACGTTGGATAGTGTGGTGTTCCAGGCAGACTTCTGGCGCCTGTGATTGCACTTGCCACTCCATACATCTCATTCGTAGACTCATTTACTGCCTCGGATTCACTGGCTGTACTTTCTCGGGCTCCACTGTTCCCTTTTAGCAGAAAATTGCACAATCGGTTATCAGTTAACGCTCCATTTCAACTCCAACGTACAAAATTCGAAGCGCGCGTGTAGACGAAAGCAGCAAAATGACAATACAAACAAATGGACTGAAGGTCAAGATTTAAAAGTTGCGTTTGTTTACCTCTATTCTTCGGCGGGCAGCTCTCCTTTTCCTTCAAATATTTTACGCTGATCTTCGAATCAAAGACAAACTCACCGTGCATGCGCTTCTGGGCCCTGAGAAAAAAACAATAAAATTAGCTGAGTTATAAAATTGTTAGAGCTTTGAAAAAAAATTTTACACAGCATTCGGCTAGCGAACGCATCGGGAGCTCCGGCCGAACTGATTGGGATTAGGCTTAGGCGTCGAATATGAAACCGCGTTTTCTCCCTTCCTGCAAGCTTTTGCACGCGAGAAATCTTTTGCGCCCTCTTTGGTACGAACCTGTCGGCCGATTCCTTGGAGCAAAATCTTACTACGGCAGCGTTTGATCGTACTTGTACAACTCGACCACCACAGTTATTGGACAACTGTTTCAGCCGACGTTTAATGCCAATCACATCTTTGTCGTCTGGTAAATTACATACCAGCAAGTCATAGGATTCGGACACCTGAAAAATGGGCATATTGTGTAAGTTTTCTAAATAATTATTTGTGAAATAAACAAACATTGTCTTGAACTACATACAAAGATAACTCCATTATAAGATAAGAAAAGATAAGTAAAAGATAACTCCAAGAAAATTTTATTACAAAAAACAATCAGAAGTTAAGTAAATGTAATAGTTTTAATTAATTGGTCACCTTTGATGGTGTTCTGGACGGTAGCGGCTGCAGCAATTTCGTGAAATCATAATGTTCGTCAGCACACAATATCAGTGCTTCAGATGTATTTTCTTTGTGCAGCAATATCACATGTATTTTCTTACGATGCCTCAAATCACTTAGATCAGCAGCAAAATTTATATCACCAGAGATGAGGATAATAGCCGCTGGGCTGCCATGTGTATCAGCAAATCGTCTAATAGATTGCCTCAGTTTTTCATCTGCAGCGTTCTTGCAAGTTGCCGATACGTGGATAAGGTCGACCTGTGCGTCATTTAATTCTTGAACAATTTGTTTATTCTCTTTTTGTACGTCACAAACAACGATGAACTCAGCTTCTTTATAACCATTAAAAAATTTGTCACGAATTACTCTGGTCACAGCCATTGCAGATCTGCCTTTAGGAACCTATGAAATTTATGAAGGTAAATAAAAAGTAGAAAATAATAATTAGCAAAACTGTTTCATATTTATTTAGAAAAAGAAGTGACCCTTAAAAAGCTGTTAAGCGTAGACATTGAAAAGCGTTACAAGTTTTATAAAGCAGAAAGAGCTGAAGAGTATTGGCTAGAAAGCACGTCAGTAGAAGAGAGAAGCCAAGCATAAAAAAAAGTTGTTAATTCAAGTGGCAAGCCTAACCTGGCAGTTCTCGATATCCCAAAAGACTCCAATTGGAGGCATATAATTTGACCTGAACTTGACTGCCGCTGCAGCTGCTGCTGCAGCGACTACCGCAGCATCTTCTTGATACAGGAACCTTGGCAGCTCGTCGGCGAAGCTCCTACCAAAGCTCTGCAGAGCCGTGGTCGTGGTGGCTGCGACGACGGGTGTCTCGTCATCGGCTGACTCGAGGAGCGTCGTGGTAGATCTCTCGCTGATCTCTATCGTCCCCTGCTGCTGCTGCTGCTGCTGCTGCTGATCCCCGGAGATGCCGCCTCCGTTGCTCTGCAGCAGCTCGAGCAGCCGCTCGCCGAGTCCCTCCATCGTTTCTAGCTCGGCGACCATATGTGCTCTCTGTTGCAAAACGCGTTGTAACAAAATAATAAATTGGACGATTGATCGCGGAGTAGTAATAATAAGCCAACTCGTTCGTACCTGCAGTTGTAACCTAACCTATCGAGGAGCGATGCATCCTGAGGTGGAGGCGCCTCAGGACATGCCCTCGATTCGAACTTGCTCCGTTTCTTTTGCCGTTGCTCTCCCAAGCTCAGTTGGTGTAAGTACCTATGTTTATTACATTTTGAGGCTTAAAATCTTGACTCTTGCGTCTGTTGCACGGGTTGCACCTGTGCGAAATGCAAGATGCAACGCGGAGCGACGACTCGGCGAGAGAGCGCGCGGTCAAGGATAAGTATAAGTATGCGCGGCGCGCGCCAAACTGATGCCTATTGCCAGCTGCTTGCTGCACTAAGCACTTGTAAATTGCAATAAAATGTGCATTGAAGGAATACTTGTAGGTAGAGCAATGCAGTCCGCACAGCGCCGCCGATGGTGGAGTTGCGTATTATACTTATAGCTGACTATGTGAGCAATCTGCAAATGTGAGCTGTCGCTTACTATAGCTAATGCTCACTTACTATATATATAAGTTCTTAGAAATTGGACCCTGCGGTCGCTCTGTTACTGTTGCACAGGGCCCAGGGCGCAGGCCGCTGGCAGAATTTTCCGATATGCCCAATACACCTATATATCTTGCACAATCAGGCAATTTCCCTTTTATCAAGCGCTACAAAGGATTCGTGTGAAATCGTTCTTTGCACACGCGGGCCGAGTCGCAAAGTTATGGCGGCAGCGGCAAATCGTTTAAATTATGGAGCTTATGTAGGCACAGAGTATTCTAGGAAATTTAAACAGAAGCCCACGCATTTAAAGTTTCTTGGTAAAGCAAATGTATAAGTATTAAGTGTACGTATATAGGATACTTTAGAACTGAAAATGCTTGTAGGGGCTCATTTGTAATACCCTTTTCCCTAGGTATACAAATATATATGGAATATATGTATACTTGTATACCTGATGTAAGCAGTGCACGCCACTTATTACAAGGATCGAGCCGTCGAGCTACTTATACTATACATCTTATTGGTGGAGTTTATGGTATCTAAACTTGCAGTTACTACCTGCAGTGCAGTTTGAGTTCATCTAATGGAAAATTATTTCAGTATAAGGTATACTCTTTGGCCGCAGCCGTGAAATATTATTGCGGCCGAATCTAACTATACGCACGAATTTATACAATTTTTGCACATTTACGCACAAAAATCTTAATTATATCATCGTTTCTACGCTAAAAATCATAATTTTACTTGTCACAACTGCTGCAAAAATCATAATTTTACTACTCACAACTGCGCTATAAAAAAAATCAATTTAAAATCTACTGTGCAAACGCGTATGAATATATAGAGATAACATAATGTAACGCATGTACTATATGTTTTGAATTGCAGAATTAAACGCGACAATTCATAAAGCCGCGTTTTTCCGCACATATACCGCAGCTGTTATACACCTTATTTGTAAAGCCGAAAAGTAATTGTAATAATATAAGTATATAAAGTCTAAAAATTATTGTAGCGAGCATAAGAATTTCGAAAATTATTCTAGTAGCTTTTGCTGATTTTGACACGATATTATCTCTTTTACAGAGTTTTGATTTAATTTTGAGCTTATTCGTTTTCTTAAAAGGGTCTATACATCACCGCTTCAGTAATTTTCAGCTGTATTATTATTACGTAAAGATGCTAAGTAAAAATCTTAACCCTAATAGGATTATAAATTTACGCTAGAAACAGAGATTTTGAGCATACTCAATTGATAATCGCATCGAATTGTTTCAATGTAATAAAATTACTACTTTGAAATGTTAGACTTTGACTATATTATCTGACTTTCAACTGATAATGATGGAAATATTTTATTAATAGAACAATTTTGATACGATTATATGATGAGCAGTAGCCGACTGTTTGGCAGGATTATTCAGTAATTATCGCGGATTTCGCAGCTATAAATGAAGAAAAGAAGAATGGAAAATTAGATGCGACGATGCGACCTGATGCGACGGTAGATCCATTGGCGATTGAGCTGCGCGTCTGTGTGACTATAGTCACACTGTGACAGAAAATCCCCTAGACGCAGTCGGTAAGTGAAGTTAAGCGGCAACACTCGGCAGAAAAAAATCCCCGCGCTCGCTATTCGGCTCTTTGCTCAATGCTCCTTCTACATCTAGGCAGTTCTAGGTATCTCAATTTTTGTGCAGATGGTCTTTTCCCGTGGCGCGCGCGCGCAGCTGCGCACTATCCAATCCAGCAGCAGCGAGCAAGCTGCACAGTGCACGCACAGAGAGTATAGCATCGCAGGCATCAGCCACAGGCCACAGGCGTCGCGCTCTCGCGCAGCACATACTTACAGTGTTTGAGCGCTGCTGCAGGCTGCTGGGCCGCCACCGCCAGACTCGATTCCGAGTCCCGACTCCCGAGAGTCAGTCGTCGGCCGCCTCCAACGCGCAACCCCCGTCCCGTCTGTCTCGGCGTCGGCCTCATCCTCGACGAGTCAACGGACGGACAGAGACGCGGACGTCTGCCGAGAGATAAGAAAAGAATCGTCGCGGTCGTCGTGCTCGCTGCAGTGCTCTTAGTGCGAAAGACACGACACACGACATAGCTGGAGATCGGACAGTGAGAGTGAGGCAGTACACACACGCACATACGCGCGCGTACAACACACACACACACACACACACACGCCCGCATCGGAAGAGCTAGAAGAACAGTAGCAGCAGCAGCAGCAGGAGGAGGAGGAGCGAAACGCTGCTCCCTCGGAGAGGGCGCTGAGAGACCGTCGTCGCGCCAGACGCTCTCTCTCGCGCTCGCGCTCGCCATGGCGAACCCCCGCAAGTTCAGCGAGAAGATCGCCCTGATCAACCAGAAGGAGGCCGAGGAGACGGCTCGTTTCGAGCAGATCATGAAGGAGGTCTCCGACGTCACCAGCAAGGTGAGTCCTCTCCATCCTCCGCGTCTCGCTTTCTCTCTCTCTCTCTCTCTCACACACACGCTCGAGGAGGAGTTGCGGAGACCTCTTCCCCCCTTCCCTCCTTTTCCTCGCTCCCTCCTTCCTCCCACCGCTCGCTGCTGTTTCTCTCTCTCTCTCTACGCTGTGTGTCTCGCGCATTTATTTACACTCGGACGTACGGGCATATATATACCAACGACGCATCGCATTCTCCGGGACTGTTTACTACTTATCTAAATACGATTTCGGAGCTTTCACCGCGCGAGCGCATTGCCGCATGACACGGAAGCATCTCTCGCGTGTCTCTCTCTCTTCGTAACACGTCGTGTGTATGTGTATATATAGAAGTTTAGAGAGAGAGAGAGAGAGAGAGAGAGAGAGAGAGAGAGCACACGTATAGACTCTCGAAATAAGTATTCCCCATCGAGTCGAAAAAGCGGTGTGTGCCCCCTCGCGGCTAGTTCCCCGAATCGCCGCTCGTTTTCTCTGCTTCTCGCGGCAAAACGTAAACAACAGCGTATGCGTGTAGGTATATAGCACGGAGCCTACACACGTACTCTTTCCTCCTATCACCTCTCTTGCACCTGGGCTGGGAGAGCACGAGCAGCGTGTTTGCGCATTCCCGCGAATCTCTCCGTTCGCTCGCTTGCCATATCGAGAGGAGAGGAGACAGGAGAGGATCGTCGTGTGCAGGAGACTTAGGAGAGAGCAGTCCGCGTGCGCTTACCTCTATACGCGTATATAACTATACTTCAATCATTGATTAATTCTCTAATACCGCTGCCAGTTCTAACCTCACTTCGACCGGCCAAATATAGAAATCTACAAGTGTCTCACATACAAACTTGTAAGCGATTTTTATTTTCCGTAACTCTATATCGAGTCGTGGACCAAGTCGTACTTTAAGTAGTTACAGATATGTTTGCGAGCCCGACTCTATACCTATATTGCGCTGTTCAACTTTTCAAGGCTTGATACACGTATTTTTTTTTAATGTATAAACGAGAAAGCCTCGAAAATACGCGAATTCGGCGTGTGTCGAAAGCTCTTTAAATATTTGCTGCGCTAGATTCGATCGAAAATGTAAATTCGTTGTATGCACTTGAACATACTTTTCAGAATAGATAATGCGCCACGGATCGAACAACTCGGATGCTCAGTTCTATTAGATTATCATGCGCGAGTTGGAATCTAGAACAAATTTCAAGTATTAATCTTGTAATAATTATTACAGTCCTTATCCTAACAATCAAGTTTATACTTTTTTTTTGTAATAATAGGTATTGTTATATCTACAGCTCCGCTACTTTAATGGTTGTTAAAGGTCTATTTCATTACGGTGGTGGTTTTTATTCAGAAAACGGACTTTTAATTTGTAAATCTATAAATTAATTAATATCATGTTAAAAATTAACGTTACAATCCATTTCTTTTTATCCAAAAACAACGCAAATCGGATGCGTCTTGCATATCTTGGCCTTTGTCTACTTGTATATGTGTCGACTTGAGCTACCCATGACATGGCTTATAGTCATCGGATTTCAATTAGGGATTAGAAGGAAGTTTTTGACACTCATAATGATAGAATCGAGTGATATATATTTCCGTACTTGGGATTATGGTGGAATATAAGCAATCGAATACTTTGAGTGCTTTTAATGGTTCAAATATTCGGTAAATTTTATCAGTAATTGATAACTCGGACGCTTCTCCCCCCCCCCTCTCTCTCTCTCTCTCTCTCTCTCTCTCTCTGTCTTTCAATACCTTTCGAATTATGAATCGAGACTTCTTTGCAATGTTACACGATATTCGATATTTCACTCTACATTAAAAATCATTAAACAATCAAAATTACGCTCGTCGTTTCTTTTTTAAAGAAATCAATCATTGCAAACAAAAAAATGATTCAAACTTTCTATTTACGCTCTTTTTTAAAGCGGACTGTACTCGTCCGTCTTTGAAATTTATCATGCTATAAGTACAGGATAGTACATATTAGCATTTAATCAATGAACAATAGGAACATTATATTCGTAGCAAATATAACTCGAACAATGCATTCAACCGGTTTACTATCGATGGTAGTTCCAAGAAATAAAATTTCTCCAGGAGGGATATTTTTCGGAACAAAAATAATTTATTCGTTACAATTATTTTTCTTAATTGATCATTGTGTACAATCATTTTCAGAATTTCACATAGCCCCGCCTGAATTATGGCTCAAATATTTTCTACTATCAATGAGAGTTGTGCGTACTGGTTGAGAATCCGAACCTAAAATGGTAGCGATTTTTTTTTAATAGAAAACTTTTACGAATGCGTAATTCAAGCTCTTGTGTTCTTAATTAATTAAAGCAAATAAAAAAGTATATTACGAGGCAAGGGTAAATGAAAAAAATGTGAAAACTAATGTTGATACAAGTTGCACGACAATAAACTGTCATCAACTTAATTTTTCCCTCTACTTATCAAACTTATTTTTATCAAAAAAAATAGTACATTATGGTACTAGTGGAATAAGTCGTACTTTACGGCACGACGTGCAGTATAAGCGCACGAGCGTAGTGAGTGAGGTTAGAGTCGTGCCATGAAGAACGACTTATTACACGTATATTGTACGATATTTTATAGCACTGATTAGAATAAATCCGCTGCCACGGCTATCCGTGGAATTAGCAATCCATTCTGGCACCATGCAGTTAACTCGCTGCGCTCGTGCGATATGCACGGTGCTAGAATGGACTACTTATTCCACCGATAGCCGTGGCATAATTGCGGATTTATTCCACTCAGTGCTATAAATGAAAATTAAGGTTGAGGTTTGAAGTGGGGTCACTGCAATGGAATGTATATGTACTAAGTGTGGATTAATATACTGCGATATTACCAAATTTTAATCATACGTCGACACGTTTTAGTAAAATCACCATGGATCAACCCCTCACCCCCTAAAATAATTCATGTACATTCTCATTCTATCAACTCAATCAAATCATGATCGATTTCCCACGCTTTCTAACGAAAAACACGAAAGGTGGCATCGGCAAACGCGAGTCCCACGTCGACGGCGGTTGCCTCGACGTCGAGCAGCGCAGGCACCAGCCGCCAAGGCTCAGCGAGCGCTGCTGTACCTGCCGGGCCCGAAGCCTCTCCAACGCGCCCCCTATCGGTCAAATCGGCCGGAGCCAGCCCGCCTCAATCGAGCGGCAAGCTGCTGCATATCAACTTGAGTCAGCAATTCCGAGCTGGTTCGCTGCCCAATGTCAACGCTAACAATGCCACCGGGGTTTGCCAGTCGAATGTGCCGGACTTAACCGGCAAGGATGTCCTGCTCATCACCCCCATCGCCACATCTGCGACCTTACACTCGATCGACCTTAAGGTATATTTTACCTTCAAGAGACGTACATACCTTGCTTAGGTCTTATTGATGTTAAATTTTATTGCCGTTGTTAACTTTTTTTTCTGCTCGTAAGTTATACGCTTTTTTGGTATATAGACGATTTTGCTTCGTTTGCCAATCTTTTTTGAGCGTGTATACTCTTTGATTTCAGTTAGCTTTCTTTACCGCGAATTAGCTCTGCATGCGAAAATCTTTAGTAGGTTGAGTTTCTGGTGATGCGTATTTTGGCTGATCTCGATAATTTGAGAGTATACATTATCAACACTTCAGTTTTTCGTTTTCAGTCAATATATGTAGGACGGTTTTAAAAAGAACTTTATTTCCATTGAATGTAATACAAAGATACACATGTGACGACATAATCATGGTTTATTTGTAGCTGGTGATTTTTTTTCGATCATAGATTCTCTCATTCAACGTACGCGATTCTCGTCCTGTTCCTTTTATGGTATATATCTACGTGCCAGAGAGTTTTAGACATCTTACAACATAAACCAGAGCTGAAAAAATAATAATTTAACATTTATACTCGTAACCAGTTGTGATCATGGATTTTATACGTGGAATGTATGTTATAAATGCACATAATACTACTAACGTCGGGACGTTTCTCTTGGACACACTTGGCCATGACGTACATCCTGTCACAAACATCAGTTCCTTGAAGTTTAGCGCAAACGTCGATCAGTTCATTGGCGACTTCTTTCAAAGAATCTGGTAGGAAACCGACCAACATTTCTACCTCGATATTCGCTTCATCGTCAACCTATCACATAACATAATTATTGTATCCTAATATTGTTTACGTTGCTCTCGGCAAATATTATTACTTACTAAACTGAAAGCCTCGAAGAGACAGAACATGTAGCAGGTGAGAGCCTTGTTATTCGGCATGTGACCCTGGTTAACCTCTTCAATCAAGTCTGCGAAGAAACATTGATAAGGTTTAACGAAAGACATTCAGTTATAACCTGAGGTATAAAAATAGTACCTTCGGTCGTGCCGTGCTCTCCCATGCATCTAGCCTTGTCAGACTGTACCATTTCCAGGATCTCCGGAGTGATCCAGTCTGGTGGCTACAAATATTCCAATAAATTTTTTCAATCACAACAAAGTACATGATTTATTATTATGGATGGACATCCATGTAAAGACTTACCCCAGCGCTGACGGTGCAGGCAAGTGACAGCAGGATCACCAACGCACTCAGGGTCCTTTGCATCATCCTATTGTTCTTGCGTGTCACTTTATTGCAAAGAAAACGACGTTTCGACGGCGTCTGGATCTGAAGAAATAACTATGAACGTCGCGGACCGCTTGCTTTATAACTGATTTAACGACTGGTCGGTGAAACACCAGCTTTGCTCTCGGTAATCTGTAAACGGAAGCGCGAGTCGCGGAAAATTGCTGTGGCCGCCTGGAATGACCTTGACTGCATCCTCCGTCGCAAGTCCAAGTGCAACAACCCCCTTATCACAGTTGTGTAACGTTACCACACTTGGTCATTACGCGACGGTTGTTAAAAACTATGTTCAAAGCAGGTTTTTTGTTTCCAGGTTAATATCGAAGGTATATAAGCCTAACTGAGCTCACCTGATTCTATTCCAGTTTCAGCTAGGATTTTCGAAACCGCTACTATCGTTTCATTCAAATTACTCTGCTGTCATAACCTCAAAAACACTGTAATCTTTCGATCCATTTTTTTGATCGAAATGTACACAATGTATCAGACTTTTCAAGCCAGAAATACCTGTTTGATTCCACTCTTCTGTCAGCATATCTATTGTCTAATGCAAAAGTCAAAAATATGACTGACATTCTTGACTTTGTCCAAATACTTGGAAAGAGGATTTTTTCGCATTGTGTTGTATGCTTTCGACATGGCCCTATGCTTTGATTTCTCAAAACTAAGCAAGTTATGCCGTTGCACGTGCGTACGTATGTGTGTGTGGATGGTTTGTGTAAAAAATCAATGAATCCCCGAGCTTTGTCTTCCATATGACATATGCATGTATAATTATTTATAATACATTCATGTACAGCCAGCACTTCAATCCCGCCAGAGTTTATTTACCTACGTATATATATACATATTGTGTGTGTGTGTAGTCATGCATGTAAATCTGTATATAACGCATGTTCTATGTTAGCTTATCGTTATCGTAGTATACATATGTTGAACTACGAATATTGAATATACCTAAACACACTCACACAATATCCGAGAGTTATGCAAAAACAACGTTTACGCGGTCAGGCTAATTGATCATCGACCAAATGTTCTTTTTCATTTTCCGCATTTGCTGTAACGTAAATATATTTATACAAGTCCAGTAGGAAAAGGGAAGTCAAACCTTTGGCCAAAACTTTGTATAAATATGAAAGTATGCTGGAGAAACAGACATGAAAAGCTATTATATACGGAAGGCCTCGCTGCAATCGTAATCTCGTTAGTTGCCGTAAACGCATGCACACAATTTTCGCGAGGTACGAATTATGTCGAGTGACTGATGGAATTTTTTTGCTCTCTCTTTACTCTTCTACGTTTCCGCGGATTTGCGTGGCGCAGTTTCGCGCGCGCGTGTCTTTTGTTTTTCATTGATATATTAAAGTTTGCAATACTCTAGCTATTCTTCTGAGCAGTGCCATGCTCGAAGCATGGAGTTTGTTAGTTGTCATCCTTTAGTTTTTTAAACTCTCTCTCTCTCTCTTCTCTCTAACAAGGGAACAAGTGCAGTCCTGTGTTTAATTTTATATACATTTATAAATTTTGCTTGGATTAGTCATGTACATATTCTGCGTGTGCAATGTTAATACATTGAGCAATGAAATTCGTTGTTATATCTGCATTCATAATTATATCGATTATGTTTCTTTTAATGTGAATGCATGATTTATTCGGAATTTTGATATCGCTTGATATAGTGATGATGCTGATGATGATTATAATTTTTATATCGCTCATTGAACATCTAACAATTTTTCATACATACAAGCGTAAATGCTTTTATGTAATTACACCATTAATATTATATTTGCAATTTGAAAATTCATTCATTTTATGGACTAAATTTATCAAAAAGCAAAAATGTTTTTAAGGATTAAAGCCTTCTTTAATAATTTGTAACATAATGATGATTATAATGGTTATTATGTTGGAACTTTACCTTAAAAGTATGTTAAACATATAATTTTCAGTTGGATTAACTCTCCAAATCAACATTTTTATTTTTAATAATTCTAATATTTCTGTAAACATTGACTAATATGTACAAATTTTCCTTTTTTTATACTCAGAGTACGAATAAAAAACTTTAAAAAAGAGCAGTTCCGCCGTAACGTTAGTTAAATGTCAGGAAAAATCACTCCTAATCAACTTTAACAAACATATAATATATAAATAAAAATAAGCAACGGGAAAATTGACAAAATTAATACTGAACCCTTTTAACTGTATATGTATACTATGTAACAACATTTTTGGGTCACACTCCGAGTAGGTTCTCTTGATTGCATGTGTAACAAAGCTGAAAACAGTCAAATTATTATATAATGCTATGAAATTTTTGTAATTAGCGCATCCAGATAAAAAGCTGTCCGTTTCTTCGCAAAATATCATTAGTTTTTTCAAAACAAAATGCTCATTCATGTAAAAATAAATAAGTAAAAAGAAAAATAAAATTGAGAAGCAGATTATAAAAACGCACTCGAAGTATAATAAATAACTGAAATGTCGGACTTTAACTAAATAATTCAAATGTTGTATTAAAGAAGTAGATAAAGTTTGCAAACAAGCAAGCTTTCGGTTTTGACACAAGTGATAGAAAAGAGAACATGACTAGAAGAAAAATTTAAAATCCATCAAAAATGTTATTTGTTTGCCGCATAATGCTTAGATGCAGAGCAGAAGCCGATAGATCGCACTCGGCGACGCACTCTCTCCGAGCCGGGCGCTGTATATACGTTACAAAGCTTGCGCGCCAGAAAGAGAAAGAAATAAAGAAAGAGGGAAGTGAGAAGGACGGCGAGAAAAACAAAGCGGCCTGCTGTGTGCACGAGACACATCACCCGCGCGTAAGAGTCGCGCGGTGGCGGTGGCCGCGGCGGCCCGGCAACGACAACGTTGGATCGTGGCTCTCTCTTTCTCTCTGTACTATACTCTAGAGGCCAAGGTCGCCCTCTAGTCGCGTTTGTTTCGATCGGTTCTCGCCGTTGCCGTCGCTATACAGCTCTATACTCGCTGTCATCCGGCAATACGAGCCAGTGTTGTCATAGATATATATCGAAATTAAGAGACAATCCTATTCATCCAATGCGCGCACGACAAATCCGGATGTCCGGACTTTCCGGATTGCCGAATGTCCATAACATAAAGCCGGAGAAATCGTTTCGGACAGACGAGTTTTTCCATGCCTTATGTATCGTTAGACTTGGAGAACATGAATACATTTTTTTGACGACGATTAAAATGAAAAAAGCTCTTCTGCTCGATTCGTGTCCACCTCTATGTAGTCTCCAGCTTCATCCTGTACATACATGCGTATGTGTAGCTGATATTTATGTATGGACATAGGTATCTGCAGAAAGCGAGAGGGATATATGCGTATACGCAAAGCGCGTACACAGGTGAACGTACATACATACATATGTATGTATGGATAAATGTGTACATACATACACACACACCCACCCACACACACACACACACACACATATATATATATATATATAGAGAGAGAGAGAGAGAGAGAGAGAGAGAGAGAGAGAGAGAGAGGCATAAGCGCAGAGGCTTGCGCGTAAGTACCTCCGCCGTCCTCGCCGAGTATTGATCGGAGCTAGCGAACGCCGTCGCGCTGCAGCAGCGCCGAGAGAGAGCACGTGTGCAGCAACCGCCGGGGAATGCGATGCTCTCGGACTCTTTTCCTGCTCTCTATATACATATACGCATGTATAATTGTATATAGGCAAGGTAGAGGTAATCGTGTATCTGTATAGCTCCTGGAGGCTGCAGAGGGTTGACTGAACTTGCTCTTTTTGTTTTTGTTATTCCGGGGCGGGAGGGAGGGGTGGCTTTGGTATCTGGTTGGAACCGGAAAGTAAGCTTGATCGATTATGAGATCCAAGCAAACATGGAGCCGCTGCTTGAATTCTTTCTAATTCATATACATGCTCGGCAATAGATATATGCGTTATTATATGCGCGAGAGGGAAGAGCGCATTTTAATACAATGAGCACTGTTTAACGACCGTTGTACTCTTCTCGCCTGAGAATGGATATATGCCGATAGTGCAATGTATCTTTTCTACGATGTATAAGTCGATAGAGACTTGACGCACGTTTGTTTTGATTTGTAGATATAGGCTAGCGCATGCGAACAATTTTTTTCTACACTTTTTTTTAGACAATTTTCTTTAAATCCACTATTTGTAAGCTATGTTATCGTGGATGCATTTCCTTAGGCTATAGTTTAGCAGTTTGTAAGGTGATTTTTGATACAAGATTAATAAACCTTATTCGAATATTTGGATATTTTTTATGTATAGTTTATAAAATTTCCAAGTTTACGAGCACTGTTCTCTATCCTTTCTGTTTACATTGAATGTTATAAATGTACGCAATTACTTATGCAAATGAAAATAAGCGCATGCACAAGTGAGTTTTGTCAAAATGTTGTATTTGTCGTAGCTTTGTTTGAAATACTGTATTCATCAGATTTTATTTAAAGATATACCGAAATAGAGCCTAAAGATCAGTTTCTAAGTTTTCACATAGATAAAAAATATTGTTTATCCATTTATTTAAATGTCTCTCGTCGACTCTATATTACTGAACTGTTATAATTGAGCTAGAAGTGTTAGTTGCTAACGTGATTAACGAGAGAAAAAAGCATGCATCCAATGAGTTTTTGAGCATAGCTGATACATCAAGCGATTTATTGGTATAAGCGAGTCTTGCTGTGAGTACGTTCGTAAAGGTTTTGCTTTTTTCGGAAAATTGGTCGTAACTTTTTCGGATGCCATTCTAGATAAAATCCGAGCAAAAGCGATCGATACTTAAAGAGCAGCCAGAGCTAGTATTGAATGGAAGGAAGAGATGCTAATCCTTTAGAAAGGTTTATGCGTGCTCGATAGTTAGTATAAGTACGCGTGTTCGGTTTGAAATTTTTCGCGCAATTCTACTAATAGACCTGAGGCGGTTGAGTAGTAAAGTTAGAATATACGGAGAATAATGTGAAATTCGCATATAAAAGAGAGGAAATGCGGCATGTAAGAGTTCGTGCAAGAGCTCTTATATATACGCATGCCGCGGCTAAATTGTGAGGCGTGATCAGCCGAAATGAAAGTAGTGAATCGCCGTCGAATGAATGAATAATCTCGTGCGTTTTGTTTACTATGACAGACGGCGCTGAACAATCTGGAGGAGATGCAGCAGAGCCAGTTGTGCTACCGACAGGGCCAGGCGCCGGCCGGTCCCGGACAGCCTGGCGGTGGCGGTGGCTCTGAGCGGGGCCGGAGCATGGGTGTGGGCCCGATGCGCCATGAGAAGCGTCACGACACCTCCCCGTACAGTGGTGTGCCGTATCTGTCGCCACCGCTGCCCGAGACGCATTGGCGGCGCACCAACTCTGACTCGGCTCTGCACCAGAGCGCCAACGAGGCCTGCCATCATCAGAATCACGGAACTTCTATGGCCCATCGACGAGGTAGCGATGCCTGTCAGTCTCACATTTTTTATTCGCTTTTACTTACTTTACTTACTTTTTTCACTTTGTTTAACTATACTTATTTCACTCTTCGAAACATCCGATTCAAGCATCATTTCTCATACTCTAACTCCTACATTACGTGCAAAAACACTCACATTCAAAATCCTACAAAACTAATGTAAACATCTCATAAATTTAGCCTTAAAAACAACTCTCAAACTCATTTTTCCAACAGCCAAACTTGTTTATAATCATACTTTTCCTATGTCATTTGTGCTCTCAATCTTTTCCACTACTTTCATTTATCAAAATACTATAATAATAATGTTTTTTCCGCCTTACAAATTCTCCTGGCGTGTCGAATAATCATTTTGTAATTGGTGCTTTTTCATTAATTGTGTTATGACTAGACAGTCAAAAGTGTGTCTAAAATACTTGTGCGTATATTTTCTCTGAATTAACTGCATTTTTATATTCTCAATTGCTTTTATTGGATTTTTGTCGTATAAGCTGAACATAGTAAACTTTTTATGATATAGAGCCTTTTGGTTTTTGAGTTGTTAGTAACATGCGTACAACAACACAATTCAACTCTATTATTTTTTCGAATATTTAAAAATCTTATGAGCCTTTAGCCATAATACGATTACACGAATTTTTACTGTAAGATTTTATCATACACCCTACATCCGTCTCATGATGTTCTGGTCGCAAAAGCAAATGCAACAAATAAAAAATGTTGATTCTATTATTATTACTCAATCTCAAACAAAAACGATTGTAGATTTCGTTGAATATAGAGATGATCTGATGAGAATATCGAGGAGGAACAGATTCTTAGATATAAAATAAAATTCCTCTTTGACTACTGAACTCTATGTTTTTGTAAACAGATCAGCAACGAGGAGCACACGGAGGATCGAGCAATGACAACCGAGGGGATTCTCATCATCACCACGGCTTCATCGAACGGCCGAGATCGTCCTGCGACATGCCTAGAGTGCCCGGCATAAAGTTAGTACCCAACCATTGCTCTCGCAATTTATGGCTCTATGCTTTAAGTATTTTTTGTGAAAAAAAGAAAAACATTTTGCTAGAAGCAATATGCATGTTTCAATATGCTTTCTTTTTCTTTTTCATGGATTTTTCATAATGAATAATAATTGTTTTTTTCTCGTTTAACAGCGTGTATCCGAGCTCGCAGCCACCGGGACAGCAGATTCCGATTGGCAACAATACGGGCTCTTTACCGGACCTAAGCAACGTTCGTTTCTCCTCCCCATTAGTTACGCCGATAGACCAAGAGGACCATTCGAGCGGTTCACAGTATAGCAATGTATGTCGTCCCCTCTGTCTTCCAAAGTCATCTTTATTGCTTTCCTTTACATTTTTCTTCTTCTACTTTTTTTATCTCTCACGTTTTATTCATACATATATATTATACGTACTCTGTCACGCACAGATTTCTGTTCTAGACTCGATACGAGCTTCCGATATATAATATACGAATATATTTTTTACTTTTTTATCGAACTAATATTACTATTATTATTCAATATACTGAGCTTTCTTTTTTTGTTTAACCTCTTTTGATATTAACGTTACTTACGTTTATTATTTATTATTGGTTTTATTGCCAACTTCAAGATGCATTATAACCCATTTATATTGTTCTGTTTTAATATATACATACTTACATGTGCCGAGTGCTCTTACAACTTTACTCACTAATGCGTTGTTTCTTGCGATTACTTTCTCGTTAAATCATACGAGCTCATTATTTTTATTCCTGTAACCGTAAAAAACAAACAAACAAAAAACTAAGATGAAAAATTAATAATGTCAATCTGCAGCATTTAGTAATGTATACACGAAACACAGCGTGTCGATTTCGCATACATTTCTCGAGTATTTCTTAAGTTCACGTCACTCAGTATTATATACATGCAAAGATTTGTCTGTCACTTAAAATTCTGCACCTTGCACTCACCGAAAACCGGCTGTGCTTCCGCGCTATGAAATTCCGAGTCGTATTACGTGTCTTTCGTCGATTATCTCTTTGTAATTTAATGTGTGTGTGTGCGCGCGTATATAGAGGCGTGCGCATTACCTAAAGTCACGAAGCTACATCGGTGAAACTTGTGCCGCAAACGAGTAGTTTCCGCAGTTCTTTCGTATTAGGACGGCAGCAATGCATAAGGAGGGAAGTTTATAGAATACGTAATCATAAAAGAGCTGTGCTGTCGTCTATTGCAGAGTCCTCAAACGAGTCATCAGAGTCCTCAAACGAGTCCCACCACCCTGTCGCCAACCAGCTTGGTGCAAGCCGCAAGCGCCCAAGTAAATATTCTTGCGAACGAGCCTATAACAGTATACACAGTATTGCATATATCATATATAGCTTCTCTGCCGGTGCTTTTCTCTGCCACTCGGACCTCCTGCAGAAAGTCTTTTATATTGTACGATATCGTGTCATTATGATTATGAATAGATATGTTAAATTACGATTATAACATTTTATACGGAGTCGGTTCTACCAATGTATGATCGACATTTTCGTTTCATGTGTCTCGATTAATTGTATGCCCAAGTCTTAGGGAGTGTCCGGTAGTCTCGAAAAGCAATAGACGCAGTTGCATGCTACAAATGTAAACAAAGAGTAATGAGTTACTTGTCAACCGATGCTATAGATGAGAGAACGACAGTGCAAGAGTTGAAGGAAAGGCATTTTAGAATGATGAGACGCGCTATACATAATAGTTACCCCCTCCCTCCCTTCTACGCGTTATCTACATACTTAAAATAATTTGCATTAAAGAGCATCGTTACTTTTTCACCTATTTAATGTGCGTTTATTATCTGCCTTGTGTATGTGTTTTCTTGTCCGGCAACTAAGTAGTCGTCACAAAACACATCGTCTGTCGAAATTTTGTCTTTTGATATCTTGATATACTATTTCCTTTTTCCACAGCGTTTACATAATCTTTTGTCAATGTTATCATTACTTACTGCCATGCTACAACGTTTTTTCATTCACTGTTTTATCTTTTACAAAAAAAATTATTTACAAGCTTAAATTTTATATTTTTACTTTTTATTCATAAATATTACGATTATTTTTTTTGTTGTGAGTTTTTATTTTAGCTTGATATTGTTTTATTTTGCCTTGGTTGTAGAAGTTTTTTTATTATTTTGCAGAACCATTTATCGGTGCCTGTTAACCATAGGTTTCTACATTCCTGTAAGGTTAGTAGATGTTGGTATTTATGTGTCCCTTTTTTTAACACACTGAACACTTCTCAGCAAACTAATCATAAGCGCCGACTTATACTAACCCACTATTGCTACTTGTGATGGAAGAGGATACAGCCACATGGACAAACAATCGTCGTATCATTAATTTTTAAGTCAAACCTCGAGAATCACTTCGTGGCTACTTTTCCTCAACAAAGAGATTGATTCATTCTCTCTCTCTCTCTCTCTCTCTCTCTCCCTCTCTCTTACTCTCTTTCTCACTGCTCACTTTTATACATACGAAACACCACGCTCTTACTGTATTGTATATATGTATAGACATTTTTGCAAAGACCACGGCTTACCAAACAGAGCAAGCTGCTGGATATTCACATAAACACGGTATGTTTCCACACAAAGCTACACACACGCATATGTATGTATGCACGTAAAGTCAGATGAAATCTCATGTAGTCGACTGTAACGGTAAGGAAAACGCGAATCCCGAGAATGTCCGAAACCAATTCACGATTACATTAATCGTACAAACCTGCACGAAATAACGAGAAGAATAATGTGCGAATTTTCCATTCAAGCAGGGTCTCGCGCAGGAGAACAATGCAAGCACATCCCAGCAAGACCTCAGGGGTGGCTACTCGACGCAACAACAAGGAGTCACGGGGACAACGTCGTCCGGTATACCACAACAGCCGCAACAGCAGCACCCGGTCTCACACAGTCCTGGACATTATGTCTACCAGCAGCCGCATAGTCCTGTGGCACCTCAGAGTCCCGTAAGAGCATTTTTTCTTCATTCTTGGAATCGATAAAAAATCGACTTTACGTTGTGAAATTTCGCTGTTGCAGAACGCATCGCAAGGACAAGTGCATCCACAGAGCACGCAAGGCCCATTCAACTCGCTGACCGATTACAGAACGTCGCAGATGGTAAACAGACCGTCGCCGCAATCTTCACCTAGTCTTACCTTTCAGGTGAGATGGGTTGAGTTGGGTTGGTTTGGGCTGTGATTGAGTCAGAAAAATCGGTTAAATTTTTGTTTTAGTTAAAGTTCAAATTTAATTTAAATTAAGATTTAATTTAAATTTTAATTTAAATTAATTTAAAAATTTGTATTTAAAGTCCGAAATGCGTATTACCAGATAATTAATCACGGGTCAGCACAAGTTTCGATTCCCCTTGTAGTTTTATGAGCAATAATTTAGAAATATCGATTTACTATACTAATTGCGTTAATATTCGGAAGTTTGCATTCTCAAATTTTTCAATGAAGGCCTTTAAATATTTGTGAAAAAGTAAAGTCATATCATTTGTATACTAAAACCATTTGTAACGATAACCATTCTGTTACATTTACATAAATATTTAATGATTCTTAAACTTTTCAAAATTTTATTAAATAATGCATATTTTTAATTTTTATCTCAATGTTAAGAACTTGAATGAAACTTGTCGAGTTAAAAATTCAATCATAAAACGTAATAAGTTTAAGGTTTCTTAGCAATATGCATACGGGTGATTCTGTAAGATCGCCTATCTGAAAATTATTTCCCCAAATATATGATAAATTTTTTCTACTCAGTGTCATCCACCTTCCTGCATTTTTTCAGATTCTTTCCTCCATTAATTTTCGATGAAAACGTCGAATTTTAGCATAAAATTTACTATTAAAAATAGACATTTTTATCGATTTTTAGTTTGGAAAGAAAGCGAAATTAAGAAAAATCTCAAGAATACTTTTTCTTTTAGATTTTTTTTACTATTTAAATATATTTTTTTTAGTTAGGAATTCCAATTTTTGATTTTTGACAAGTGGTATTTTGATTTTTCAAGTGGTCTTAAGGAGGTTCTACAGTAACTATGCGAGTCAAAACAAAATTCTCTTATTTTGATTTGCGTTGTTCGTAGGATACGCTATAGCTATATCTATGTATATGATGCGAGCGTGACTTTTCCAGTGTTTTGAATTTATTGTTAAATATGCAAGTACCCTTGGAGATTTTGATGAATCAATACATATTCATCAGATATTTCTCTATTATATAAAAAATTCATAATCCAATCTTGGCATCAGTCACTTTGTAACATGAAGTTAAGCAGGTTAGGAACGCATTTTTCCATAAGAGCCTGTGTTAACAAGAACATCATAAAAACATTTATTTCTCCAATTCTAAGTACCCTAGCATTTTGAAATTTTACGTATGGGTTTTTGGAACATCAAATAGCTTATATGTTCTTGAAAAAATTATTCTATACGAAAATTTGCCAAAAATGCTTAAAATCCCAACTTTGACCCCTGTAGCTCAAAAATTAATGGAGGAAAAAATCTGTAAAGTTCAGGAAAGTGTATGAGAGTAAGTAGACAAAATTTATCATATTTTAGAGGAACAAAAATTTGCGACCAGGCGATCTTACAGAGAATTACCCATATAGATATAATAAATGAGGGAACCGTTTCTCTCAACTGCTGGTTAAATAGCTGCACTGAAGAAGCTGAAAAGATTATGTTATATTGTTTGATATACTCTGTCTGCGCAGAAACGAGCTTATGATCCTTCGTGACGTCCGAAAAAATAATTATTTAAATATGCCTTCGTGAACTGTCAGATCATGTTACCTCATATACATGTAACCTTAAAGCAAGCTCACTACTAATATTTTATTAATTCTAAACAAGAAAATTTAATTTTAGGAAAGTCCTCTCAGCTACAGCAACAATGCATCAGCGCCGTCGAGCCCCACGGGCCATCACGGACCGCCGAATTTGTCTCTTGACCCTCAGGATCAAAATGTATTTATCAATCAAGTCCATGCGGACTTTGAGCAGTTCAGTATGGTGAGTCGGACCTCCTTAACGCCATCCGTACTCTATAATACGATCAGTGTAGAAACTCACATTTCACCATTACCTGTTACGTTTCATGCACACTTAAAGGCTCCAATCGTAAGTATAAAGACGATCAACTTTATGCAGAGCTGTGCTAGATTGTTTAGTGTAGATACTTATTCGTCTGCTTGTTACTTTGGAATCGAGTGCACTGTTCTCATGTACACATAGCTTCATGACACTTATACAAATACAGTTAATTTTTTTTCGATACGTTCTTCTACACATCCTCATTGGCTTGTTTTTTAACAGACTCGTTTCCAAAGTACAAGCTACTTTAGTCTATCGAGATGACGATGATAATGATGTAAGGCAGACCTTGAAAAGTTGTTAGAATGAGCATGAATAAGAAAATCGAAAGTAAGATAAATAAATCTTCATGGTTTTGATGCCATTTGTCTGTTATTGCCCGCCATGTTTAGGATTGGGCGCAAATGATGCAGCAACTCGAAGATACCGGTTATACCTTGAGCACGCCGCTGGACGAGGTGATAACAAGATCTTATCCCTCCGTTTAAGGATGATAATATATTATATTTTTTCGTAAACTTCAATTGCTTTTCTTTTCGATTCTCATGCATTTATTTTGTACAAGCTTCTGTGTCAATGATAATTTGGATGTTTCTTTCTCGAATTTCTTAAATCTGTATTATTTTAAACTATCTGATCCAGTATAGATCTTTGTTATTATAGTCTACCTGCAATGCCACACTTATGCCTATTCTGATTATAATTTATGGAATTTATTTAATCGACGCTTCTTCTTTATTCTGGATGATTCATTCTACCTGTGTTTACTAGAAAATATGAGTTAAGCTTTCATCAAACAAATTGTTTCTCTTCGTCTTCTTATTGGCAGATGTTTTGTTTCTTTCAGGCCTGACTAAAGGCAATGTTTATTTCGTCTTAAGAATTTTGATTTTGTTCAGTATATAATTTTATGCGATCCTTTTTACATTACATTCTGTCACTTTGTACATATATAATAGAACACATTAAAATTTATCCCGTTCTGAAAGTAATATCTTTTCAAAACATGTTTAATTGATGTTTAATTTAGATTGAAAGTATATCGCTGTTTCATTCTAAGACTTATCTCTGGCTTAACTAATTTGAGTTTTTGTTGATAATCAGATGGATTCACCTTCAACGACAATTGGACCTTATATGAACTCGCCCAGTCATTCTGGCACGTATACACAAGTTAATGTGAGTAATTTTTTACATTCGTTTCTGCAACAATACAGAATCAGAAAATGAATATTTAAATTGGATGTGAAATTTTTTAGAATGATATACTGAGCGTTGCCAGTGAACTTGGTAGTGGAGACGGTGGCTACTTTAGTACGAGTCCTCTTCAACAATTAGGCTATCACACGAGAACACCGACGACGACACAACAGTTGACACCACAGACACCGAATACGCCGACCATTACCCTCACTGGTAAACAAAATTATTAACTCAAAAATCTATTGCTTAAAATTTAAAATCATATGGATTTGAATTTTATACAAAATAAGAAAACAAGAGTCTTATCTGAAATAAAATATGGTAATGAAATCAAATATTTTGTTAGATTGTTCGCTTGGACCAGACGACCTTGTTAGTTCAGATTTCAGCAAGGATTTTGGGCCATCGATCGCATCGTTCGGTCCAGATTTGTTTCCTACCGATGACACGATCGGTCCAGATCTGTCCAACCTGCGTCAGGAGGATATCACCGCACTAAGACAGGGACTTGACCCCTTAGATCTTGACGAGCTTCAGAGGCTTGCGAACTCGGATATGATCATATCGGATCCGACCACCGAAGCTGATTTTAGGTTAGAACAGCGTTAATACTAAATTCCCAAGACGTCGTTTCCGCGACTGTTGACGACTTTTTGTAATTTAATCGCGTTAAAAAACAAACTATACATGTAAGTGATGGCCCGGAGGGCTCGAAATGATGATGAAACAAAACAATGCTTCAGCGAAGCACGAGGAGTACGAGGAGAAACAAAAAATAATTAATATGGGATGAATGAAACCTTTTGCGATGATGCCTCGGTGAACGGATACTACACATAATTACGAATACTGCAAATTTTATTAATCAACTTTTTTTTATTTTATACTACTTTGTACATTGTATCGCGTATAAAAAATGGTATCTATTACTGTTATGACGATTGACGACGTGACTAAAACAACGGTGATCATGTGAAGATTTAACAATAGTGATAATTATGATTATTGTTATGAAGAAGAAATACGATAAACGAAGATGATCTCTGAGAAGCACAAAACGAATCATTTACTGATTTATATACATATATTATGTAAAAGATAATGAAATTGTAGGAAGATTAGCTGTAAACGAACAATACACCGAAACTATATTATGCGAAGATTTCAATGTATCGTTATCAAAGATAAATTTTTTTACTTGCTTGTTTCTTTCCAAAAACGATTCGCCGAAAAAAACGACACACATACACACAACCACACACACACACACACACACACACACACACACACACACACATTGTATTTAAAAGTTTAATTGAGTTCGTTTCACTGGATCCTATAATTTTTCTTAAAAAATACAATAAAACAAAACAAATAAGAAAAATGCAAATTAAAAAAATTTGTAAAACTCGTTTCATATGGCATACACCCATACATCACGAGAAATAAAGACTCGAGATCAAATTAAAAGCGGTTTTTTAAGGAAAAAAAAAGAATAAATTTAGTGTGGGCTTTCGTCGCCGAAGTTGAGAATACCACACGCGTTGTATTGTCAACATTTCCTTGAATATATTACTTGAATCATTCTTAGTTCCGAGCCGTTAAAATTGTGTATACGCTAATGTCGCAAAGACGTAATTTCAATCTTTCCAACGCGACGCGACGTAAAAAAAAGAAGCGAAAAAGGAATCAACGTATAAGATATGAAAAAAGCTTTAGATAAAATTTTTTATAATAAATAAGATTATAATTGCGAATCTCAATGTCGAATATAAGCGTCAAACCTTTGTTGTTGAATAATGAATGAAACGAGATATGAGACCGTCGCTAATTGTGTAGCAATAGCTCGTACATACTTAGGCAATATATTTCATACCTTGATTTTCTTGACAAGCAGAAGAGGTGTCTATAACCCTATACAATATTTCCCGCTCATTTTCCTATCTCTCTCACTATTCTTCTCTTTTCTTTCTCTATCGATCTTCGAAAACTCTAGCTCTTCACTCAACCTTCATTCACTTGATTCCTCTATTTCGTTTTCTTTCTACCGTCTTCGAAAAAAGTATCAATCATTCGCAAAGCACACGCACATTTTGGCCACTGACACTCAGCGTCCAACAGAGTCGCTCGCGCGCACGTATGTAAGAATTACATACAACTGGGGAGGGAGCGGCTGGTGTGTTCGAGATGCATTGCACTCTCATGGCCTCCGTGATTGTCAATTGTTTTTTGAAAGTAATCTTTATAAATATTTAAAAAAACTAGCTGACACCCGTGGGTCGACAAGATACTGTTCGTAAAACCTATCATAAGATGATAATCCAGATACACTCATAATTACACACATGTACATTTACATTACACATACACAGAGAGTAAGAGAGAGAGAGAGAGAGAGAGAATTGTAAATATGCGTCGGACGATTTGTTATAATTATGCATCAAGACGATGTATCACTCGTGTTATTGCATTACCTTAGAGGTAGTTTTTAACCGACTCTTAATATTCATCGTCGTCGTCTCCTCTGGTAGTCTGTACGAATTGACTGGATAAGAGGGAGCACGATCCGCATAGGTAGATACTTGGTAGGTCAATCGTTGGCTCTATTATAATTATCGTACTCGAACGTTTAATTACGAAGCGTGGCCGTCGTTCCCTCCGCCCAAGAGAGACTATTGTGTAATTGAGTATCGCCGTATAAGTATATCTTTATATTAGTGTGTAATCACGAAAACGGAGGCGAGTTATATATATATTCGAAAGATTTAAAAGAACAAAAGTGCCAATGGCTGAGGAGCAAAATCCTTCGACACGTGGGTTTCTCCTCGATAGATGATGTATTTCGTTATTTCGTTCTACGTAAAAAACAAGATAAATAAACATAAAAATATTCCACTTGCACGTGAGAAATAATTTCAGGTCTAGAATGGTGATCGAATTACCTGAACCTGCTCGGAGATGAAAAATTTGTACACACCTATTGTATTTGTATAATTGGTATTCGTATATTTGTATTTTACATGCTGTTGTCCCGATGTTGATTGGAAGGAAGCACGACGGTCGCAAAGGGCTTGTATATTTTAACGAAAAAAATCTATTATAGAAGCGCTAAAGTCTCAAGGCAACATGGCGCAATGGACCAAATTGCTATAGTATATCTACGTTGACAATTTTTGACACGCGTATAGATCGTACAAAAAAGATTTAAATGAAAAAAATCATTAAAAAAGTTACAAACAATGCGAAGAGCTATAGGGAATGCGTTCACATTGCATTCGTTACGTTAGTAGTAATGAATTGTTTTATTTTATTATTATTATTCTTTTTCAAAGAAAGAAAGGTATAATAACGGTAATCGTCGAAATTGGTTTCTCAGAGACATGTTGTTGGTTGTTAAAAAAAATTAATTATATTCATCTAGATGTGATAACGGGAAAGCGGTAATATAAGGGTATAATGATGACAAGGACGATCGAAAGAGCGCAAGCATGTGCCAAATCGCGGAGCCGTCGATTACTTGTTTATAATAACTCGTACACATTAGATACAAAAATACACAAATATACATATACCATTGCATGTATCTGGACAAAGCCGCATTGAGATACTGACTTTCTCGATCAGCAAAATGAAATAGCGATCGGCAATTTTGGAAATGTGAGAATTAAGAGATTTAACGATCGGTGCGATGTCATGGCGTAATGTCAATTTACTCAAGTAACTTTGACTGAGTCGCAGTGCCCAGATTAATTATATTATTAAAAAAATAAAGTGATAAATAAGAAGAAAAAAAAATAACAAACAAAGAAACTAAGGAACATAAAACAAGCTCTATTCGAGATAAATGAAAAAAATCCTATATTCTAGTTGATTAAAGTTAGTGAATTTTTTCTATTGTCTAGTACTTAAAGAATAGTCGTACGACGAAGGCAAAGAAGAAAAAGAAAAAAAATATTATACATAAATTATTAATCTAGTTCTTATATATTATACCTATACAAATGCGGAAGAGACATGCTTGAACGCGCACGCAAATGGCACGCATCGCACGTGGATCCTTATATACATTATACATACATTATTATTTCATTACTATCGCTATGTATATTGTAACTATTACACACAAACATAGACTATGTTATTATTAACGCCGTTGTTCATTTTTATTACCGCTGTCGTGCGCCGTTACGATTATTATTATTTTTATTCTTATAATAATTATTATTACTATTATTGTTATTATTATTATTATTATTATCGTCATTATTATCATTATTATATAAGAAGAAACAATAGTCACTTTGTAAACCGTTTGAAAATCTCTCTCCTGATTACAAGGGCCATTAGTTTTTAGCCGACCCCCTCTGCCCAAAAGCTTTTTGCGTCAATCAGTGGCATTGAGAACTCGCATTTCAATTATTATTATTACGATTATTATTTTGATTATTATTATTATTATTATTATTATTATTATTTCGTCGATTGTCCCAACTTGTACATTTTTCCACTTTCATGCTCTCATATCACACGTTCTTTCTCTATCTCACACACAAACATATTGTCTCTTTCTCTTTCTCTCCCAACCTCTATCTCTGTATTATCGAATAAAAAAATTCTCAAATAAATGGTGGTGAGAGTGAGCTATCGCCAAACTATTTGCATCGTCAAAGTTTTATTGATAAATATCGATCAATCTCTCTTTCTGTGTATATCGTTCGATTGGATGGACGTGAGAGATCCAACGCATCATTATAACATAATATAAAAGGTTACGACGAATCGAGCGAGAAATCGAGTGTGATTTAGAAAGGAAAGTAAAATGTAGCGAGCGACACGACGATACATACTTTGAGCATTAAAAGAAAAAAAACAGCGAGGGATGAAGTTGAGAACGATTGTAATATTTGTATATAGCCAATGTTATTTGTGGTACATTACAATTTACACGCGACGCGAGAGATGAACATGAACCGTATACTACACACACATACACACACAAACACACATATGTCAAAAGAAACAATTACATTATACTAAAAAAGAAAAAACCTATAAATAATTAATATCTGTATTTGCCGATATGTCGTTGTACCATATTATTGTGAACACCATTTCTCAGACATCGATTTTTTTAAATAAATGGAGAAAAGAATCTTAAACTTCACTGTTATTTTGCGTTACACTCTGCGTATACCCAATTATATGGATACATAGATATTAGATTAGACTCGTTTGAACCTTGATAAGGGAGTGTTCTGGTAGTCGATTCTAGCAAAGTTTTCAGCATAAGTGCGTCGAAGGTTTTGTTTTCGTCTTCGGCGCCTTCGTCGGGCCTTTCTAGAAGGTCTGATGAGTCGTCTCAGTCGGTTACGTGCGATCTTAGACGGCGACCCCTATATAACAAAATACTGCTGCCTATACCGCACACGAATTTTATAAATTCATATAATTTGAAAATTATACGGAAATTTCTATTTACCCTCAGTTGCCTCGTAATCAGGTGATTATCGTCGAATTGAGTTTCCAATGGAAAGAGAAAATTCGGCTGTTGTTTATTCGGTTTTTCGTTCGTGTCTCTTTTCTCTCTGTATTGCTTAATTCGCGAATCTTTATCAGCAACTGCCTGCACTGTTTTTAGATTGAATTTTAAAAGACGGGATAGAATTTGTTAGCATTGAAATTATTCCCGCTCGTCAGCCCATAGTTGAAGTTGATAACGACTCGCTAATGGCCGCATACCGTTGACTGCAATGTCATCAATATCAAATTTGCGCTGCAGTTCGTCGAACTTTTCGTTTTTCTCCTGAATCTGCCTCTGGCGTTCGAACTTTTGAATGTCGATTTTGTCTTTTATCGCGTTGATCCGATGCTGAAGCACATCTTCGCTCGTTCCAAAAGTTAGCTCGGAATTCCTGTTTTCAAACAGCTACAGAAGTAAGTGTAGAAATCCAGCGATGAATGAATTGACAAACCTTTCGTTCCTAGAGAAGCTCTTAACTGGACGTGTCCACTTGAAGACCAATAATAGGATCACGAGGTAAGATTTCATTATACGCTTATAGGTATTGTTGCGCGTTGCCATGATTAAATATCTTAATAGGTTATAGATTTTGGTTTGCGCTATTGTTTAGAGTTGCGTACAACTCAGTTAAATTTGTTCTCCTTGACAATTATCCTCTATTGCAACACAGCAGGAGAGAAAAATTAATGTTCACGATGTATTCTTCCGCCGTTTTCGTTCATTAGCGCTATGTATAGGTAAACTATCTATGTGACGTTATTTCCAATATAAGTAACTTATAACTTTTCATCAGTACAAAATTGTCAATTAAATGTTTTGTTAGTTTTCACTGCAAATAAACTGCTTTACTGCCGCATGCGAGTTCTGAATTCTTTTATAATTGCTTCCGGGTTTTCCGTATTAGGAGAAATTTTAATTTATAGAATATTGAGTAGAAAAAATTATGTATCTCTGAAAGTTGATTAAACATTTAAATTTCGCGCCATTTATGCATTATATAGACAAAATAAGAAGAACTACATGCTGCATGTATAACTGCAATCTATATAATATACAATCCCTTAACTTATACATTTTACGAAAGAAGTATTGTAAAATGATAGATCGATCATGACAATGAGTAATGACATCATTAGCACGAATCAAATTATCTGATCATTTGATCATTTTTAATCATTTTTAATGATCAGTATCATTCGAAAATCACATTCTACTCACGAACATACTTATTTATACGCTACGTGAATAAAATAATGCGATTATGTAGTAACTACTTGAAAGCTTCTCGATAAGTATTCAAAAGAATAAACAAGCGTTTCTAATAGAATAAGAAAAAAAGATTTATGATTGCTATGCAGTAAAATTGTGTGCGACGCTAGAGATAAGATTCTACATACATTACGGTCGCGAGCAACAAGTTCGCGAGGGAGGCTTTCCACGCTCACGCGCTATATACACTCATATTCTTAGCGCGGGAAGCTAAAATAAGGATCAAAATCGACCCGCTTATATTTTTATCTAGTCAATTACGATATGTTGCTTCTTCGAAATTCTTTGCTTTTGTCAAAACTTTTCACGAAAATCCAAAATCAATTATATAATGCTTTCAATGCGGCTATATATAATATACCTAATGGGTCAGACTCATGATCTTTCGAGGAAACCAAATTTCTTATCTGAGTTGCAGGTTAACCGCGCTTTCCTGAGATTTTTTTTCTTTTTCATTTATACTTATGATAAAAATAAGATAGAAAAATAAGTTTTCTATGATCATCCTCCTCAACAAATGCAGAAACTCTAGTCTCAATGAAAATGGAATATGCAATATTATTTTAGTAAGAAATGCTAGGTTACGATACTAAAAATATGTTATCGTACTACAACTCTTTCTACTAATTATTACAGTTTAGTGCTTGTTATTAGAGCCAAACTTTACAGTATACCTACAATAATTTATTCATAATTCAAGCATTCTTTATAGAAAAATATAGGTAAATATAAAAAATGTAGATGTAGGTATAGAGCGGGTGTTGACCATACGGTGTGATTCTCCCGCATAGAAAATATTGTGTTACATAATAAACATTGGCTTAATAAGATAATAACGATAGTTTGAAGAATATAAAATTCAGATTCGTGTAACTCGACATGAATGATTTGCATGCATGTAACACATCAGAGCCAATTATCGAGAGAAACAAATTCCAAGCCATGTATATTAAGGGGTGATAGAGAAATGCAAGTTAATGCAAAAAACGTGTCGTGCAGGTTCAGGGAAAATCTGCGAAAATCAATGTCAACGGGTTTGGCCAACTCTATACAGTGTGTATGTGTACAGGTAGCACTGTAGCAGCAGCAGCAGCAGCAGATATCGATACTTGACACTCCCAACGAATTACACGCGGAACATGACAACAAACGCACGTGGCCCGTAAGTGTCAATCCATAGCTATTATACGCATCATCCGGATATGTCCATACTGCACTACACAAGCTATATGGAACATAATACAGAGAGAGAGAGAGAGAGAGAGAGAGAGAGAGAGAGAGAGAGAGAGAGAGAGAGAGAGAGAGAGGCGAAAGGGCGTTGCTCGACGCTTCTCCGGGGTAAATGTACTCTTTCTATATATATTATGTGTGTATATTATATACACGTGGCAGGTGCATCGGACGGATCGGTCTTATTGTAAAAAAAATTTCGAGCCGCGTAAGTCGCTCTGACTGAAAGAGGCTTTACTCTCTTTTTCTTGCTTATATAGACCTACACGATGAAGGATTCGCGGCTAAGGGGGAGGGTAATCGGATCTCCGCAAGGAGCCTCGAGTTTCCTCGAAAATGCTCACTCACTCATACGATGACATTCTTTATTCTTACAATTCAATATAGTTGCTACAATCCAAGTATGAAATGAAAATTTTGGGAAAGGACTGAATTTGGCTTTTGAAATTTGGTACTTGTTAGAGTCGTACTTTGCTCGAATGAGCTTTGAATGAGATGCAACCAATAAGTCGCGCTAAATAAAATTAGCGTGATGGACGTGGAGGGAGCTGTATTGAATTATTTTTCAATAATTCTTTTCGCAGCTGATTAAGGCTGCGGATAGGATTACGTTGTTCGCATATTACAAGCTCTGAGAAACCTAATAATGAGAGCCGAGCCTCAAAACTGTACACTTAATAATGGGCTAGTGAAGCTAATTTAAGGGGGGTCCGATAGCCACTAATGACCCGTCACTAACCGTACAATAGAAAAGTGCTGAGATCCAATAAATACAATGAATTATGCAAATTCAAGAGATAGCTGCCCTGCATCTCGGCAACATATATGAATGTGCAAAGTTTGAAATATTCAGGTATCGAAAAGAACGATTGGAATGAAAATCAGTTGACGTAACCGTGCTGATGAGCTACTGATTTTCATTCCAATCGTTCTTTTCGATTTCAAACTTTGCAGATCGATAAATGATGCCGAGACGCAGGGCAACTATCTCTTTGCGTAATTCATTATATTTATGGAATCCAAGCACTGTTCTATCGTACGGTTAGTGACGGGTCATTACAGTGGCTATAGGGACACCCCTTCAAATCCTCGATCAAATTTCGGCAGTTATGCGGTGGCGGCGGCGGCGGCGGCGGCGGCGCTGGTAAAATCTCGAGAATCGTCAAAGTCTCGATCTGACTCGGATTCAGTCGAAACCTGGAGAATGGAAAAATGCCTTTTTCCTCCTATACAGATCGCGAATGTTCATTGGGACGGAAGAGCAAAATATTATCCCGCAGCGAACTCCTCGCAGCTGCCAGCTGAGCGTGCCGTCTGCTCTGCATGGAGGCTCTGCTATAGTCTGCTGTCTCGTCGCTGGATCTTCCGTACCGGCACAAATTATTGATTTTTCACGGGAACAGGTTTCCAAGGCTACGAATTGAGTGCCCGCGAGTCTGCGAGAGAGAGAGAGAGAGAGACGTGCTCTTCTGCTGCTGCTGCTGCTGCTGCTGCTGCTGCAGGCGGGATGCCGAGCAAGAGAGAAGAGGGAAGAGAGGGACTTTCAGTCCCTCCGAGTTTGACTTACTTTTCCAAACTTTTTCTCTGCTCAACAGCATCCTATCGCGGACTACTGCAGCCTTTTTTTATTTTTCACATTATTTTATACGATTAACGTCTTCATTATTTTTCAGATTAAAAATCTGCGCTTCGAGTTTTTTTTAGATTTTTTTATTTCTCACCAAATTTATTCAAATTTTCTTTTTCCCTTTTGTGCTTTTAAATAACCCCTCTATAACGGAACAAATCAGTATTTTTTCTTTCCGAAGTTGTGGCTTTGAATTTTTTATTGCTAAGTTGACTATTTGAAACAGATTAATCTCTTTGCTTGAACCGTTAAAGTTTCTATTTGTTTACAAGTTTTTGAATAATGTGCAGATGAATCTGATGATCAAATAAAGTATAGAACTAACCAAAAATGACGCGAAGAAAAGAAAAGAAGCAGCCTTTTTGCTTAAGTTATCATTTTTTTTGAATTAACAAGTTGGAAATTGGAATGGTTGCGGGCATAGCAAGTGGTTCCCCTTTTATTTTGCCTCGGCACCCTGAGGCTCATCCGTCGGTCGATTGGGGTTGGTAAGCTGGAAATTAGGAAAAAGATAAACAATTATTAATAGAGCCGTACAGCAGCCGTAGAGCCAGGATCGGAAGCAGAACCAGGCTCTCGTTGGCTTTTCCAGGGGGAGGATCGATAATTTTGCGCCCCCTCGTGTGTGTGTTCTGAAATCCGAGCCGAAATCAAAGTCTGATCGGCGTTGTCCATTTTTTTTCTTCCTAAATACGGAAAATGAAATACAGCAGAGGCCAAGTTCCGCGCGAGTAATAACTGAGGAATAGACGCGCGCGACATTAGGCGCGGCAGCGGCGGCGGGCGAGTTGGATCGTTGGATCGTTGCTAGAGAACCAGTAGCTGGGACTCGGAGTCCGGACTCTGGAGTTGCGGGAGATCGGAGAGGCTGTACCTGTATATAGGAGAAAAAAACCAGGTCAAAGATATAAAGATGTGTGTGTGTGTGTTTTGTACGCGCGTGTGGGCATCGATTTTCCAGCTGGTGGCGCCACCTTGCTTTTTCGAATTTTCTCTGCGGTATTACTCTGTAGCTGTAAAATCTCGGGACTTTGGCGATTAAAGCAGCCAATGAACGCATGGCTTGCACTGCACAGATTCAGACAGGTGCAGAGTGATCGCGGAGCGCCTTCGGAAAGGCGCGAGTGCGAAGCGAAATCGAACGTTCGTTGCGTCGATTTTGCGACTGTTCAAAGCATATCGTCCAACGCCTCTAGGCGACGAGCTGGAGTCTGGAAAAATGTTCTGCCTCTATATACCGTGTATGCTACTGTTTTTGTTTTCGTCGTCGTCGTCGTCGCCGTCGTCGGCGCCGCCGTTTTATCTCACTCTTTCGCGACAACTTAGACCGGTATAGTGTAAACACGGAAAAAGGCAAAATCGCTCGCTTTTGCCTCGTACACTGTGTTCGTCTCTGCTCTGCAACCAATAAGGCTTTGTTGCTTTAATTTTAGAGCTGCGATAAGCTTGGGCAAAAAGATGATGTTTTGGATTATGCGATGTACTTATGGACATTGCACATTGATGCACAGCTGCCGCAGAGCGCACACTGCTGCAAAGTGCAGAACTGCAGAACTGCAGACACGCAGCGCTCATGTGACAGATTCGATTTTGCCGAATCACCGCTAGATGGCAGCAGCGTCTCATTGAAAATAATTCTAAGCAGTCTTATCGCCAAGTTTTTCTCTCATGAAAATCCTGCTCTTGATCGCTGAAAAGCTTGCAGCAAACGTGTGGTCCGCGCAGCGAGCAGAGCACAAACTGCAATAAATTCTCTCTGAATAAAGCGCGATGATTTAGTTCGACGAAGAAGAGCGCATTCAAAAATACATCATTTGCGTAAGGTTTCTTATTTAGTATTTGCAGCCCTAGTGGAATCGCGAGTTATTCGTCTGAGGTAAGTTTTTGAAAGAGTAGCGTGTGCAATGTGCATGTGCATAGCCCAGGAAATATCGGAAACAACTCTTGCAAGACATACAATTGCCAAATTTTTTTTTGAAGGCACACCTATATCAGGCCTGTTTTTTTCTCGTTCCTTAGGTCGTGCTGAAAGGGAAAAAACTCGCGTGCATGGCCGATCGTAGGGTATACTTTTTTACCGGAGCAAAAAAAGACTCGAAAAAAATGAGAAATAATTAACAAAACATGGTTCACAGATTTTTTCTCGAAAACTATGGACTTTTAAAAAAATTTCATTACAACAAAAATATCTTGAGATTCATCAAAGATTGGTCTAAAATTTTTCCAGATTGATCCGATACAATTTTTGATTTTTCGAAAATCCAAAAAATCAAAATTTTGAAATATGTTCTGAAAAAATTTCAGAGCATTCTTTGATGAATTTTAGGACATATTTTTTCAAGAAAAAATCTATGAATTCTTTTTTTTTTAATTATTTCTCGTTTTTTGAGTCGCTTTTGCTCCGGAAAAAGTATACCCTTGAATTGGCCGAGCACGCGAAATTTTTCTCGTTCATAATGACCTAAGGTACGAGAAAAAGTAGGTTTAGTAGGTCTGTCTCTAAAAAAAAAATTTGCAACTTTTGGGGAGAGTTGTTTCCGAAAATTGGTAGACATGCACATATGTAAAGCAAAAACGACTGAATTGACAGCCACATCGATGCCTAGAGAAGGAATAACAATCATTAATCAATCATGATTAATATCCATCAGGATAGGTTTGAAAAAGAAACTTGGAAACTCTTGCTAAAAGCACGTATGAAACTGTTGTTTTGTTCATTTTATTTTTCTCGCGTATAATAGTTAATTG
The DNA here is from genome assembly GCA_018906965.1 of Philotrypesis tridentata. Taxonomy (NCBI): domain Eukaryota; kingdom Metazoa; phylum Arthropoda; class Insecta; order Hymenoptera; family Pteromalidae; genus Philotrypesis; species Philotrypesis tridentata. The sequence continues at coordinate 6,036,029 of JACCIB010000011.1, read as the reverse complement.
TATTTATTAATTACGGGATTGGCATGAGCCGATCAAACGTCTGAGCGACAAGTCTAATAACGCTGCTTGAATTAAATATTTAAATTTAGTTGCAATAATCAAATATAATAATGAAAGTATAAAATATGCGATAATCATAATTATGCATAGATTAGAAAATTAGCTTGATCCAGCCAGAGCGTATATCTGTGATTGTCGTTAGAGTTGTTATAAAATCGATTACGGTCTTATATTTATAATTGCAGCGCTGTATAATCGTATTGCGAGCTATCGCTGGAATATTCTACTCCAAAGAGAGAGAGAGAGAGAGAGAGAGAGAGAGAACGAGAGAGCAGGCAGCAACAAATCAAGAGCAAACTGAAGCTTTATTCCTTCTCGACAATTCATATTATGCAGAAGGGAGGACTATATCAATTAAATTGACAATGACAAAGCTGCCGATAAACAAGCTGTGCGACTCAGAGTTTCGACAACGTACGTTTGCAGTCGCTGAAGATTTGCGCACAGATGTGTTTTTTTCACGCCGCTGACAAGGCAATGTTTGAGAAAAGAAAGCATATGCGCACGCGGGGAAGCAAGTTTGAATAATTAAGGGGAGAGCGTTGAGCGCTGAGCGTTGAGCGTTGAGCGTTTGAGCGCGTCGAGCGCCGCCGAGCGTCAAAGCGCGCGCGCGCACACACGCACGCACGTTCGCGCGCTTTTCTTGTATTCTATTGATTTTTCTGAAAGCTCGTGCAGCAAGCCTGCAGGAGGGGCTGCGCGCGCGAGAGTGTGTGTGTGTGTGTGTGTGTGTGTTGGCGTACACACAGCACTATCATCTCTCTCCCACGCACAACTATATAGCTATATGTCCGTGTGGAGAGTGTACACTCTGTACAGTCTACAGTCTACGTACACACGCGGCAACGTCCTCTTCCGGTTTTTCGTCCGTGCTATAGCTGCTGCTGCTGCTGCTGCTGCTGCTGCTGCTGCTGCCGCTGCTGCCGAGCTTGCTCGCACGCTCTCTGCGGCTTTTTCCAAAAGACGCATCGATTTTTCGAGCTCACTTGCGCCGCGCAGGCCAAGTAGAACGTCCAAGCCTTTTTCCAGCTTCCCGCAGCAGCTTCCCCTATATCGATTTTTTCTGCACGCGGCGAGAACGTATATATGTATATATATTATATACATATTACATATATACATATATAGGCGGCGCGCGAGCAACTTTTTCGGCTTTTTTTTATTATCATATTTGCATTTTCGAGGCCGTGGCTCTTTGACGATTTTACGCTTTTATTTCGTCGACGCTTTGTCCGCTGCGCGCACGCTGCATTCTTCTAGTTCAACGTTTTTTCCGGCGATATGCGCTTCTGAGCGTAATCAGCTCGCGCGTATTGCATATTGCTGCTCGCGAGCCGTGTGTCCCCGCACTTTTCCGAGCCAAAATCCTCAAACTTCGACTGAGTTTAAATTCAGTTCAAGGCCACTCATCGAGAAACTTCCGAGCGAGCGAACGCTCTGCATACTTTGACGAATGCCCAGGATATAAAGGCGTGCGTAGACAACTTTCCAAACTTTGCGCGTATATGTGTATTATGAGACGCGCGGCGCGGTCAAAATTTCCCAATTCTGCAATAAACGAGGCGTCCAGCCTGAGCTTGGATCGATGCTAATTTTCCTTTAAATGAAGCTCGATCGAGAATTTTTCATGGGCAAAGCTGGCGATTCCAACGGAGTCCGAAGAACCTTAAAAGGAGTCAGCCGAAACTTAAAAATACGGAATATTCCATATACACCCTCGAGAGAGCGCCTTACTCCTTTCTTTGCCAACTCGTCTTTTTGCTTCGTCCTTTTTCTCTCTTTCTCTCCCCCACCCAATACCTTTTCTTCCTTTTTCGCCAACACATTCTTGTACTCTCTCTCTTCTTCTCCTCCTCCTCCTCCTCCTCCGCCTCCTTCTCCTTGTTCTCCTTCTCTCCACGCTTTGACTTTTCTTTCTCTCACTCCTTTTTTTTCTTCTTACTCTCGTGCGCAGGGTTATATACCTCCTCCTCTTTTTGCTCTCTTTTTCTCGCCCCGCACGACCTACACTCTCCTTCTTCCTTTTTCCCAGCGCTGCTCTGCAGTCGAGTCCTGCTGCCGCTATTGCTGCTGCTGCCGCTGCCGCTGCTGCGAGGTGAACAAATTTTTTTTCCATTCGGACGGGAAACAGAGTCTTCATTCAGGCTTCTTCATTTAGGAGGCTACAGAGATTCTCCAAAGATGTTTCAACTTAATCTTCACGTAATGCATTTCATAGGGATTTTCATGCTTTATTTCTTTGAAATTCAACAATGAGGTACTCGAGCTCGAATCAAATACCAAATAGACTCATAAAAGTCTTTGACTATTTTTCTTTATTTCTGCATACTTTTCGGTTGAAACGGAAAACTGTAGAAGCTTTTGTTGAAACGAACGAATACACAATCGTCGATCCACTGCAAGAGTACACCCAAATGAGTTTCCAGAAATTCACCAGCTTCGATTATTATGTACACTGATTTGCAGTGAAAAATCTGCCTCCGCACTTTTTCCGACGATCGAAGCGCACTCTTCAAATGAATTGCCTTGCGCGCATGTCCCATAGCTCTGTGCGTGCATGGGAAAAAATCGAGGAATTAGAATATAGAAGAAAAAAAAAGCAAACGAAAAGACTTTGTTCTTCTCAGCTCCTTTGCAGGACTACCTGCAGACGTGAAAGCAGGACGGCGGCGACGGAGGACAAAGTCGTGCGCGAGCTCTCGAATTTTCGAATTTTCTTCCCCGTGCTCCTGAGCTGCAGCCATGGCCTGGTCTTCCTTTTTCACCTTCCTGCTCGCTTCTCGCAGAAAAAGCTCGGAAACACGTGGCCCCGCGCGCGCGCGCCCTGCGCAGCGACAATTAAAACGTGCAACGTGTAAATAACGCTTAATTCCAGCCGACAAAGCTCCAGAATTATTGCCATCGAATTTTGATTTACGAGCGCGTGTCTGCAGCGTGCTTTTTTTTTTTATTCCGAGTTGCCTCGAGCTTTTTTTGCCTTCGTTAGAGCCGGCGCGTAGCATACGCTGACACGACACGTGGAATGTAAAGCAGCCCATTGGGAATTTCCTCGCGAACGAGAGGCTTTTTTACATTTCATAAATTTTCCTCGCCGACTAATTTCTTCTCTTATTTTTTTTTTCCTACCTCCAACGCCTCCGCCTATTCCGCTGCCTGTACCCATATCATATCCACATTCGTATACGTAGGAGCGACGATTGTCTTGTATCACTTAACGTCTACCTTGAATTGTTTTTAATTCTCGCAACGAACTCAAAACACGATCGAACATATTAGAAAATGTACGTTTCAACTTTTCCAGTAACAGGAAACAAAATGAAAAATTCGACTCGAATCACGTGCAGGTAATTAGTTAAGCTGTTGAGAAAAATCAGTAAAATTCGCGGCTTAGGGAAAGACAAAAAAATTCTTGGCCTGTACTAATCGCTGGATCGAAGAGGGTTACTCACCCCAACCAAAGTTAACTTAGAATCGCAACAGATATCGCTACAAGCTTTTATGGATTTCCAGCTCGTTCCGAGTTCATGAACACACGCTGCGCGCACACACACACACACACACACACACACACACACATTTCATTGAGGCTCGTAGAGAGCGAAGTTCTGGGTTAATGAAAACGCCACTAAAAACTTTTGACTCTCGCTTCTACCGGCGCGGCGGCCAAGAGTATTCTCTCTCTCTTCTTTGCTGCGCTTCACTCCCTTTCACTAAGCAACTTATACTGCTCGTTAATTCTTATCGCGAAATCCCTGAAAAAGTTTGCGTTTCTCTCTCTCTCTCTCTCTCTCTCTCTCTCTCTCTCTCTCTCTCTCTCTTGTCTCGTGTTGTTGTTTGGACTCAAGATTCTTCTTAATACTGATTTTTTTCGGACGGCAAAGATTTGTTAATCTTGTTTTCGCGAAAAATAGGAGAACAATTGGTGCGAGCTGTTGTAATTGATCTTGGATTATATTGGATAGACAGGGTCGAGGTGTGAGTTATCTATTGACATTAATCCGATGTATGGAAATAATGCTTTGCTTGCTGTCGGCAAATGTTTTGTTTGGGGGCTGAATCTAATGTATTGGCCTCGACCAAATAAACTTGTTTATTTCTTTGAGTTTATTTTCTCTGCATAGATTAGAATAAATATCGGAAGGCTTGTGCGTTTTCGTAGTCACAGTTTTGCATATTTGGATTAAATAACCTAATGCTTAATAGCGTGTAAAACAACTGTAACAATTACTAGACTTGTATTAGCTATGAGGCATCAGCTGTAATCATGATTTTTTATTAAATGTATAAACGATGGAGAAAACTCTTGTCAAATTTAAATATTAATCAACGTGTTACTTGTCGCCGATAAAAACTTGATCTAATTTTCATAAAACATAGTATCGGTCATTATATCGTTGATTATAAAATTCATTTAATCAATGCATTCGTTAATTCATACATTTTTTCAAGTCTTGTTTGTTTACATTTAAATAGATTCTTCTTAGCGATAGAAGATTCGTTTAATATTAAGTGGATTTTCATATAGTAATATATATGAAAATCCACTTACGTAAGATGCGGTTACCGAAACTGATGCAGTAGAGATCTCGATTGCAAAAAAAATTTGCTAGCCGTTACTTCCCCAGCTAAATAGTGGTTGCTATTTCAATAAAAATACTAATTTTCGTAGATAAACCTGTAACATTCACATTTGCTTTGTACGCCGCTTTAAAAGAGGATTCCGAGGATATGAATTAAAAATTCAAATTTGACGCCACAATACAGCATTTGACAGATATAGATAATTTTGAGATATTATAATTCAAACGCCTGCGTTATCCGAGATATATATCGCACAGTAGATTATAATTAGAAATTACTGCATTTTCATCTGTTGTACTTTTTAATTTTCCCTTACAAGGGTCTGTTGGTCAATAAAAAAATTCGAAATTCGCGCTACGATATGTACAGAAGACAGAAAAGAAAGAAAAGCAAGTACTGGAGCAAGTAGTTTGCGTCTACAGATCAACTGACAATAGAAATAATCAAATGAAAAATATTTTAATTTTTAAATATTCAATTCTAAGCTATCGGAGCTTTGTAAAATGATGGATAATTCGAGACAACTCGCAGTTGATTGTATTGCGATTGTTATAAATAATTATTATTCGACGAACGAAAAGATTAGTAGAATTAGTTAAAAAACTGATTCTTTTTGCAGAATGTTCTAAATGATTTTCATTGGGTTGGTTAGAAAAATGAACAATGAACGCAGCGAAAAGAGTGAAATGTCTTAGGGGAGTGCGATTACGAAGGTGGAAATGCAAATGAATTGTTTGCGAGTCGCGTAAAAGAGCGAGTGGTGAAGTGCAGTAGTCCCCTGAAAATTCGAGCAACTAGCTACGCTCCTGTGTGGCTCTGTCTCTCTCTCTTTCTCTCTCTCTCTCTCTCTCTCTCTCTCTCTCTTTGGCAGCCACCCACTCCTCCCACCTCGAGCACACGAGCACCAGCACCAGCACCGCGCCACCGCCTCGTCAGAAGAGAGCCGGCCAAAGGGGCTGTGTATACCTATATATATGCAGCCAGACGCGTATATATGTATACCAGCGAGCGAGAGAGAGAGAGAGAGAGAGAGTGAGCTCCGTGCCAGGCCAGCACTGCACGCATGCCTCTCGCCTATATTTATGCGAGGCAAACACAGACAGTGCCGCGGCTGCTGCTGCTGCTGCTGTTGCTGCTGTCGAGAGATTTTCGGGACGATTATGACAAGGATGATGATGACGACGGTGGTCAGGCTCGGGGAAAAGCCGCGACGATCGCCGTATATGCAGTTGAATTTAATAAAGCTCGATTGTCCAAGGAAAAACGAAGCGCAGAAAAGCCCAGTTCCCAGAAGGCATTGTCCAACCCACCCGCGGCCCTTAACAAGTCCAGCAAAACTACAAAACATTACAGCACACACTACTCGGAAGAAGAAAGCTGCTCTCGCATGGGAGCGTGCGGGAGTCGCGGGGCGACGCATAGATAGGAAAGGGAGCGCGAACCGCCGCGACGAGAGGAAGAAGAAGAAGAAGTAGAAGAAGAAGAAGAAAGCGAGCGAGATAGCGAGAGAAAAATAAATTGTCAAGACTACGAGGACGACGGGGCGACGGCTGCAAGTGAGAATGAGGGTCAGAGAAGAAGAAACGCGACGGCGCATGTATATAAGTATACATATAGGTAGACGTAACGAGTGCCGCTGCTGCTGCTGCTGCTGCTGCATGCAGCGCGAGAGAAAGCCGCGGAACGAGACGGCGAAGCAGAAAGAGCGATAACGAGGCTACGCGAGAAGGAGCAGAGAAAAGTGCACTGCAGAGAGCTGCGCGCGTCTGTGTGTCCGCGCGAGTGTATGTGCGTGCAGCTTGTCTGCTTGTCGGTTTGAGAACTCGGAAGACAAAAGAGAGGACCGCGACTAGTCTCTCTCTCTCTCTCTCTCTCTCTCTCTCTCTCTCTCTCTCTCTCGGTTTCTCTTTCGACTTTCGACGTGCGTGCAGCGCCGCCTGCGCTTTTATAACTGCAAAAAATTACGGCATTTCCGCGCTCGCAATTTCGTTTTGGAAATTCGCCCCTCCCCGCCTTCTCAAAACTATAGCGCGCGTCGAAGCACTCGATATGCATGCCCCGCTCGTTCAACGCGGGCGCGCAACCCTCGCCGCATGCACAATTCAAAGACGTGCCTCGCTCGAATTTCCAAAATAAAATTTCTCTCCTCTCGGAGAAAAAAAAACGAAAGAAAGCCGGCAAATCAACCGCAAAGAGTCGCAAACTCTCGCCCCCCCCCCTCAAAAAAAAAAAAAATTCCAACCTATCCCCCTATCGCCATTTCCATTCAAATCCACGTGAGCAGTTTCTTCTTCTTGTTCTTCTTCTTCTTCTTCGTCTTCTTTCGTTGCCGTCGTCCGCAGCAGCTTAAGAATATACGTGCGCACCTATATATATGCATGCACATGTGTGTCTCGCAGCTCTCTCTCTCTCGCGCGCGCGCGTTATCTAGATATTTCCCAAGAGCCGCAACGCGCGCTATGGAGAGTCAGCGAGAGAGAAAGAGAGAGAGAGAGAGACCCGCATTATCTCGACCAGCGCGCGCGCGCGAGCGCGAGTTTATGACGAACGCGCCTTTATGCCCGTGTGCAACCTGCATGTGCGATGGAACGATGGAAGCGAATGAGTCTGATGGCTGGCTTTCCAGCAAAAAATATATATATACAATATACATATTATACATGCCTTATTCCTACTGCTCTACTCGAGTTCAGAAAAGTCTTGTTTTCAAATTTTTTCTCTCCGATATACTCTGCCATGCATATTCTACTGGACTTCTCGATAACTTCAACTCCCATCTGTTCATGTCCTTTTCGTCCACTTAAAGTCTAAGTATTCAAAGGATTTTCATAATTTCCAGTCGATGCCATTCAGTGCGATTCAGTATATGCGCGCACTCGTTGCATTATTATAAAATGTATGACAACTTCATATTCATATAAACAACAAACAAAATTAATTCCAAAATGCTGTTACAATTTATATTTTATTTATATCGTCATTTGACAATTTACAAACTTTTCAAATATAAATTAAAACCATTATTCGAGCTATATTTTTGTATCGAATTATGAAACAACGTACCTAAAACAATTATTTGAACGAATTCATTTTACTTATAACAATTGTGACAAGTTTATATTTATCCTTTTCATCAAAACTGCAGCATTCTGTTAAAAGTTCATTTTAAAGCTAATTATCAGGGTTTAGGAATAGAAGGTCGGCCGAAAATCAGTACTTTAAATAAAATTTGCTTTAAAAAGACAAATATAATGCTATTCACTTCGATAATGTATTTACATCGATAAACTAAAGCCAAGCCATGAAAACGTAAAATATTTAAATATGTATGTAACTATGAAAATCAGCACTTCACTGACCATCAGAAACATAGAAAATTACAAATTTGTACGTAACATTACGGCTTCGATTTTCAATTTAAACTTTATTTAAAAAGTCACATTATCATTTCAATGCTTGCACATCCTTTCGACATTGATGATTTACGAAAATTCGTAACTTAATCTAAAGTTATTTTTAAGAAAAACTTATGTTTGCACATTTATGTATGTTACATTGTACAATGTACATACAGTGACACATTGTGCATATAGTACTGATACGATATAAGTATAGCTGATATCATATACTCACTTGTCACACGATCAAACAGAATAGTTAGAATTGGACAAAACTATTTCACAGATTTATGTCCAATGATAATTTTTACTTCATTTTTCATACTACCTAATAGTGTCAGTGGTATATGCAGATTATAGAGTGATATAAAAAAGGTTTTTTGAAAGGTTCGGGTAAAAGGTATTTTAATTTAAAAATTCAATTGGTATCCTCACGGAAACGTCAATAAAGTACACAAAGAATTAAAGTTTTCGATATACAGCCACCAGGTAGATGTAAGTTGAAACGAAAGCTAATTTTTACATGGTCAACAAGAATTTGTGAAGCAAAAATTTAATATAATTCATTGTTGTAAAATAAAAAAAACACACACACAAGTTTTTACATTTCCCTAATTTGTACTCGCCAATTTCTAGTATTATCGCAGTGAAGCTTTCTGCGCTTAGATGACTGAGGGGTACGGAGCATCAGAGCTGGAATACAGGCCCATTGAAGGGCAAGTTTGTTTATTAATTGTGACTGGGGGTCAAGTTAGAATTGAATGTATAGGTAGACATAAGCCCCCTGATGGATAAATTGGTTTTCTTCTATATCGAAAATGTCCTTGACGTTTCTTGTAGAAAATAGCTAATGAAAAACTGCTCAGTCTCGGATCGTGAAAAGAAGATGGTCAGAAGGCTCGCAGCTCGTCTCGTAATATATATTCACCTCGGCTATGCACAGCTGTACACAGCCGAGTCTGATGGCCCGACGAGCAAGTTGCCATCCCCTCTCGTGTGTGAGCTTTTTTATTTTTAGGTAAGTAACTTGGCACCGGCTCCGTTACGGTGAAGCTCGCGCATCGCGCATTGCGCCTCGCTCCGACATTGTAAAGCTTCGCTGCTGCTGTTGCTGCTCAAGTCTCTTACATGTTGACTTGACTTCACTTTACAAATTATTCACAATTTAACAGACTTTGTTAGTTCCAAGAAATCTAAACTAGTCAACAGAGAATTTTCGATTATCAATTGGCTTATATACTATCAATATGGCATGATCTATTATAAACATACCATTTTTTCCCTCTCATCTAAATTTCAATTATAAAAAAATTTCGGAGTTAATTTTACTTTATTTAGCTTTTACAAAACAATAGAGTCAACCTAATACTAGGGTGCTAAATGAAGTTTAACTTCTTTCTACGAAATTAAGTATTTGAGTATTTAAAAGTATTCTGTGCAGATTACTTGCTCAGTTTGCTACAAAATGTAATTTTTCAACAAGTAAAAATACAAGTATGTATACAAAAGTAACAAAATTCAGATAACTTTGAGAATTTTTTCGGTAATTCCAGTTAACATTTTAAAATGTGTTGAGGGCGAGTGCATTAAAAAATAAAAAGTAAATGTTCAACTTGGCTGTGTGTATGTTATAATAAATTTTATCGATAAAATGAAACAAATGAATTTCTGACATTTCGGAAGATTTCGCGCGTTTCCCTGCGCACCTACTCACTAACTGGGCAAAAGCAAAAACGTATACAAAGACACGTATAGATAAAGAGCAGAGCAGATATAAACAAAAGCAAAAGTCCGAGGAGCCGCTGTATATAGAAAGCGAGTCAACGGTGTACGTATTCACTGTTGACGTTATAGGTATACCCACTTGCGAACGAGTGCTACAGCCGGCTAGATTGAATGAATCTTATATTCTAGAATACTTATTATTTAGACAACAACTGTTATAATTAAAATTAATTTCGGTTGGCAATACCGTATGTGCAAATCTTCTGTATGTTTGCACTCTTGCGTTAATTAACTCTCGCGAAACCTGTTCATTTTTTCCTCGGTCTATAATTTCAGCCAGTCAGGCGCGCCAACCACCTCGAGAAATTAAAAAAAGAAAACAATTCAACCTGATTAAATAATCGTCGACTTGCCCGCAGGTTACATCCAAATACCAAGTCGAAGGATTTGAAATCCAAGTGAAGCCCCCAATTGTAAAGAAAAAATGTAAAGCTTGTTTTCCAACTAGCCATCGTCAGTCCTCTCTTCTCTCTTTGATATATACCTATTTACTGGCAGTTCGCACATGCATATATATAGGTATATAACACAGCGCTGCTAGCTCACGAAGTCACACAATCGTCGGGCTGCTGCACACAGACACAGGCTCTGCCTCTGCGCGGAGATGCGCGCCGGTGGCGCGCCGAGCGCCGGCTCGAAGAAAACACGCCGCGCCGCGCGAGAGATAAGCCTTTCTCTCTCTCGCACTCGCACGGAAAAAAGACAGAGCTACATGCGCACACACACCTATATAAGTATATATATCTTTCTCTCTCACTCTCACGCCGCGTGCAGGAGCAGGGGGGGGGGCGGCTGTGGAAGCAGAGGGCGCGAGCGTCGCGTCGATAGAAAAAGGGCAAAACTCGGTGCTGTGTGCCGCCGCCGCCGCCGTGGCGGGCGGGGAGGGGGAGGCGGTGGCGGCCGAGGAGTGCCGAGACACGACGGTGGCTGCCGAAGCCGCGAGCTCGGCGGCGCGACGACTTCGCAGCAGTGCCGCCGCTACTACGGTGCCGTGCTTAGGTTATCCGTGCCGCCGCGAGGCTAGTCTTTCGAGCTTCGCGTGTGTGTATCTCGCGCGCGCACACCCCCCCAAAATAGTGTGTGTATACTGGGCCACCGCCGCTGCTGTTGGCTGGTTCTACTTCGATACTGTGCGTCGTGATAACTACATTCTCTCTCTTACACGCATACACACACGTACACACACACACACACACACACACACTCATACACTCTCTCACTCTCTCTCTCGCTCTGTCTCCGTCTATTGTTTATACATAATCACTGCACGTACACACACTCACGCACACTTGACACTACAGTCACTCTCTCAATCTGTCTGACTGCTCTGTTGCGAGTACGGAAAATTCTCTGTCGCCCGAGTGTCCCTTGATACGGACCAGAGATATAATTCTGTTGTGGCAAACACATCGGGGAATTCGTTATGGTGCTGCGCCGGTGGTGTTGTTTTTGATATTGTTTGTTGTTATCACTCGAGTGCAGCGAAGGTACAGTCGAAGGCACTGCCGCATCAGTAGCAGTAATAGTAATATTATATTGCAATATTCGGACGGAGAAGGAGAGTCTGGTCTCTGTGCGCGGGTGTGGTGCAGCGTCGACATGCAGCAGCAGCAGCAGCAGCAGCAGCAGCAGCAGCAGCAACTCTATAACTAGAGAGTGCGCGAGTGGGATCGACCCGAGAGGATGACGAGGAGGCCGAGGTCGGCGCGGCGGAGCTGCTCCGCTTGCTGCTGAGCCGTACTCTACGCACGTATACGCAGAGAGGCAAGACGAGACACACGACTCCTGGGAGCCTTCGACAGCGAGGCTTCGTCAGGAGGAAGGTCGAAAAGGAGAGAGCATGACGAGGATGACGCAGCTCCTGTCTGGCTCAGAGAGCAAATAGCAGCCAGCCAGGGATTAGTTGGAGAAGCTTTTCGTAATTTTAGTTAAATACACAGTATAGGCGTATATACAGTTGTGCGAGAAGACTGCGAGGAAGACGTACTCGTCCGCCGCGCGTGCGAGTTTATATGACTGTTGGTTTTGCTCTTGGGACTCTGGGGGAAACGAGAGAGGATATAAGCTGGCAAAATGCAGGTGGCTACGTTGTTCAGGGAGAGCGCCAACCTGCTCGGCGCCTCGAGCATGGACACACCGCAGAGCCATCATCAGATGCAGCAGCAGCAACAGCAGCAGCAACAGCAGCAGCAGATGCAGCAACAGCAGTCCATCGATGCTCACTTCAGTCATCACATGCAGCATCATTATAAAATGTAAGTTTTTCTACCAGAGCCTTTTATAGGCAAACAAAAAAATAAGAACGAGTGCTACAGCTGATTCTTAAGCTCGATTCTTCGCGTCTGCTCATCAGGATGATCGGCTCACTTAAATATTCACGCTGCGATGGTGCGGCGTTTGTCGTATGTAATGTATAACTAACAAATATAACCTTGCGCTTTGAGGAATACAAGTTTGACTGTTGTCCTAGCTCCCTAGCTGTAGGCTGCGCGGTGACGCTCACTGTTTACGTTTCGAGATCAATTAGATTTACGGACTCTTCACTTGGCCGATCGAGGCATTGACCTCGAGACGAAAATTACATTAGTTTTAAGCGGCTTCGATAATTCCCTATCTTCTGTAAGTATAATAAACCGAACGGCTATGGCTCTTCTTGTTCTTCTTCATCCTAGCTCTATTCGTAGTGTATTATCTCGAAAATTCCTGCTCGCGACCAGACGTCAGAATTTTTTTCCTCATACATGATAATCGTAATAAAGGAGCCGGCAAGGAGAACGCAATGAGCACGTGAATCCGCGAAACGTAAACACATGCATATTATACTAGCGCTGCAGTCGGCTGGCGATAAACCGAAAGATTACCTATACAGCTATAACTACTGCAAAGGGAAGAGAGCCATGAGAGGGAGGGAGAGGGAGATAAAAATATCGCCTCACTGCGCCGAATTAATCGACTCGTGTGCGCGTACAATATTACGGTCCAGCCTCGATTGTCCGAAACAAACTCGCCTCGTTAGGCGCGTCGCCCGCACATTACTGGAAACTTTTTTTTTTAATTTTTTTTTCTCCGTGAATCTCAGTACGTATTGCTTGTTCACAGACGTCTTTATAAGTATCTTGTTGCTCGTTTACTAATTTTCAGATAATTTGCAAGTTATAATTGGTCGATGAAAAATTCTTAACTAGGCAAAAGAGTGTTTCACGAACTTCAATTTTCGCATTCAATACACTTTCCAATTGCAATAATTAGACAAAATTTTGGGTCCAATTTATTTTTTAGGCTTTCGCACAGTTTTTTAGAATACACAGTTTTACTACAACAATGAATTTTTAATACTTAGAAAAACTGTCTTTTTTTCAGTTGATTGATAGAGTTCTTTTTGTTTAATCGATTGAATAGATTCCTTTAACTATTTTTTATTAATCATTGTCGTTAGTTCATCTTCACAACTCTCCAGGGATGACCATATTTTTCGGGAGATTCGAGGACTCACTTTTGAAATTTCGCAACGATGGTATCCCACGCGAATGCACGAGAAATTGAGAAAATTTGCGTAAGTTCGCGGATTCTTTGGCTTCAGGGTCAGCTAATATAATTTGGTGGCAATAACGACAAGTTTTTATGGAAAGTTCACCAAGGACGAGAAAATGTTAAGCTTAGTGCGGTTAGCATAGCATTTGAATTTTTGCTCTGATTGTTATTGATTTGATATAGGCGAAAGGGTAATGGTCGATAATCAGTGTGAGAAGTTTCTAATAGTTCCTAATAAGCGTGAATTATTAATTCGAATTATCCGCACGTGATGTCGGGTTCATTACATTTCCGTGAATTTTTCGACTAGCCTTATATTTATATAAAACGTTGAAACGTTAATTCTGTTCCGATATATTTGTTGTGCACAATTTTCGAATTTTTTTCCTACTATTTACTGGAATTGTTAGTACTATAATTGCAGGAGCAAATAAAACATTTTCCTTATAAAGTTGTAGAGTAACTTTTCCGTAATTGCTTTCATTTTGGCACATGGATCTGGTCGATACTTTGTTTTTGGGCTTTGATCATGACGTCCATTCTTGTAAATATTAAATTTCTGCGTTTTTTCACTTTCGACGGTCTTTTTTCCATAGATCCAGACCATCGACTTAAAACAACAATCGTTTTGAGTCATGTTACAGATTTGTTTCTATTTTTCTCTATAATTGCATGCACTTAAGTTAGCTCTAAAAAATAAAATTGTATAAACTTTACAAAAATTGTAGTATTCAATTAAAATGTTATACTTTCAGTGCGTGTGCAAATAGATCATTAATAACAATTTTGGATGCGTTCGAATACGACTCAAGAGTCTTATAAGGCTTAAGGATCAAATATTACTTCTATACATTAATATTTCTTTTTTATTTTCAGTATGTTATTTAATATGCTGAAAATGGTGCGAGAAAAGTCCTACTTTATAGTAGATAATCATTACACAGATTTTTTTTCAAAAAGTAGATTTTAAGAAAGCTGTAATTTGAATTTTATGCATAATTTATCGTTAAAAAAAATGAAGTTTCGGTAATCCGTAGATAAATTGCACACCTGATATAATTACGTTGTGACAAACAATAACTTATCTTTTCAATATAGTAGTAATGATCATTGTATAAATAATTCGATGGTCAAAAATCGCATATAAGAAAACATGATTTAATTCGAATAATCTCTCTATTATAATTACATCTTAGAAAATGCAATGTAGACAAAACTTGATAAATTGTTCGAGAACATAAAAAGTTGGATTTTGTACTTTCGATAATAATCGTCTGCATATATATAGCTTTGTGAACAAAAAAGCGAGCGTTTTCAGCGACAATAACCAAGCAGGAGCTTCCAGTATATAGTTAAAAAGAAGCTGGCATGGAATCTCGGAGATTTCAGCCGTAGCGTTACATGGCCGCCGTTCTCTCTCTCTCTCTCTCTCTCTCTCTCTTTCTCTCTCCCTCTCCTGTTTTTTTCGGCGCTGACCTCTTTCCTCGGGTTCGAGGCTCGGCCAATGCACATCTCTCCTGCTCGCCTCTCTCTCTCTCTCTCTCTCTCTCTCTCTCTCTCTCTCTTTCTTTTTTCTGTCACTCGTGCGCGATTTTTTTTCTTCGTCTTCTGTCGCTCCAACTCAACGGACGGGTTTAACACTGTGCCGTTGGAACGAGAGGCTTTCGGACTTTTGGGTGGAGTCGTCGATCGTACCGAGAATTATGTTTTTTAATGCTATTAGCTAATTATTATTTGGGGGTATCTCTAGATTTATTCGTCCTCTAGTTCTGGTACACAAGCCTCAATCGAGAGATTGGTTATCGTAACAAATACGAATTGTACGCCATTATTGACGGTGATAGCTCTAAAAAGGAAGAGAAAAAAGAATCAAGGTGTACCAATCAAATTTCGTTTGTTAAGTTAGCATAGTACCAGAGAATATACAGGAGCTAATCAATAATTTATTTTGGAAACCTACTCTTAAGTATTTCTTACTTATATATTGCAGATTGCCGTTTGTCTGAGTTGAGTACTGCAGATATTTCATGAGCGTAAGATGTGAATCTAGATTCAATAATACAGTTTGAGAGATGAGATTGAAGGATAAATTGCAGTAAAAACTAAATGCTTAAACTTGTAAAGTCCATTATCTGAACGTAAGTGATCGGCGAGGTATCTAGTGCAAAGTAGATTAAGACTCAATCCAATAATTTTCCAAGGATTTTATCCGAAAATTTCCCAAAGTCTCGCCTCGCCTATAAAAAAATTAATCCCAAAGTGCGTAATCAGGCGGTTTCTTCCAAAACTGCGTGGTTCGGCCTGAAAAGGTTCCACGAGCGCCTCGGATGTCCCTCCTTCTCTCTCGAACTCTCAGGGTCACACAGCACGTTCTGGAGAGCTTTCTCTTCTCTCTCTCTCATGGCGCGTTCACTCGTCGGACTCGTCGTATAGTCGTTGTTTCGCGGCTGGAGAAGGCCGCGAGAGAGAGAGAGAGAGAGAGAGAGAGAGAGAGAGAGAGAGAGAGAGAGAGAGCGCGCGGCTTTTCTATGCAGATTCGAGACGCGCGAGCGCGAGGAGAATGACTTGGTTACACTCGAAGCGTGACGCTCTTCTTCTCCATACTCTGATGCGCCGGTTAGTTTTATTGTTTCTTTAACGCCGACTATAGATATGCTTCGTTTTTTTTCAAGTTGGCTTCGTTCGTGGCAGGTATATCCGTTGAAAACTCGTGTGAAATGAGTCATGTGGCTCTTGTTTACGATTTCGCGTGTCGACGAAAAAGAGCATCGAATACAAACACACGATGGAAAAAAAAATTCATTGATTGACGCTTGCAGCCGATCAAACGTCGATCAGCGCAATTCACTGCGTGTGAATCGTCGCGCGATGTATACAATGGACTATGCTATAACGCGCGGGAAAACTTCCCTCTCTCCACAATGTGCATCGACTGTGCAACTGGCGTTTGTAGATGATTTAATGATGCGTTTCATGGACCGCCGCGCGATTGCCTTTTTTCAATTTTTTTTTCCACGCGTAGCGAATCCGAGTAATTCATTGTGGAGGAAGCGAACTTTGAATCATCGAGATGCGCAGTGAAAATTATTTATTGAATTTACGTAACGCACGTCTTATTTTTCGCCGATTGTAAGAGCTCGCACTGCATATGCATGTGTTGGTATATAACGAGAAAGCGAAGGTCGGTATCGCATATACGTATATAGAGACACATACAGGACGGAGAACGAGATTCGTCTTATCTTACCGGCAGCTTCGCGTCCTCGCGATAAAAGCCGAAAATACTGCCCAGTCGCTTCTCTCTCTCTCTCTCTCTCTCTCTCTCTCTCTCTCTCTCCCCCTTGTGTCCGTGTCAGCTTTTATCGGAACGGCTTCTACTATACACGAATTCTGCTTCTCTCTTCTTTCTCTCTCTCTCGTCCTCTAAGCTACTCATTGATTTTTTCCCGCAGACTTTTCAGTAAAACTAGCTGCATCGATACACGAGGAATTGATCTTCTTTCGCTTTACACAGCTGCGAAACCAGAAATCATCAATCTCGCGTTTATTTTCATTCGTTTCCGAATAGTCACTCGATTTTGAAATCCGAAGAATATAGAAACACACACGCATCGACTTCTCCGAGTTCTTATAATAGCTCGCGGTAACGCGGTGCCACTAACGTTTTTAACCTCTCGAACAATGATCTAATTCGAAAAAAAGGAAAAGGAGCACAACAACGATCGTCCGGGACGCCTCAAATAAACGAGCACAAGTTGTCCGCGTCGTCCGTCCATTTCTATTTTGCTTGTAGCAGTCGCATATACTTTTCCTCATTTCTCCCGGTTGCCTCTCTCTCTCTCTCTCTCTCTCTCTCTCTCTTTCTCTCTCTCTCACTCACTCTCTTTCTCTCTGCTACATCGTCACCGTAATCCTCCCTCGCCTTTTCCTCCTCCTCCTCCTCGTCTTCTTCTTTTTCTCCAACTGCCGCACACTACGTCGTGGTCTCTCTTCTTTTTCGTCTCTTTTTTTCACTCTATCCCCCCCCCCCTTCTTCCTCCTGTGTACACCTCATCTCCTTTTCCAGCCGCGTGTCTTGGTCTTCCTCCCGCGCGCGCTGGGAACAATCGCGTGAAGAGTCGAGTCTACAGTACGCTCAAGAGGGCTGAGGTGTATATAACTATATATATAGTATATACATGCACACGTGCATATAGTGTATGTGTGTATGTATGTGCGTGTGTGTGTGAGAGAGAGAGCGTATCTGTGTGCGGGGAGAGAGAGAGAGAGAGAGAGAGAGAGAGAGAGAGAGAGAGAGAGTAGGAACGTCGAACAGATCGATGCGCGAATCGCACACTGAGTGCGAATGCAGAAAAGAGAGACGCAAAGGGGAAAGAGGGGTATATACGCTTCCCTACAGAAAATGTAGCTCTTTAAGGCGTTGACACGCGAGAAAGCTTCGTACAGAGATATATCACAGAAACGAGGAACTGTACGAACCGATCCGAAAAAAATGGTTTTCTGGAATCTATTTACAATTGGCAATTATACACCGATATTCATTATGTATATTTTTTTTATATTAGTTGCCATAACAGTGTAATTTTAGTATTCTATACAGATGTCTAATTCTAACCATTTCCTTACCAACAACCATTTTTTTATGTATCTTTCATCTTTCGATAGCGTGACATCACGGGGTACTGGAATTCGGAGAACTAATACTAACATTTTCTAATACTTAATAAAATTTAAAACTAGAAGTAATCTTTATGAAAAGGATGGTATTCGCATCTTTAGATATTGATCTGCAATTTCATGGTATTAAAAAAATGAAAAAAAAAAACAATATAATTTAATCAATGATTCAATAACTACTATAAATCTAATGATTCCTTGATATAAAATTTTTGATTAAATTGAATTTTGTGATTAAATTTTGCTATGGTTAATTACTTTTATTTTGAAGTTCAATATAAGACTTAAAATTTACACGTCGTATGTAAAATTTATTTGATTTAAGATTAGATAATTTTACAACCATGAATCGAAATTCTGCAGATAGCGAAGACCATCTCTATGTACACTGATCAAGACACAGATGAACAACTCAGTTGTAATAGGCTAAGAACTAGAACCAGAACAGTGAATAGCTGTGGTAGAGATGCTGCTGTCTTTCCGTTTCTGACTGTATATCATTCCACCTAAATTTTTGTAAAAACACTACGCTAGCTGAGTTGGAAATGGAAACGCACATGGTTCGGTGAAGAAGTTACTTATTCGCGAGTAAGGTCTCTCGATTGCAGAGTGGGAAAACTTTTGCCCCAAACTACACGGCAACACTGTTTCGGACAGACTCCCGGAGAAGGCAACAACTCGGTATAGAGTCGGATCGATCGAACACACCTATGTGTACGAGGTACTCCTTTCAGACCAAGAAATGTATGCGGCAGGTGTGCGCACCTTAAGTTCACGTGTGTGTATGTGTGTGTGCGTGCGTGTGTGTATGTATGTATGTATGCGTGCGTGCGCGCGTGTGTGTGTGCGTGCGCGCGCGCGTGTGTGTACCCCTCCCTCGCGACCGTTTAAACAATCCGAGAACGCGCAAGCGCAAATCTAGCGGAAGATGAGCAAATATTTGGGCTTCTATAATTCAGCGAGTGCCACGACCCGTTTGCCCAAAGCGTTCGTGATTTGACTGCGGAATTCGTAACCTCTTCGCATAGATGAGATAGGAATGGCGCTTCTTTTCGAGATTGCCTAGGGACCTTTTTTGCAACAAGCTACCAGGAATGTATGATTAAATAGTGCGTGTTGCGTGGAAACGGTAAGAGAGAAAGTATCTGGCATTACTTGAATCGGAAAAGTGATCTACTCGAGATTACTCGACCTTGTATGTAATTTGAATTTTTTCTCTTCCAATCAAGCTATTTGGGCTTATTGCCAATGTGAGGACTAAAAATACGTTGAGGAATCATAGAGCTTTCGATACGTTTTTTCTTCTTTTGTCGTTTTATAGAAGAGACATTTTTTTTCTATCTGCGTTGAAAAGTCGAGCGATTTTGCATTTATTGGTTAGATTGGCAACAGGTCAGTACTAAAAAGCAGCACAACAAACGATCTCTCCATGTTAAAATTGTCTGCGCATATTTGCTCACACGTAGTCCCTAGACTATCTTTTCGAAAGACAAAGACGAAGAATGAACCGTGATAAAGATCGGCTCTTGGGTATACACAGCAGACGTAGAGTTTTGCACGTAGCCAGACGACGACTATACTATGTCGGTACCCGCAGAGTGGGCAGCGAAAAAAATCGACGCGCCTCGCGGTCTCGCATAATCGGCTCCCTGATGCCAGCCGTCGCTCTCTCAGAGGAGAGTAGAGGTTATGGCCGAAGCACCACGGAATAACAATTTTGAATTCACTTCATTTTTATCCTTTTTCCCCTTTTGCTCCCGCATTTGCGCTCGGCGTACTCCTACCGAATGTTTGTTGTGGTCGCGGTATGAAAATTAATGGTCGATTTGCGAAGCTGACGCATAGTTAGAGAGGAAAGTTCTATGGAACAATTTATGGGAGAATGCTAAATAAGTTAAATGTTCAAAATACAAAAAGTCAAAATTGATTCTTCTTTTCAAAAAGTAATGGCCTTTGTTGTGAAGCATTTAATACGTGATTCTGATTGGTTGATAAGTAAACATGATTATGGTTACCATATTCATAGTTCATCACTGATGTATACTTGTAAAACCAAAATATAACCCAAAACGCGCGCGAAGCACGCCCTAAGTTCCTTGCATAGTAAAAAAAAACGATGTAACTAAATTTTCAGATTTTTGAAAATAAAAAATATTTGAAAGTCTATAAAATAAATAAGGAATAACCATTCGATTGAATATCTTTGGCGATCGTCAATAAAAGTACGTCAATACATAGCGTTATTCGGTATTCGAATGCCCTGGTAGAAATCTTTACATTTTAAATGGTGTTAAATCAACTGTCAATTTAGAATGGATAGAACTATCTAAATTTATATACTCAAGAATTGGTCTTGCCTTGAGATCTAAGTATTTTTTAGACAATGATAGCTCTCGGTCGGTAAATAGTTACCATTCGGATGCTGTACCTAAGCTCTATACCGCGGAATTAGCGCGGACTAGGTTTGTTTCGAACTAGTAATAAAATAGGCTGGAAATGTTGTAGAAATAAGTTCTTTATATACTAATTCATCTATTCAGTTATATTGGCCGTTTCTTGCAGAGGAAATGAGTACAAATAGTGGTTTCTATTTCTTATCTTATAATATAGGCTAGAAAGTGTTATATAGTTGCTAAGGACAGGCCAAGAAAACTAGCCTATTCTGAGATTGGTTAGTCAAGAAATAGCAAGTTCTTGTACTAATGTTTCTACCAGGGTAAGTTCTATTATTTTGAGCCAAGAATATCAGTGGCACACATTAATTTATGTAAAATAAGGACTACTGGGAAGAGATAAAACATATAGTTGTGCATTATTTTGTACAAGAAGAGCGGAAACGGCTTAGCAAGCAGAGTGGGGCTCGAGCCCGACTCCCGGTTTTTCTGTCATTGGAACACCTCTATGTTTACAAACGACTGTGTGTATATACTAAAGTGTCTTATAAGCTATTTTCACACCCAGCCATAAAGTGCCAACTTTATTTCCTAGGCGGTTAGAAAGACAGTTGACATCTTAAGGCTGTGAGTGAAAAAAAATAGGTGCCTAATGTACTAATAACGTTGAAGCTCCAGTGGTTCAGATTCCACTGTACACAATCTATTATCGATGTATTGTGTAACTAAACTGTAGGTCCAGTCTACGCATATGATCCACGCATACGTCGAGCATATGTATACGTATATCTGCTCAGGGCACAGACACGTAAAACATGTCTAAACTATAGGGAACCCCATATGCCGGAACCACAAGATATTCTCTCAGGTATCACTGCATGGAATCGGGCAGAGGAGAGGAAGGCATAGCACAATAGGTTCGCCTAAGTGCTCGGTCTGGCATGTCCCCGAGTAGGGGCCTGAGTCACAATGCGTATCGCATATGAACCGATACACCATACAGCCCATACAGGTGAAACAAACTGTTTTGAACGGCCGCTTGAACGGCTTGTTTCGCTTGTATGGACCGAGATGTCGATTGTATGGTGTTATTGCTCCATACGCGATACGCATTGTGACTCAAATCCCAGGAATCGCCATGATCACCTCCGCCAAAATGCATTAGTCTACGCATTTGTAGAAGAATGTGATTTGTATTTAAAATATACATATAAACTGATATACAGCGGGACTGACTTTCTATTATTGTCCTTATTCAACTGGAGATTATCCCGTTTGCACTGAATTTCCATTTTTACGCGAAAACTCCTGCAATATATATTATTGTTTTTTACGTGCGCGGGCATCAATGTATTAATTCCTTCGGTGATAAAGAAGAATTCTAAAGACCTTCGTACACCACGTGCGCCAAATTACAGCTTCTATGTACCCGCTGATCATATACTTTCCATTCTTCTGCATCTCTCTCTTTCTCTCTCTCTCCTCTGTCTCTTTCTCTCTCTCTCTCTCCTCTCTCTCTCTCTTCTCTCTCTCTCTGTATCGCACACTGAAAATTTATATGCGTAAGCGTGCATGCGCATATATGTTCGAGAGTTACCTAATTAGCAAAAAGTTATCCTTGAACACAGGCATTACGTCATTCAAAAGAGATGTATTTTGCAAGGAATCATCGTTATTTGCACGGAAGAGCCGTTCTGTATAATAGATATATGGTTTGCTTGCCTGGCTCTATCAGCGCGGATGTAATATGTGTCTTTTAAGTCGTTTGCATCGTGTATAATTTGAAAAGTAACTATAAGCAATGATTCCAAAGTCGCACTATATCTCTACCTCAATGTCGAGCGCGATTCCGTCGCAATCTTCAGAGATACGACGCTGATGAAGACACAATCTGTATAGCAGCGAAAAAAGAAGAAAACATACGGCAATGAGGTCCATTTGATAAATCGCGAGGCGTCTAAGGGCTTATCAGGGCTGCCTCTTACTTATCGCTTTCTTCTTTCGCGTGCGATGACGATCAGTCGGGACATTAAAGACGAGGCTAGGCACGAGAGAATATGACGCGTGAAACGCGGCTAGACGCTTATTTTACGCGCGGCGGCAGTGTTTTTATGATGAGTGGCCACGAACCGGGCCCGATAATGGCAGCTGTGATCTCTGGGGCCGTTACGATGCGACGCCTTCCTC
The DNA here is from genome assembly GCA_018906965.1 of Philotrypesis tridentata. NCBI lineage: Eukaryota > Metazoa > Arthropoda > Insecta > Hymenoptera > Pteromalidae > Philotrypesis > Philotrypesis tridentata. The sequence continues at coordinate 6,013,417 of JACCIB010000011.1, read as the reverse complement.
TTTCTCGCGTTCTCATCCTCTTGCGGTCGCTGCTGCTTCCTCTTCTTCTGCTTCTTTTTCTTCTTCTTTTCTTTCCCTGGCTCCGCTTTTTCTTTTACCTCCCTGGGGCTGTTTATCTCGGTACTTTAGCCTCGATTCATACTTTTTAAAGACAGCTGACTCTTTTGTACTTTCACTCATCGGCGATATGTGGGTCTGACATGCTGTCTTGTTGAGTTTCATCTTAAAATTGACTGGATCGATTTGTCCGGAGCTTCTGGATTCTACGTTTTTGTTGTAAAAGCCCAGAAAATTGAGACGCGTATGATGCGCGAGGGAAAATTGTATTCACCAACCGCACATTGGCTTTTATAAGAGAGATGAGAGTTTTCGGTTCAGTAATTTGAAATTCGACGCGTGCTGAAAGTTTCGAAATTTTTCGAATAAATATTTCTTGTATAGCTGCGAAAATGCTCAAGTCTCTTCATAATAAGTCTGATTATTGCAGATCCTCTATATAGTCATCAACGTTTCTTTTTCAAAGGCTGCTTTATATTAACTGCGCTCGATGTTTTGCTTTGTGTCTTTATCAACATATATTATCTTTACCAATTGTTATTATTACATGTATAAGAAGAAATTACAAAATTTTGGCTTAAAATTTAAGAGAGCTGTCCTACTTCGTATGTGTTTGCACAGATCTTTATCGATCTTGATCGAGAAGTAGGGCTTAGCCATTGTTTTCAAGCTAAGAAATCAAATATCGCTTATAATCAAGTTTCATTCAAAATTCTATTCTTATGAAAATCATGCAATATAATTTAGATGTATAAAATACTTAAGTATTTTATAAATATTGTACATGTACTTGTATTTTAGTATATTTACGGGGTTTATATTATCCACTGAACAACAAGAAACAGAAAATAGATCTTTTCAGTGTGTTAAAATAATGTATACTCTTCATGAAATACGAAAAGATCATTTTTGTATCGTGCAGGGTAAATCCATGATGTTTGCAACTAATCCATACGTTTTCTTTAATGTTTACGTAATATTTAGTATTTAATTCAGGGCAAGCCCTTGAAGCCGATTTTTCTGATGGCCATGTGTGAACCTGAGAAGTGACAATGCAAAATTAGGTCAGTCTTCAGGACTACAAAACGTCAGCTTATAAAAATATTATATTCTTATCAAAATTGCACGAAAAAGCATTACCTGATACGAGTTCAATGCACTCGTGACATCATAATCAGATGTGCGTATATACATAAAAAGAGGTATAATTTTTTAAAGAGGCGTAACCCATGCCACCAACTGCTTGCATGTACGTGTCGACATTTTGGTGTCCAGATTAATTCCAGCTTCTCCATTTTAATCCACAAAAAAAGGAGGAACCGAAAGAGACGAGAACACGAGAGAAAGGGTTGGGTTCGAAGGGAAGTCATGGCCTAACACGGGACTCCAGTAAAAAACTAAACCTTCTCGTATTACACCATTTATACAAACACTCCGAGACACTCGAAAGATCGGGATTCGATTGATTTAACGACGCTAATGATGACTCCAGACAGGGAGAGTTGGAATCTCACGTCCTTTTTTCACCTGTTTCTCTCTCCCTCGCTCCCTCCTCGGTATTATACGTGCGTATATATATATAAAAAAGATACAAAGGAGCAAAGCGTGGCACGCGCCGATTCTTTATGAGACGCTCTGGGGGGAGAAGCAAGAATTTTAAAAGTTGTGCGCTCCCTCCTAGTCGTCGAAAGAGTGAGAGGGAGAGGGAGACACACACATATACACATACACACACACACACACACACACACACACACATCAGAAAACGATGCGAGAATGATTCAATTACGGGGTGATGCCGCGAGCGCGGGCAGACGTATATCTGTAGTACCGTCGATTACTCGCGACGCTTTTTCTCTCCACGAGACGAGCGTGCTCCACCGCGCGATTGTTTTGTATGGCTGTTACGGCGTCTCGTTCGCTGTGTTCTTTTTATATTGTCAGACGCGTTTCGTTTCTTGGGGAGATTGCATGTTTTATTGCATAGTCGAGTTTTTGATTTCCGACTGTTGTTGCGGCTGTTCGGGGCCAAAGCTTAAATCTTCTTTAATTTTTACATTATTCTATTCCGTAACTTTTTGGTTTCCTTTTGTTTGTTCATATAGTCCCTATGTTTTTGGAGATGAAAAATTCTACCTAGCGATTGTGCTGAGTTACGTTAGTAGAAAACTAATTGCACATTTAAAATTCCAACTTAAACTAGTTAAATTAATTTGCATGTACTAATAGGAATCAAATTTGTTAACGACAATTTTTTTATAACTAAATGTACTGTTAAGAATTAAAAATTTTCTATTGCTACTACTTATTTCTTTAATGTAAGTGACGGTGTGTACTTTCTTCAAGATTTCGATAATCCTTTCTAACTTTTTAATGATAAAATTCAATGTAGTTAATTTAGCTGCAAACGATTTTACATCTTATCATTATTTGCATTGTTCTACACTTAGTTTTGTCATTGAAAGCTACGCAGCATTTCGATTATAGATATTCATATAGGACTGATTCAATTCATATATTGATTCCATACTAGAACCAAGTTAACTTTGAAATTCTAAATTCTTTATCCTTCAAAATTTTTAGCCACACATTTTTGGAATTGTTATATGTGAAAGTTAAATAAGTTGATAATTTTTATGAAAGTTAATAATTTTTTAACCTTTATCACCCTATATTTTTGCTTAATCAAAAAAACTATACTTTCGAAAATCGAAATTTTGACATTCAAACTTATTTTTAAAAGATCGATGCAGCGCATATTAACCAATTATCATAACCACTCTGTTCAACTATTATAGCCCATCATTTGGTTAAAAAAAATATTTCGACCAATCACCATATCGACACCTATCCTTAACCGGCTTTAAAAATTTTTTGCTTGACTGTTCCCTATAACTGCGCACAAAAAAATACCGCAGAAAAATGAGTATAATAAAGTAATAGCTTTCGCTGATGATTACAGCCACACATAAATATACAAGTGTCGGCGCACGATGGTAGAACCACTCTAGAAAAATGACGATATGTGTTCGAGGTATCTCCATAGGGTGGGTTTGGAAATAAAAATTCTATCGAGAGATGCTAATGCGATAAAAAGTAATTCCTCGTCCCGCTTGGAAAAATCGCCATGTCGCCAGCAGAGCAAGAAACATTTCTTCAATAACAATACATTTCTCTCTCTTTCTCACGCTGAACCGAATTTTTAAGTAGAAAAATCCTCCTCCCCTTCAGAGATTTTGGTTGGTATATAGAGGAAAAAAACGTTTTTTTCGCGCGTACGCGCAGAATCAACAAGTCAAGCTGGCACGCATTCGAAAAGAGCGCATAATACAATCTACTCCTTCGAAATCTTCTCCCCCTTTCCTGGTCGAAATTACCGCTGCACACGTATACACATACGTATACACAGTCGCGCCGACACAATACACGCGGCGGAGCTCTGGTGCGAAATTTTCGTGCTGCTCCGTATAACTACAGAGAACGCGCCGCTAGTAAAAAATAAAGGAAAGAAAAAACGTCGGGGCAAGAGAACAGCACAGCAGCGGCGGCGTCGGCAGCGTACACGCTCGCGCGCAACTTTTAACAGTCGCGTTGGAGCCTGCGTAAATCGCGGCGCGTCACATTTTTATTTTAGCCCGAAGCTAAACTGCCGAGCGAAAGGAACGAGACGACGACGTTAAAGAAGCGAGAGAGGTGTATATATACATACGGCAGCGGCGGCAGCGGAGAAAATAAGCCGCACGAAAACTAGATGGGACAAGGACATATAAAGGATTTACGGGCCGGCGGGGAAACTCACGCGCTGCGCTGAGTTTCTGGATTGTATACCTGCGGGTATGACATACACTCGGTCTTTGGAAAAATTTTTTAGGGACTCTCGCTCTTGCCTAACCCTTTGTGTTTGCGGCTTTTCCCCGTCACCACTGATCGATTGGCTTTATTTTGAAAATTCTCGAATTTTCCGCGCCGCCGTTTGTGACTTTTGACCTACATCGAGAAGGTGCGGTGCAGGTGGACCGCTGTAATTTTATTGCTTTCACCATCGCTTCAACGCGTTGCACCAAAAATTAGGACTCTACGCAATACGTACACATTAAACTACAGCGCATTCATGTATGAGCGAGCGGCTGACGGCGAGTCACGCGGAATCGCACGAGCACGTAAGGCTGAAAAAAATGTCACCGCGCGCGAAATCGTTCTCGCAAGAGGAGAAAAAAAAATCGTCGAGTAGTTATCCTCGAGGAGAACAAGAACAAAAGAAGCAACAAGAAATTTTGTGCTCGCGTGCGTTCGTGGAGAGTAAAAGGCTCTTGGAACAAGTAAGAGAGAAAGAGAGAGACAGAGAAAGCTCGTCGAACGAGCTCCTCTTCTCCGCCGGTCCACTTGTCTTGGCGATTTCGTAACACGCGGCTGTTCTTCTCTTTCTCTCTCTCACTCGTTTCATTCCTGAAGAAAAAGACTGCGTTTCTATATATTCCTTCTCCCCACGTGTGTGCGGCCATGCAGCCTCTCATATACATGCTCTCTTTTTTTATTATTTTCATTTTTGCGAGTACAAGCCACCTATGTAGATTCTCTTTCTCAGCCTCGTGTTCTTGCTCGACCAGAGTCCATATAAATGTGATGCACTTTGCTTTTGTTCGTATAAGCGTATGGGCAGGCATGAGAGAGAGAGAGAGAGAGAGGGGGGGGAGGGAGAGAGATGGACAGACAGACAGAGAGACTGGCTAAAAAAAGGTGTCCTCGAATCCGTGAAGCTAACGCCCTCTAGAAAGCTAACGAAACCTTTTTTTGCATCTAGTTGATAGGGACATTCCCTTCGAAATTCGCCAGCTGTTTATCGGTCAAAATGACTTGACGTAACGATTTTTCACGTGCCATATTTTTTTGGCGTATAAATAAAAAAATTTAAAATCTCTCGAGGCAAAAAATAAATCGCGAGTGAAAGCAGCGGACTTTTTTACGAACACACGGCGGTGGCGGCGGCATCAGAGCTCGCTCTCGAAAGAAGATCCGCTGGCTCTGGGCTGACGGGCCTGTGGAGGACGATAAAAATACGCCCGCGCCAGGAATAATCCCCAGGCTTAGCGCGACATCGCGCGGGCGTAAGTAGAGGGAGAGGGGGGAGGAGAGAGAGAGCGAGAGAGAGAGAGAGAGAGAGAGAGACCGAAACTCCGACTCACGCACTCGGCGACGACTCGGTTCGGTGCGCTATTCGCATGGCTTGTTTGCGGGACGTCCCTGGGATCGGGTCTCTCTCTCTCTCTCGTCTATATGTGTGTGTACGTGAATGTACAGTACAATGTATGGAATCTTTATATGCAATTAACAGCTTCGGTTGTAACTGCTTTACAGGGTGTCCGTTGCGTAAGACACGAAGAGGTGGAATGTCTGACGGTGCATCGCATGTGTATAAGTTAAGCATATAGGAGGATTAATATACTTGAAGATTTTAGATCTGAGGTTCTTTTTATTGACGTCAAACATCATTATCTCTACTCGAATATTCGGATGTGATGTATGAGGTATTCAGTGGCTTTTTATCGTGACCTATAAATACAGTGATTCTTATAAATGTTCTGTATCTTTATTTAATTTGTATACGACTGTCTAGACAGATTATAGATATTTGAATGCAATTATTACAGTTAACGAAAACTAGGCTTACTATTTACAGAACTATTTATTTCGTACTTTCGATTTTTATGAAAACAATTGGTTTCACTTTTATATTTCGTTTATTACGGATTACAATCAAAGACAAAAAAGTGAGAGAATCTAAATTAAAAATAGAAGAAAAGAAAACTATCATCGACCTGCCTGAAGATACACCCATGCAGAGAGTTTTGAAGCCCGACCGTCGCATGCTTAGCTTAGTAACACACACGCGCATGACACATAGGAGTGAGACCATATCAGCACCAGCCTATCTCACCTCGGTTTCAATGCGTCTCTCTCTCTCTCTCTCTCTCTGTCTTTCTGTCTCTCTCTCTCTCTCTCTCTCTCTCTCTCTCTCTCTCTCTTTGAAACATGTTCACCATTTCCTGATACATTATTTATATGAATCTGATTGAGTCTGACTCGTTTTTTTTCGACTGTTCAAAGTCAAGAGCGTAAACAATGCAGCAGCGCCCTCTGCCGCCTCTCTCTCCCCTCATCGTAAAGAGCGCTACCTTAGCATCGCGGTTATTCATCGTTGGAATGAATCAGCGTGGCAATTTACAACGATTGTTATTCGACGACTGTGCTGGACCGATAAGAAGAATTAACTCATCGTCACATGTGACTACATTTGCTTTTTCCCTCTCCCCTCTTTTCTCCTCTTCTTATTTCGAGAAGTAAACCTTGACACGGCTGCGCGCGACACTGCGTCTCCCGAGAGATATTAAGAGATAAGAACTTCGAAAAATTGGGACGACTTTTTCCGATCAGCCGTGATTACTCGGATGTTAGTCTAGGAGCCAGGAAGAGTCCCGTGACCAAACAAAGAGATATGGCTAAGAACATGTGATTGTTAAGTATTTTGACCTCCTCATTCCGAAAATTTTGGTCGCAACTTCTGAAAATCAGTAGTTTAATTATTTTAAACCAATTAAATATTGCAATATCTATGAAAACTTTATTGTTGTAAATAAAATGATTTTTAAAGCATTTAAAGGTACAGTTTTATATGATAAACGTAAATCATTTTCAATTTAAAAAAAAAAAGAATTTTAACCAATCTTGTTACAAATTTAGTGCCAACGCCTTACGTTTTTTTGTCATCACTTACACCATTTTCACTGTATTTTTGTTTTTATTTATCGGATGGATACGTAGGATAGCTTATTTTAAAGCTTAAGCCTACTTGTTTTATAAAATAGGTAAACCACTTTTATTAGTTTAATTATTTTATAATAAAGATTGACTTATAAACCTTTTTCATGAAAATGCTGAATTAATTTGTTTGTATATTGTATTCCTTTTTTTTAATTTAGCTATAGCAAACATCAAAAAACTTATTAAATATTGTTTTTTAAATATCCATAAACTATTTAATGCTTTGGTATTTTTTTTGTAATTAAAACCAGGGAAAACGTTATTTTATCGAGAACGATGTCCACTCGCTCATTTGCAAGCTATAAGAATTAACCTGGGTTAACTATTCAAGCTCATTTTAGACCTTCCCTTTAAGTTATAGAACAGTTAAACGTGTTGATTCTTCGTGTCATAAATCTATTATCATTGGGATATGTTTTTACTGAAATTTAACTGCGGTGTGCATGATTCTGAGCCTCAGATAGAAAAAAGTTTCTAATGGAAACGTATTTCACTTAAATTTAGTACAGATTTTATAGAGCAAAATGAGATATTAAACGTTTTATTTCGTTTACTCTGAGGCACAATATCGTGCACACAACAGAGAAACTTTAAGGTTAATCTGAGGTATTTACGCTAAATTTGTAATAATAAGTTTAGTTAATATTAATCTATTTTAAAAATTCAAAATGATTTACATTTATCATATAAAACTGTACCTGAACATTACATTATCTACAATAATAAAGTTTTTATAGATATTTGAACATTTAATTTGTTTATAACAATTAAACTACCGATTTTCAAAAGTCGCGACCAAACTTTTCTGAATCAGGAGATGAAAATACTTAATAATCATTTGGTCTTAGCCATATCTCTTTGTCGGCCAGAGGACGTGTTTAAAATTTGTGGCGATAAATATAGTTGCGGATGAAAGAGAGAGAGAGAGAGAGAGAGAGAGAGAGAGAGAGAGAGAGAGAGAGAGAGAGAGAGAGAGAGAGAGAGCGTTTATTTTTCGTCGCGGAATTGATGACACTTTCTTTGCGCTTTAAAATTGATGCACAAAGATGCATTATGTCATACTGTGTAATGAGGAGCGTTCAAGTTTTTGTAGAATAAAATTATGCTTTAAATCGTTGCCGCTCTACCTGTATAGTTAACTTTTTGTCGCTGTTCGCCAAAAAAGCAGTAAATCATAGCCTGACCACACGCAGGCACATAATTATAGAGATCGGCCGGTAGTTTAATATAGTAACACCATCAGGAGAAACATTAATGTTATGGTCTATCGAAAGGTGCATAACACGGATGACTAATGCATCTCATTATATGGAATAATGAATAATAAATTGAGAGTGTCTAATAAGCCAGTGCTATTGCATATATATATAATATAAGGATCGCCTCTCAATGTATAATTCGTTGAAAATGAAAAAGGTACCTCGAAAAGTTTCATTTACATGCACTCGTTGTTACATAGCCGATAGATACTTAGTCTCTTGTCATGTATAATCAGCTTAATTATTGTTGGTATTAAATGATATAAATACTAATACCGTATTATTATAAAGCTCGCCTGCGTGTCTCCGCAGTGTATATCAATTTTACAAGCGATTAAATGGGTTTTCTGTATAAATGATGCCGATAGCTTCGAAAAGCGCGACTTATTTTTAACTGAAGCACGTGCTGCGCGGTTAATGGCTCGTAACCTATAAATTTTCCACTTCATATAATCGATACGCTGCGGCTCGCGAGCGCGAGTCGAGCAAAAAAATGAATAATTTTAATATATTCCTTTTTCAAAACTCGTCGTCGCGTGCGCTGCAAGCGTTTCTTTTATTTCTCCCGTCAGCTCGCAGGTGCAGAATGAGTAGTTTTTTGCCGGCATGTACGCCGCTGATTAATCTGTCAATGCGGCGGCCAAGTCTGATTAACATGAGGATGTGCATGTGTTAATTTCGATTACCAAGTATTCAACTTAATTGATGTTCTCTGGTGTGTTGTAATCGATCGGTTATATTGTCAAATGTTGCCCGCGCAAAAAGCCTAGTTACAAATTAGGATTATACGAACGAGTATCGACGGGGACTGCTTTTTCGTAGCCGCGGCTAAAGAGAGTGACAAGTAATAAATTATAAATGCAGTAATCTAATCAGCTGAGCGAATGGAATCGTCAATTACATACAACGTGTCTCCCATTTGAATATTTATTGATCTCGCGGGTGATTTGCTATTGTTAAAAACAACATGTTTAACTTTTCTTGCAACTTGTGCTATTTATCTTGGTGCGCATCTAATCACGTTTTTATTTCTTTTTTCTGTTACAGGTGAGTTTCGGAACTGGTTGTTTCCTTAATCAATCGCATACTTACGTAAGTTTCAAAGTCGAGTTTTACATAGTTACACGTACAGCTCGTATCAGGGAGACTAAGATACAGCTTTTGCTCTTGGAAAATTTTCATGCCAATTCTTAATTGCTGTTATGTGCCTAATTTTTTCATTCTCGTCCGTTCTGTCAAAATATGCTCTGTGTGGAAAAGCAATGCTCGAGCAAAACTATCGCTGCTAGATGCTGCTGAGCAAGACACTTAAACTCACATTCAACTCCCGCGCATAAGCCGTCGCATAGAATAGGAGGCGCAAAAATTGGCCACTCGGGAATGTGTTGCGCGGAATAAAAAGCATCGCAACCGACGGCTCGAAGTTTCTATTGACTCGCGCGTGTGCAGCACCAGCAGCAGCAGCAGCCGGTGGCGGCGGCGGCGGCGGCGGCGGCGCGACGGAGGCTGATGTCATGTGTTATTTCAAATAGCGGCAAAGTCTATATACGTGCGTTTGTGTGCGTCGGCCCCATTATACGGGTAAAGTCGCGGCGACGAGCCGACGACGGTCACGCACATGCATGCATAAGCGCGAATACGATCGACACACTCCGCGCCCCGCCACCTTCACTGTCTTCTTTGAAAGTCAAGCGTCGCGATATATACGGCAGCTGGCGAAATGTTTTTTCTTTCTACTCGCTGTTGTATACTCTGCTCTGCTCGACGAATCTTCTGCTGCTGCGCAGCGCGCCTCGCGGATAGGCTCCAACGCTTTTTTTCACTTGTTTCTCTGCAAAACTTGCACGACATAATTCATCATAATTTTGCGTACGCGAGGGTAAAAAGCAATGTCCAACGGCATATCGAGATTCGAGCATTCACAAATTTCCGGAATCGTTAGCGAAATTCGCCGGCTTCCGAACTATCAGATCGGATTTGGTTCGGGCAAAAAAAGTATCTGAAACAATCCGGATTCCGCGGATATTTTCGTTACATTTGAAATTTGTGCGAGGAAATTCGGGGGAGAGGCTTGGCGTGGGTTTGAGCTAAACTTTTCCCTCACTACAGCCGCGCATATTCCACATTTTTCCGCATACTTTTTCGGCTTTTACATACTGCACATTTAACATGCAAATTCAATTATGAATTTCATTGGAAATCGACACGGATAATGCCGTTATGGAAATTGATTTGTACAGTAATAAGCTTCGGGTAAAGATAGACATTTTTTTAATAAGCTTGCCATCTCTGTGCAAATTATTAAGACGAAAATGTCGCATTAAAAGTTGAGCCACTGCACGGAATAATTGAGTACTCTGAGGTACGTCGGGGATGATTAATAAAAAATTGATCGCGCAGTAGAATTGTATTTACCTAAGTTAAACAGAAATCGAGATAGTTCCATAAGAATAAAAAAATCAGGTGTATAAGATGTAGATTTAAACATAATAAAAGGCTAAAGGTAGCACTGTATAGCAGTGTACTGTAGAGTAAAATCTCCCCGGTCCCCCTCCCCTTACACGCTTATTAACCGATTAAAAGTAAAGCCCCGTCGTTTAAGTATGAATAATAAAGGAGTTTCGCGAGAAGATGTGGGGTTACGTAAAACGCGTCGGCGCTATAGACGGGCTTCGATAAATTTTATAGGAAACCACAGCTCTCTCGCTCCCTCTCACGACGACGGGGGTAATTTGTAGTTGGCGCGCGTTAACGAAGCTATAAACGCACCGATAGATTCGAGATGATAGCGAACCGTATTATTCATCGAATTACGTATGCGCGCATACACGGGCGCTTATATAGCGTCGACGCAGATAAACGAGTAATTACACCTGTCATCCCTTCTTCCAATGTCTCTACACGTCCTCGTGAAAGCGAATGCTCAGTTGTGTTTCTTTTGCTTTTTGTCGAATCGTCAGTGTGCTGGACTGTCATAGCGAATACCTATACTTTCAACTATTATATAGCCCTGCAACTAAGTGTACTTCCAAACAATTACTTATTTGCAGAAAGTATTCCGATAGTTGAAATCACTTTTTTCAATATGCTTCATGAATTATAATCCTTTTTTTTTTCATCGAGTCTAGTTCAGTTCTGCATACTCGAGATTATTGGCGGCGAGTAGTGGCATAGTTTTATTGTACTGACTTGCTCGTATAACTATATATAATAATGCATGAAAGAATATTTGGATAAAAGTCAAGGCAGCATATATACATATTGTTATGCAATGGCTTACCGAATCAGCGTTTTACAATGACATAAGCTTGAAACTAAGTATTTAAGTCGTAACAGACTGTATTAGGAAAATTTTGGAATTGCAGATTTTAGGGTATGCAGTCAATTGCTTTAATAACGTGTAGTGTGGACTTTAGACAAGCACGAGTTTTGTTTGATACATCGTTAAATCTATGAGCAAATATGTGAGGCTTATGAGAACCGTCAAGTTTAATTTCTCGTGCTAATACGAAACTTTCAAGTTTGACAATTAGATGAGTCAATCCAAACTTGATGCTTACACCGCGGTTATTTTCCACTGGTTTTTATAGTTTTCGGAATTTTTCGCAGAATCCATCTTACATTCAGATAAGTAAAGGTATATAACTTAATCAGCTCAGCCAACACACAGACGATACTATATGAGATGGGCCACGATCGTATATAATTCTAGGCTTTACAATCATCATCAGCCTAATGATTAGCGTAAAACCAGTCGTAAAAGGCAAAAGAATGCTAAAACTAGCTGTAAAACTACAGCCTTTAAAAAAGGATAATCTCTCTAGTGCATCCGAAATGTAGGTAATAAAATAATCTTCGCGCGCTTGCGTTTCGCGGAGAACCTAAATCTGCCGCGTCATTATATTCCACGAAACTCGCGCAATTTCTTCATTGCAAAACACTCGATCCCCTCATCCCCCTCGAACAACAGTGACACGGTATCAACGGGAGCAGCCTTATCGTGCGTTATACCCCGCTTAAAAAGGTAAAAAAAAAGTATGTAAAAAACAACAAAAAATTGAGCGAACACGAAAGAGAGTGCATAGTAGTAAAAAAGTCGAGAGACCCAGTCGTCGAGTGTCTACACGTACCTACGAACACAGCTGTATATACATAGGTATAGGTGTGAGAGAGAGAGAGAGAGAGAGAGAGAGAGAGAGAGAGAGCGACGAGGTAAGGTGCAAGGAGAGTTTTACATAATCCGCCGCCGCCGCCGCCATTATCACCGCGGCCTATCGCTCGGCTGCGCTTCGAGGCATTTAGAAAAGCGCTTTGCACGCGATGGCTCACGCGCTCGCGAGACTCTTATCGCTCGATACCATCTTCGTGTTGGCTCGTACCTCCCCCTCTAGTACCCTCCCCCCCCCCCCCGCCCAAGCGATATCTCTTTCTCTCTCGCACTCTGCGTCTGTATTTGTGTACACCTATAGGTATACCTATATACGTGTGTATACCTGCGCAGGTTGTGTTGTATTCTCACCGTAACAACGGTAATGACGGGAATTAGCGACTAGGGAACAGAGAGGCGGCCGCGTGCGATTATTAGCGCTGCGTCGCGACGTTCCCTTTCTTTCCTATGTACAGCCGCACACGCTTTTCTGATGCTTGCTCCTATACAGCAGTAAAATGTCACTAGGTGGCGCGGAGCTGCTCTGGCTATGTCGTTATTATTGAACAACATTTTTTCCACAAGCAATAATATACCATTTCCTTACCATCGAGCTCATTCAAGCTTACCTTATTCTTATATGTTATGTCATAAGCCGTTGATTAAACACGATCGAATCCACTTATCGTCCCATGGGCAATTTGGAGTTGAATTTGAAATTTTAGGGTAAATTTTGCAATAAAATGCCGTTTTGAGATAACGAGAGAGGAGACCGATTTTTTACATTGGCTTTGAAAAGTCATCTTTGAAAGCTTATCCGATGAAATAAATATTTTTCTGTTTTTAAACTATGGCAATATGAAAAATTGAAATAAAATTGTACTTCTTTAACAATTTAGTGACGAAGAAAGTTAATTTTACATTCGGGAATACATGTGTCTTGCCGAAAATTCAATTCTGAATAACTTTCTTCTCTATACCTCTTTTTAATTAAACGAGTAATATAAAATGTGCTCGATCAGGTTCGAAGTCAAGACTTTAGGGTTATATCACACTAATGTACAATACATGTTGTGCTGCACAAAAAATTATTTATCCTTGGAAAGAATTATTTTCGCTGAAAAGCTTGTAAAGCCTGTTTTTCAGAGATAAATTTTACGTATTAACAAATATTTACGCGAGTTATATTCATGTAATCTACGACTAGATATACAATATACAATACATAACATATATATGCAAGTACAGTCATGATTAATGCAATTTCCGTTGTAATCGCGAGCTTAAAAGCAAAACGCATATGATTTGCAGGTTATTTTTATATCGCTGCAGTAACACTGGCGCTTTTCCTTGTGCATCGTTTCTTGTATCAATATTCTGTTCCTTTTAGCGCGTGATGGCTTTTATGGAGAGTAAAAATATTATTGGGGCCGAGCAAGACTGAAACTACTGACGATTCCGTAGTTGGTTGTACACATTTTCGAATGTGAAATTTACGAGCATCGAAGGATACACATTTTCCATCAGTTTTATCACGTATTGTTACAACTCACTTCGCATATATATATATCCGTCTTTATAATAGCACCTCATGCGAACTCATACAAACAAGAGCTGGCTAACATCTTTGTTATTTCATTAGTTCAGATGAATAACGTCCAAGATAGAACGTACCAGTTGAATGATCAATAGTTATTGTTGACCTTAAAAAATGTTTAATAAAACGTTATCTCCCTATGCTGTTTCCCTTGAATGCACACTTGGATTCTCACTGCGAAGTAAAATTTATTTTAAAAAGTCAACAGCAGATAGTAGAAGAGGTCCATCGCTCAATCAATCGCAACCGCAAACCTATCCAAAAGAACTACTCGACCTGAGTGTATACCTGATAAAGTACGTTCTGCCGGTGCTCTCTCTCTATCCCCCCCCCCCTCTCTCTTTAAAAGATTTATACGACAGCGCCACGTCGCCAGCAGTTCGACTCGTTCAGCAAAATTCTCGGTATGTGCAGTATATACACGTATACGTATAGAGCGTGAGAGCAAGAGAGATCTATCCGCGGCTCGACCCTTGCAGCAAATCCCCGAAGCGCGCAAGAGGCGACGCGACGCGAGACTTTGACCGAGTTTTGCAGCGGCGAAAGCTCGAGACTATATCTCCGTCTCCCTCTCGACGTAGAGAGTGGAGGGGAGAGAGAGAGAGAGAGAGAAGTACTGGCTCTGTGCACCCCGGACGACCTCGCGCAGCATAAACCCCTCTATATATCTCGGCTTTGTTCTCTCTCTCTCTCTCTCTCTCTCTCTCTCTCTCTCTCTCGGTGCTGCTGCTGCTGCCAGCGCGAAACTTCCTACACGTCGTATACTCGTCGTCGTACTCCACTGAACTAGTGAATGATTTTTCTTGAAAATTTATGCGCAGTCGGCGAAGAGTGAAAGGATTATTGTACGAGCTCCTTGGGTCCATCCCATTTTTCATTTGCTCATGCGAAGTCTTGGGATTTGTTGTGTACGTTGCGTGATTTTTGCGTTACTTGCCGTGATATATAAGGTTGGAACTTATCATTTTAAGTAATGGGAAGAATCGCATTACATTGTTTTTTTGGCATTCTAGAACAGAGCTTTATACGCACTGGCGCGCTTTTATGCGAATATAATTTGCAATACCGGCATCAGTGATACTTAGCAGATTATCGATCATGTGCACTATGAATTCTAAAGTAGTTAACAACTCGAGCGGCTCAATAATTCAAGTGGATTATACGCTTTAATACTTAATGATATAGGTGCATATCAATTAAAACAAAATAAAATTGCGTTTTAAACAACTATGTTGGCTCTATGTGAATTACAAGTATGTATTTTAGTTTGTGTAACAATTGCTTCTGTTAAATAAAAAAAAGCAATAAATATTTTATTGACTTAGCGTATCGCTGCACGTCACCGCAGCTCACGAGCAAAGGTACAGCAGAGTTTAACCGTCTAGAATGAAACGGAATATACTGTGTATTTAGGGAGTTTTTTTCCGAGATCTCGCGGCATGTGGTAATATGTATGTATAATTGTATATCGTATCTCGTATATATTGTATATCGTATAGGTATGCAGCCAGAGTGGAGAGTGTTGAAGTCCCTCGCTGCTGCACGAGTCTCAGCTGCTGTGCCGTGAATTCCTCTCCTCCCCTACACACAACTCTGGCTGTTTATTTCCTTGGGCCGTTAAACCTGTTCCTCTCCCCCATTCTCACTCCCTCTCTTCTCCATTATTCTTCGGTCTCGGTCTCGGGCCTCGGCTGCAGGCTCTCGGGCGAGATCAGCACAGCGCCAGGTATAGCAGCACTCCGGCGAGGGGGAGTCGTTGGAGAAGAATCGAAAAAGCAGAGGCGAGGAATGCGAGGGGATTAGCTTGTTAACCCGCGATGTGCCGCGCCTGGAGTTTTATTACGATGACGTAATGACGTTTATATTTACCTTCTTCTCCCACCCCACCATGTTTTCGTCTCTTCCCTTCTGAGCACACCTCCAAAGCGATCCGATAACCACCTATACAGCTGTACCGTGCCTCACTGCAAGTGCCGGCGACCGAATCTCTCGTACTTTTCTTCTCCCCTATTTTCCCTTTAAGATCAGCAGCAGCAGCAGTGCAGCAGCAGTTTTTTATTCCACCGCCACGGCCGCCGCCGCCGCCGCCGCCGCCGCCGCAGCAACAGCAGTCAGTCAATGGGCGCAGCGGCGGCGGCTTCAGGGGGCAACGCACTCGTTCTCGGGGGCTTAGCCAGCTCGATTTGATTTTCAGCACAGCGCCGCACACCGCGCGCCGGCTCAAATGGGAATGACAGGTGTCTTTGAAATGGAGATGTTGACTCGCGGATTTATCTCTTATATTCTCTATCCGTACGATCCTGCCCCTTTTCACCTGGTTCACACTTTTTTTCCATATAATACCAGAGAGTTAAACGCTTTGATTTTCTCACGTACTCGCATCCGCGCGCTCTGCGATTGTTTCCGAAGATGAAGATTAATCACGCTTTCAGACTGTCCAGTCTGCATATTTCGTCATTTATTTTCATTTTAGATAGTGCTAAATTAGCTAGTTTCAATTGCTATATTTCAGAAGCTACCTAAACTTCATCGCTTTGAAATTGCCTCAATATTTGCTAATTGAATTTACATAATTTATAAAATATATCGTAGACGTCCTAAAATGCTGAAGTATGAATCGGCTGATCTTGTCAATACGTAGTATGCACCGAACTAATAAGTAAATTATTATTACCAAAAAATTATGATGAATCATAAAGCAGTACATTACATAATTATATAGTATTGCAGGTTGATATCAAAAGACATTTTCCAATAGTGATTATTAGATATAGTTAATAATAATATCTGCACTGAATTATGAAATGAGACGGTAGATTACTCATTAATAGAACAACTATATAATAAATATTGCATATATGCATCGAAAGTGTACTTGCAGCCGCGAATAGTTTGCTAGGCTAACATAAGTTGAGGG
Source organism: Philotrypesis tridentata (assembly GCA_018906965.1). Classification (NCBI taxonomy): domain Eukaryota; kingdom Metazoa; phylum Arthropoda; class Insecta; order Hymenoptera; family Pteromalidae; genus Philotrypesis; species Philotrypesis tridentata. Next base: position 5,996,621 of record JACCIB010000011.1, on the reverse strand, counting down.
AGGCGTCCCGCATAGGCCTCGAAACAACAACGCCTGTGCGCAAATAAACGCCAGCCGAACTGACGTTGCGTTAAGTTGGTCATTGCAGCTATATATAGATATAGCAGTTATGGTGAGTGCACGTTATTGTCGGTGTGCGAGGAAAGACCTATACTGTATGTGTATATATGCGCGCAGATCCGCCTCCTTCCATTATGTTCCCAATATGTTCTTTTATCGTCTCAGGTCTAACGTTAATATTTGAACTGGTCTTTTTTAGATTCCCCACAGAGCTGCAGATCCGCACAATGGTTTACAGCAACGCGATACAATGTTCTAGTTTTCGCGCTGTTTAAACACGACGATCTGCGCCTATACATGCACAGTCGACATTGCGCGCTGATTGCGCATCCTAACCTCACTTTTTCTCGTAGTTTACTATACATTCTTCCGAAAAAACCGAAAATCTGTGATAATAAAAGAGCTGCGCATTCGTTGCGGACGGACAAAGGAGTCCTTTACTTCCGCTGCGATAAGTCGGCTATGGAAATCCGTCGAGCGACGAAAATCAACAAACGCGCTTCGGCGGTTATGATTTCCTCTCTGTCCCTCTCTCATCGTGAAAATGCGCGCCAACTGCTGCATTGTTTCGCTGGAGATTGTTGTATTGCTCGGGAAAAACACAACGCACAGACGAGTGCGGGAGCTGCCGGGAGCGCATCACTCCAAGCGGAAATTCTCCATAACGCGGAAGCTAGGTCAAGTCTGCACTATTCTACACTAAGTACACTATAAACAGGATTGACGTACGCCTGCAACGCAGTAATTAGAAAAAATCACGATTGATAACTTTTTAATTTTTCGTACTATAAAAATTCAAAATTTTTTCCAACAATACCGTGTCTCCTATCCTCGAAATGTTCTATGAATATGACTGTAATAATGAAGTTAGGCTATCTAACATGAAAAATCCCAAATTCAAATCAAGGTCCAAATAAGTATAGAAACGACTACTTGTCACTAAATATATATAAGTATTAAGAAAAGATTATACAATTTATTCCCTTGTTATATTAGGTTACGGCGAGTGATCTACTTTTTGGATATGAATCAGAAAACATAATTGGTCTACGTATCTTCATGCATGCAGTTTGGAGAGATCCGATATGTATCCAATGTATCGCCTTCCATCGTGTCTATATTATAGACGCGTCGTTTCGACCGAGTGTGAGAGTAGAGCTGGACTATTGGCCAAGTGGTGAAGGCGATCGCGCGCGTCCATTCATCCGCTCATTCATCTGTGGCAAATGTCTGTAGCGGCTGTGGCAGAACATCGTCTTTTTGCTCCGGCGCAGCTCACGCTTTTTAAACGCTTTACGGGCTTATTGCCGTTATTGCAAGTATGCGAGTGGCAATACTCTTTAATACGAGTGAGCGGGATAGTACGTTCTTTGGTTTAGCACTTATTTTTACGCCTGCTGATCTGGTTTCTCTCTTCTTACGAGAAAGTCCCTGTTTTTTAGGTTAGGATTTTTTCTCTTCTAAGCTTGGCAGCAGTGCACGTATTTTAGATTTACTATATCTATCAGTTTTTCGCAGTGCTTTACCAAAATAACGTTTTAAAAAGTGTATAGCCGATTTTTGAATCTATAAAGTATGAGAAAAACGTTTTAGATGTTCAAACAACCATGATTTCGTTGCATCATTATAGCTTTATTATAACTGTGGATGTACCTGTATTTAAAATGTATAAAATAATAGTATAATCTCTCACTTAAATTTTACAGATATTAGTATTTTTTCCAGTGATTGACTATAACAATACTATCGATTTTTCCCTTTCTTCAAATGCTTCTTTAGTTTAAGCGTTTAGTACTTTAAATTATAGTTCTTCTACTGCTTTTCTTCTACTTTTATGTTAATTTATCTAAATTCAAAATTTATCGTGTAGTGTGCTATCTATATATACGTTTTCAAAAAACGATCTACTTGAGAAGTATTTTAGCTATTATCCATTATAAACGAATGTTTGGATCAAAATTTAGAAGGATTAAAAAAAAAGGTAAAGTCGATTATTTTCGTAAACGTCGGAAACAAAGTTTGTTGTCTTCAAACATTTGACTATAGTGAATCCGATCTAGACAAATTTATATTCAAATTTTATTAGAAATTTTGCGTAATATTTATTTAATACACGGCCTGCTTCTTAAACTATGAAGAGAATGAAAAATGCGCAAAAATTACGTATTTTTTCAGTTTTTGGCCTGTAGCTTTTTATTGGCATAGGGTGCCGATGTATTTCAGTGATTTTCCTTTTTTTGTATTGCCTTAACGAGTGTAAAAAACCTAGTCCGGTCAGTATGCCCTCAAAATTACTCACTTTCCACTTGGTATTCTTTCTTGGTAGATTTCCCTGTATACATCAAAAGACATTTGAAATACAATTATAGGAAAGAAGCGATACATGTAGAAAGCTCTTCCAGTCGTTATTTAGATGAGAATACAAAGAGTCGCGCGCGCCAGAAAAGAGATTATCGGAGCTGGAAATATTACGGATGGCGGAGGGAAGGGATGACGGATTCACGAAAAGGATTAGACCGAAGCCAGACTGCCGATGACAAGTATTAGAAGTGTAAAAAGAGTCAGTCGCTCGAGGGTTTCACGAGAGCATAATACGCCGGGGCGCGGCTGCTGACTCGGGATTTGCCGGTTACAAGCCCGAGCCTTGAGTGAAAGAGAGATTTGCAAGAGCGCAAATTGCCTTATGTGCCCCCCGTCAGAGCCGCTTAAAATGCAGCCGGGGAGCCAGGTGTCGATGAACTTAAAACTGCTCATTCAGTTTCGAAATTTCGAATGACGCGCGATTTGAAATTTCTTATCTTCGCGGGCTGGAAAAAAAAGAAACTAACCGCGAGCTTGGACACCGCGTTCTATGCGCTTGTCACGGAAAGTTGGAAAACGTCTCGTCTGATCGGCGTGAATGCCTTTATCGAGAGCCTTGTCTCGACTGCATCCGTCCATGTGCGTGTATCTGTTTGCAGTTTATGTCCTCTATGCACGTTTACCTCGACACCTCAACAATGTATTTATCCTATATACATTAGCTACGATATGCTCCAAGTGCAAATAGAGAGAAGAGAGAAAAAGTGAGGAACGATAGCGAGAGGATGTCAGAACTGACGTCGATTGCTAATGAGAACACAGCGTTCGCCTCACGTTTTAAGCTCCAATGGAGTAAGAGATAACCGAGAGTCAACGTCGCGTTTCTTTTCTTTTTCTCGAGAAAGTTGATGAATTTTTAAATTTTGCCGGAAGAACGCGCGTACGTGACTCGACTTGGCGCACTTGTTCTTACTTGCATAGTTTATCGCGAGGCATGACCACTCACGCTAACATTCTCCCCGAGAACCTTGCACATTGATAAATCAATTTTCAGACGTGCGCGTATACCCTTTCTCTCTCTCTCTCTCTCTCCCGCCCGAAAAAAGAGGAAAAAAAGGAAAAAATAGAAAAAAACAGGAAAAAAGTAAAAATTTCCCCGCGTGTACTAGCTATATCTACAAACTCTCGCAAAGAGCTTTTGGGGCTGTCTGTGAGAGAGATGATACGCCAGCAGCAGTATATACAGCGAGTTCTCGCTGCACGCGTATAATTCAGGACTGTAGGACGCGTATTAGGTTACCCAGAGTGCTTTGCGCATGCATTGCATCTCCCTCTCGCTCCTTTTTTCCTCTGTCGGTCTATATGTATTTCTCTCTCTCTTCCTCTCTGTTCGTGAGAGGGATTATGATGCGCCGTATATTGGTTTCATTTAGCCTGCCGCACGATTTTTGGACCTCGTTCTGCGGGCCGAGAGCTATCTTCTCCACTGCAAACGATCTGACCATGCCAACTTTTACTCTTGAATCAAGATTTTCGATTCTTGCCATTTTTCAATTCTTACATTCAATCTTATGTCGACAGAGAGAGAGAGAGAGAGAGAGAGAGAGAGAGAGAGAGAGAGAGAGAGAGAGAGAGAGAGAGAGAGAGAGAGAGAGAGAGAGAGAGAGAGATCGAAACAGAGAACGAATAAATAGATCCACCCATTTTTCAAGCGTATTATAGAAAAATAGCTTTTAGTTTTTTTTTTGTTCTACTTGTTATTTATGTACTTATAATGTTTATTTTTATACGGCACAACAGTAAAATATGTGGATTCGGTTCTAGCGCACGAAAATTCAGAGTAGTATAGATTCTTCAGAGTAGTAGAATTTGATTTTTGGTATTTTTTTTATAGTTGGCCTGTATTATTATTGGCCCATTATTATGTTCAAGTGTCAAAATATAAGTGAGCTTTGAATTTCGTTATTATGTGCTTTGTTATTAAACGAGTGGCAAATCATACAAAATCGAAATAAAAGGTTTTCAATACGAGTTATGACACTATACATATTTTACTTTTTTAAGTATATAGAACTCGCCGACACGATTGATGTAACGAAGTGCTTTTGATTGTAAATTAATTGTTTCTTCATTACAACGTTTTATAAAGTCATTATTGATGCATCAGTTTCGTAAAAAAGAAAAAAAAATTTACTACAGTTAAAAGAATCGAGAAATCCATGAAATGTTCCGAAAAATCCAGTAGGTAACAGCAGTAGTCGAAACATGAAAGATAAAAGGAAAGAAGCTTTATTTGGATGCTTATACACAGTAGGCGAATGGGTTCACAAAATTACCGCGATCCTGCGGAAAATTTAGCGAAACCTTTCGATTTCCCAACGACGAAAGCCCGCACAAAGCATCAGCGAAATTCTCGCGCGCATGAAGCATTTTCGGAATTTCAGCTCCCCTCAAATTTCCCCGTTTGCGACTGTGCAGTAGTATGCATGTTGCATATATACAATACGTACATAGGTACATATGCATAATATAGGCAGAGCAGCACTTTGGTGCCCAGCGAGAAATTATCATGGCGTTATCGGTGCACAAACGGTTTTAAGAGCGACTACTCGTCCGCCGATTTTGTTGCCGCAAGCGGCTTTCTCCCTCTCGCGACTGAAATGGCTCGGAAAGCCCGCGTGTATCTGGATAATTTTGCGGCCAGCGACCAGCCACTCGAGAGCTTCATGCTTATAAGCGCAATTGCCTATGACTCGCGAATATATATATACATATATAGCTAAGGGTGGGTCCTCTTTTTATCGGCTTTTCATCGCGCGAAATAAATGATTTGCAAATGCGATGCGTATTATAATATAACGCGAGCGATTTTCCGGACGCGTGGAGCTTCAGTGAGCCGCGCAACCGAGAGCTTTCCTTATATACTTGTATTGACTGCACAAGCATTTTTTTCTCTTCCATTATGGATTGCTCTCCATATAATGAGGCGAGACACACATACTGCTTTATTTTTACTTTTATTTGCCTCGTTAATGATGCTCGATTTCACGCGATCTTTCGTCTATGGGAGTACTTTTTATTCAAGCTATTCTCCAACATAGAGAGACGCAGTCGAAATATTATACTGCAAGTCAATACAGAATTCTCATATACCAAAGTTTCAATTAGGTCAAATCAACAATACTTGAGCAAGGTGGAAAAGAGAGTTGTGTCTTCCATTCTTTAATGATTTTATAGTCAAGAAGCTAGCGAGGGTCCCAACTTGAAGATCGCCTTTCCCGCGTTTCGGAATAGCAACACTAGCAAATCCTGCACGCTGCAACCGCGTTAAACGAGCTGCTCTCGTTGAGTATTAATTTCCTTTTTCGCCTAGTCTTGGAATATCGTTAATACTTGGTATATATATAGAGGATTGCGTGTAGAGTGCAGCTATGTACGTACAGATACACGTACAATAGAGGCTGCAGAGCAGGGCAATCGCGCGAGCGCGCTCGTCTTTTGTCTGCTCGATCTCGACTGTTGGCGAATATTCTGCGCGCGTGCGTTGCTTAGCATTCCCATCACGTAGCCCGAAGATCCAGCCGGGCCTTCGGTGCCCGGCAACCCTGTCTCCCGAGCTCGCTGCTGCCGCGCTGCTCCCGTCCTGTCTTCTTCTTCGTCTTTTTTTTTTGTCCAAGCTTTGTTGCACTTGTTTGCTTACCATTATATTTTTCGCGCACAAGACTTGGTTGCTATAAGTATCGAAATTCGAAAAACGAACGAATGACCTTCTCCTGAGCGAGGAAGCGTCAGTCAGTGGCGAGCACTCGGGATTCCAGGCCACCTAGCGGTGAAACGCTCGTAGCTCAGACTTGCGAGAGCACGTCGCGGACCTCTCTCGAAAACAATCGTCTTTCTATGCTTAATAAACTATCCGAGCAGTGGCAATTTCGCTTTGCTGGGATCTCCGCACTGCTGAGGAGAGATCTCGTTCAAAGGAGCGTCACTCATTGATTACAGCAAGATGGCTTCATTACACTGCTGACGTTGAGGCGACAGCCGAAGAGAGAGAGAGAGAGAGAGAGAGAGAGAGAGAGAGAGAGAGAGCTCTCTGTAATGACTATATCCCCTGGCACGGAACTTCCGACAAAGCTGCGCCTCATCGCTGTAAATTGATGTCGCGCAGCTTTGTGCTGCTGCGATTCGAAGAAGCAGTCCATGCGGTTTACTGTGACAAACGCGCCTCTCTCTCTCTCTGTCCTGTATACGCGCGCAATACGCAATGCCCATACATGCGGAAAAACGAGTTGTGCACACATACTTGTAAGAGTCTTTGCTTTCCGTGCGGATTAACCGCGCGCGCGTTCGCTCGCATTGATATTGTTTAATATTTCGCGGTGGTACGCTTCCATCAGCGTTCGTTATATTTCTCGCGTACGCGCGGGGGCGTCGTTGTATTATTGTTATTATTGCCACTGCGCGTTATTCGGAGAGTTGGGTTATTATTATTATTATTATTCTGATTATTCTCGGTGTTTATCAGAGACTCCAGAGAGCGTCGTAATGATGAAAGCTTCGTATTGCGTTGCGAGCTTTTTATATGTATAATATACTATACAGTATTATGTATTATATTATGTATCTACTCTACATACATATAAGGTATATATTCAGCTATACAGCCGCGTGAGTCTGTCCCCCCCCCCTGCCTCCCGCGGCCAGCGAGGGTATGATGCGTATTTTATGTGACCAGAGGATGCGAGTGCAAAAACTCACTGTATTATGAAAAATTGATGGGATATATTGAAGCTTCGAAAAATCGCGGCCACGAGACGATGAGGAAATTACGTGGAAATCCAAGGGTAGCTTTCACGTTAAATTTTGTTCTTCTGTCATATGCTATGTACGTTCATCATTAATCTTCACTGGATTAAGAATTTCAACAATACAATATTTGCGCATAATCCCGAATATCTATAATCTATATATAATATATATAATATATAATATACAGAATGAAAACACCTCTATTTCATACTGCGTGCTCTCGAGAACTCGGCGGTTCCTCTCGTGTGGCGCGCGAAGTTTAAGCAGCAGCAGCAGCAACAACATCACCTATATCAGTAACGAAATCCTCGGATAAGTGCTACTCTTGTATAATTTCTCAGTGTGCTCGCGCGCCGAAAAACCAGTAATCACAAATCACCCTCTCTCCCTCTCTTCACGCAGCAGCGTCCACGCTCGCGCGTACATTCCATCCCCGAGATTTTCCGCGACTGCTGTGCTGGTCATTAAAAGCCTCGACGAAGCAGGCCAATCGTGCGCCGCGGCCGTTAAACGCGCGCGGCGACTTTTGCATAAGCGAGCGAGCCTAGAGGCTGCACACACTCTCTCTCTCTCCCTCTTTGGCAAAAAAAGCAGTGACGCGAGCTGAATCTTGAACCAGAGAGAGAGAGAGAGAGAGAGAGAGAGAGAGAGAGAGAGAGAGAGAGAGAGAGAAGGACGTAATGGGCGTCGGCGGCGAGGCTCGTAAAAAAACGTCCTGCGCGCGCAATAAAAATTTACGAGCCAAATAATAACCCGCAAGCGCGGTTCTTGCGGATATGGCCACGAAGAGAGAGAGAGAGAGAGAGAGAGGGGGGGGGGAGTCGAACAAAAGAGGGATGGAGGAGGGAGCTGCTCACGTGTGCCGCCGTCGTAACCCGTTTTCTCGCGAGCGATAGTAAACGCGAACTCTGGGCTTGATTTTTCCATGCGTGGGTGGATGTGTATTGTATATGTATGAGTATGTGTGTGTGCGCTTGAGTAGCAAGGTTTTTTTTGGGGGGTTGGTAAGCGTAATACAGACTATTAAATAGTTTCGAGATGCTGAAGGTATTTTTCTGTAGTTATTAGTGCAGCTGTGAATTAAATTCTTAGATCATTATTGTTATCTCAAAAATAGTTTCCTTTTTTTTTAGAGCTGTAACTCTATGAATACTGAATTTGGTTCTCCTTAAAAATCTGTAGATTGTTAATCCTTAATAATAATATTATTTGTAGTAAGCCAAAAGAAGGGTGAATAAAAAGTGATAGAAATAGACTGTAGAAATGCAAGAGTTACAAGTCCATTCGGAGAATTGTTTGTTTGGACTAAATGTATACGAACTATGAGTAGAGGGAACTATAATTTCAGGTTATACTCCTTTATACAAAAATTTGTTTGTTATTTATACATAAAAGTAGAAGTGCGAGTTTTATATCGACATCAGCTGGGGGATTGACTTTTTGACTCAAATCCTCTGTAATTTTTATTTGTCACGATTTTATATAAATCAATCGCTTCATTTTAATGAATAAATAATTAAAATATTTATTTTGATTGACGTAAAATTCTTGTGTTTGACTATAAACTTTAAAATTAGATATTGAAATGTGCTCCTGTTACGTTGGATCAAACTCCACCAAGATTCTACCACCACTACAACTCGAAACAACCATACCCCCATCCAGAAATGAATATCTTGATCATTTTTTAGCCTATTCCTTCGAACAGCCAGACCATATAGCATAAAATCATCATGAAAATTTATCGTTGTTTTCGTCTAATCGACATCATTATCTCCTGTACTCTCATACTACTGTCTCAATATACTTTGACGTACGTAGCCCGGTTTTCCCCCGTTGCACGATACACAAATTCTTCATCTGCAGCATAACTACATTAGTAACGTACACACACGCACCACAGCCTCTTTTACTCAGTGCGAATAGTTGTTCAGAGAGAGAGAGAGAGACAGAGAGAGAGAGAGAGAAAGAGAGAGAGAGAGTGAGAGAGAGAAAGAGCAAGAGAGAGAAAGAAAGAGAACAAGAGAGAGAGAGAGAGAAAGAGAGAGAGCAAGAGAGAGAGAGAGAAAGAGAGAGAGAGCAAGAAGAGAGAGAGAGAGAGAGAGAGAGAGAGAGAGAGAGAGCAGTATTCGTTCCCACTCTCGTACGCGCGTGGTTTTTCGTTATCGACATTTTCGCCAGAGGCCCGGCTCCCCGACATGAACACACGCGCGCGCGCACACATACACACACACCCACATACACACACATACACACGCGCGCATGTATAAAAACACACACACGTATAAAAACACACGGATTCAGGCTTGTATTTATACGTACATACATCTATATAGCGTTAGCTTACGTGCCAGAGAGACAGAGAAAGAGAGAGCCTCACCCGCACCGTCCACTGCTCTCTCTCTCTCTCTCTCTCTCTCTCTCTCTCTCTCTCTCTCTCTCTCTCTCTCTCTTCGTCTGTACGTGCGTGTGCACGCCGAGCTCGTTCGCATTTATACAGCCGACGTGCTCATGCCAGAGCCAGAGCTGAGCTCTTCTGGTGGAGGTGGAGAGAGAGAGAGAGAGAGAGAGAGAGAGAGAGAGAGAGAGAGAGAGATTCGCGCGAACGTGTGTATATGTGTGTGTGTGTGTGTGTGTGCGGAGAGCCCGGGCCTCGCTTCTTCTTTCTCGCTGCTGACATTCAGCGGCTTTCACACTGTAACTTCCTAGAGTATTGCCCAAGTTTTTCTACAGGGCTTCGTCTTCTGGGAACGATTTTTTAAACACGATATACATTGATATTTAAAATTCGCGCTTATATACATCACGAGCATCATCGGAGAAATTGGTCAACGAAACGGATATCGGCATAACTTACGGCAATTTAGAAACTTTGCCTATATGCACTCTATAGTTAGCTGCACTAATGCACACGTGTCTAATGCACACGGTGACTCGTTGTTTTCTTCTTATACTAGAGAGTAAAATTGCAATGGTCGAGGAGCCATTTACGCCTAAACGTCAGCCTTCGCGAGATTTGGGTTAAGCGAGAGACTTGTCGTATCAAGTACGAAAATAGAATATAGCCAGACTCTGCTGTAATCGGTGCATGATTGACAGGCGAAATCTCGTGCGATCTGGCCTCACGCATCGAGGTATCAGACGCACACTTGGCCTAGTCAAAATGATTTCTTCGTAGAATTTCGATCAGTTGCCCGTTTTCACGATTCATACCTCTGTGCATATTCTATATTATGTAAAGAGGGTAAAGTATAGATTCTCTGGGTCGAGATGTCTGGGAAACGTTGGCAACTTTGTACGCCAACAAGTTTTATTTTCCATGCTGTGTAAACTTCACTATACACCCAAGTCTCGTCTACATTTTACTGCTTCTGCGGGGCTTTACACTTTTCTGGGCATTTCAACTTGTACACTATGATAGAAAGGAATTTGCCCGAATTTTTCAATCAAATGGCGCTCTCAGTAGTTGGTAAATACCTTCGCTTCTACAGAAGTGCTCTTAAAGCTAGCGTTACAATATTTTCATTTCTTACTTATCAAACTGTGAACTTTACTTTACGAGCAGAGAATTTCATTGGGTGTACTGCTTCATCTATAGCTATACTGTCAGTATAAAACTAACAGTGCATATATTTAGTATTCGTTACGAATAAAAACAATTTTTATTCCAAGCTTATGCGGTACAACATTTTTTTAATAAACAATTTGTACAGGACATTTGTTAATCGGTTAAAGCATACTCGTCAATTGCCAAGTCTCCATTGATTTAGAAGTGAAAAGAATATTTTCGTAACCGCCACAATACTACAAAATACCGAAAAAACTTCGACTATCATCATTACTTTTGGTCAAATTAAGTTGTCCTCAAAAATTTTAATTTTTTTCTACTGATCCGGTGTGAAGACCCCTTAAATATTTCTCTCTCTCTCTCTCTCTCTCTCTCTCTCTCTCTCTGTCACTTCTAGTGTGTCTGTGTACTGGGTTTGTAAAGCTTCAGTGCACAGCGTGTGTGTGGGTGCACACACGAGAGCTGCGCGGATCTTGGTGCGATATCGCGCGCTGCTGGTGTGCGTGCATGCGTGTGGAGTTTTCTGGAGGTTTCCCCTGGCAACGAGGCAGCAGCGGCAGCAGCGGCAGCAGCAGCAGCAGTACTAGAGCCGAGTTTGCTTTCTCTGTCCCTCTCTTTCTGTGGTAAGCGAGAGCAGCCAGGCTTAGGAGAGAGATGCGAACCGCACGCGAAATTTATTTCTTCCGTAAGTATCTGCAGGTCTTCCGCGATGCTTTGGGTAAGGCTTACTCCTGGTATCATTTTGTTGGGTCGACGTTGAAATTTTCGTCGATGCGGCTGGTCCAGACTCCACGAATGCTTGGTACTTCGATAAGGTGCTTTTTCAGAAATAATTTATTAACGAGCGAGTCGTGTGAATTGAACTTTTCTTTTATTTTGCTAAAAACACTTAAGGATATCGGCTTATGAGCGCACAGAGGTGTGGGTAGGTGCGGGTTTGGTTTCTGCTATTTGCAATAGCTTGAGCACAAAAAGTCAAAGATATTTGCCGAAATTTTTCTTCTCGTACATAATGATCGTCATTGCTTTAAAGATATGCAAGAGTAGCAAAAGTATCTTAATGATGATGGCCTGCCTCATAGAACGCATAGAACAAAGTCGAACAAAAGCCCGTGAAACTAGAAGAGTGTATATTATATAGTGGCTGTTTCGGCGCGGCGTACGTTCGAAACCGTCGCTGCGCGCGTCGAGCGTCCCTCGCTCCACCTCGTCTCTACTCCTCCTTCCCCTCCTCCTCCTCCTCCTCCTCCCGTTCGTCCCTCTTCACCGCCCGCCGCCAGCGGCCCTATAGTCGTTTCCAGCAAGTACTTCCATGTACCAGCCATCTTCTACACGCTACCCCTATATATACCTCCTCGTATTTACCTCCCGGCGCACGTACACACCGACGCCTGTGTACGTACGTGGCAAGAGAGTTGCGTTCGTGTGTGGGCGGCTACGAGCGAACGTATATACGGGTACATAGGTCAGGCTGGAGGCCTGGAGCGCGTAAAAAGCGTACGTAGGTGCTGTACGCCACAGCGAGCCGGTCCTGCTGCTGCTTTCATGTACACGACTGTATAGGAGCTTTCGTGTTGGTAAAAGCGGGTATATAGGTTTATTTGTGTGTATGTGTGTGCGTGTGTGTATGCGTGCATATATGTATGAGAGAGAGAAAGAGAGAGAGAGAGAGAGAGAGAGAGAGAGAGAGAGGAGAGAGAGAGAGAGGGAGGGGTGTAGAGTCCTATAGACACTCGCTACCCCACGTACAGGGTGTGCAAAAAGTAGCGAGCGAAGGATTTTTCTTGACGGATGATTCTTTGCTTACGATGGGACGAAAAACGACAAAAGATCTATTGCAAGTTGTCGTGGGGAGATGCAGTGAGATCTTACAAGTTGGCTGTTAATAATGTTTTAAGGTTTGAGGAAAGAGATTCGAACGCAAGTCCTATACGTCACGAACCGTGAAATTATTCACTTTTCGATAGAGTAGCTGTTCCAGTACGACTTTACGGACTGTTTTGCGGCCGTAAAATACAGCTTTATGGCCGTGACCGTAAACTGAGTGCACGTGCTCCGTAAAGTCGTACTTTACCGACGCAAGACTGTACAGTCGTACTTTACGGTTAGACTATATTATAAAAAAATTAATGTTCGCACCACCACGGTAAACATTGTTCAACTACATCGATACTATTTAAGCATCTTGCATTCGCTTGGGATTCGCTTAAATTGTCAAAACACTTAATATTTATGAATACTATTGTTTTAGAATATTATTGTTTATTAAATAATCAATTACATAATATTAAACTCAGAATCGATGTAGAAAACAGAAAACAATTTCATGCCTACTATATTCTATACTAAAACCAGTGTTAGAAGACGAAAATTTACGGTGTTACTATAGTACAGCGTGCCGACTTTCTTTGAATCTAGGCACCAAAGAGACCTTTTTTAAAGGTCCCCTTAAAGAGAAAATATGTATTATTATGAAAATATACTTAAAATGCTTTTTGCACTCTTACTTTTAAGTAATCGGAAAATTATGAGACAAATGCCAAAAAGTAGATGCTTGATTATTATGAGTGTTCTCATTGTTTATTGTCCCTCGATGACCATCGAAATTAGTATAACTGTCAATGCTTATTTTAAAAGTTCTTAGACAGCACACATCTAATCAGTTTAGTAGTGAAATGTATTTATATATGTGTCAATAAAGAAAGACTATCGGCACCGAATAATTTTATATTTCTAGAAAAGTTATTTTCCGGCTTTTACTGCAAATACGATAGAGAAAAAATTGTATCTCCCTAGAGGAAAAAAATGTTCCTTAGTGCCCACTTTCGAATACAAAAAAATGGCTTTCATATTAAACCGTGAATAAAATACTACATATGTAATATACAAGAGTAAAGTCGATTACTGCGTCGGGTCATTATACCGTCTTCTTTTTGCTCAGGTATCTCACCTGCAGGAGTAATTTACGATTTTCCTTCCTTGTTGTGCAATGGATTATTAAATATTGAAAATTATCCGCGATTATATACAAATACATTATTTCACACGAATCAGTAAGTCTTTTTAAAAAAAAACTGCATAAAAAGCAAAGAAACCTACCAAAACGAATGATCGCATCAGTGTCAGTACTTTTTGAGCACCCGGTAGAACGGTCTACAGAGCCATACAAGTGGTTATACACGTCGGCTCGTTGTATAGCCTGAAAATTATTCCGGGCATTTTTGAATTAACGTTAGATTCGAAGCGATGAGAATGCTGGGGAACGAGAAAAAGAGTCGAAAAAATTGAACGAAATAGAGAAGAGAGGTGGAGAGCGAGAGAAGGGGGTGGAAGAATCGCTATGGGGTGGCAAACGAGCTGGAAGAGGCATTCGAGGAAGCTACCTTTTCACGGTGTAATTAGCAGCTCTGAATAGCATCGACAGAGATGCACACTTGGATTCATTCTCTTCCTCGCTTTTACCGCTCCCTCTATATGCACGGGATGACCGTTGCGTAACGCGTGTACGTATAGCTCTAGTCATGCTTTCCCAAAAACTCTCCTGCAGTAATGAAGATGTTAAGGAACATTCAAACTTTACTCTAGAACAAACCATCTGCATTACCGGTTATACTTCAGTGTATACCGATATAACACTTAGAAATATAAATAACATAACCATCGGTGCCCATAAATATAGTATATAAAAGGATACATGTTAAACGCAATAACGTCACTGCACGAACTGACACGAATACGAAGATAAAGATCGAGTAGAGCTGAATGAAGATGAAGCGATTAGTTTGCGGGTTAAAGAGCTTGGCTTACATTTAATAGTTTATGGGAGATATATGTTGAATAAACAAAGCTATCCTATTCGATGCTTTGGGCATTGATCGCGAGAACCGCGGGCTACAGTTGAACTTTTCAGGCTCCGACTATTGCTGCACAAAGGGCTAATCAAGTGCTGAATTAGAAGGGATGTAATGAATGTAATGAATGGATGTAAAGAAGGTGATTATTTACCTCATCTTATATGAGGTAAATCATCACCTTCCACACCCGTATCGAATTGTGCAATTAATTTCACGTATAAGCAGCTGCGAGGGTCACAAGGGTCACGAGGGTCACGAGGGGATAGGCGACGGACAAAATTACACGTGATTTCTTCCACTGACATCTTAATGGTGCGCGGCGCGTTGCGCAACGCTTCATTCATCACATTTGCATCGGTTTTTTTTCCTTTTCTCGATTCTTCTCCGAGACGCGGCCGACAGTTTCCGTTCGTTTGTACAAACGACAAACGTATTGTTGTGGCGTTATGCAAGAAGGACACGCTTCTTCAGCTTTTTTCCAAGACAGATGAAAAGTTAAGGGGTTGCTTCGATGCTCCTGTTCCGTAATCAATTGCAACGCAATGTACGAATTCAACTCCGGAGACTTTAAGGCGTAAAGCATTTGCAGTGAGGCTTGAATTTTGATGGATCAAGTGCGAACATTAAAGTTCTATTTCACCGTAGTTATCGTACGAAATCGTTCATTTCGATAGAGGATGTGGAAGCCGATCATTATATATACTCGCTTCGCTCGTGCGAAAAGCGTCACGTGACGTGACATTACTGTAATAATGCATAATTTTTGCAAGCAATCTCATCGAGCTATGCTGTGGAGTGAAGGCGACGATAAAATTCAAAACTAATAAAGACGACCATCAATTTCAAAAAGAATATTTAATAATATGCACATAATGTTGGAAGATTGAGTCAAGCGAAAAACTGCTCTATTCAATAGTAATAAGTATAGTCTCAATTGGGTTCACAGTCGATCATGTTGGCTGCGATATTCCCTTTAGATATAAACATTTGTTCTATGAAAAGATGAAACTATTCGAAGAAATAACTTGAAATTTGGATTTGCTGCAACTCTTGACTTACGGTTTTCCATGTGGATTGATTTTGTTGCATTTCACGTTCAACATTGGCGCGAGCTTGTCGCAGCAAAGAGCATATTTGAAAAAAAAAACTTGAATTTTGATTGGCTGCAACGAAGCGAACGCAAGTGTGAGCTCGTGTCTACGAAGCTATTCGGCCAATTGCCCATACACGCTCTACTGGAGCAAGCAGAGCGGTGCATCGGCTGAACTTGCCATTTAGCGCCGTCGTCGTCGTCGCCGTCGTTTCGCGCGCTTACATCAGGAGTCGCGCGCGGGGCGAAAGTCGTCGCGCGCGCAGCGAGAAAGAGAAAGGAGCCGAGCGCAGGCGCGCGCAAGCGAGACTCAATGGCAGCCCCTTCGCGAAACAAGGTCGCCGCCGCCGCCGCTGCCGCCGCCGCCGCCGTCTTGGTCGTCGTCTCGTGAGAGGCTGCAAAACTGCAGCGCGAAAGAGTAGGGGCTCTAATTGCGCGCCGCGAAAAGGAGAGCGCGCAAACGATGCGCGCACACCGCAGCGCTATGCGCACAGCGATGAGTTCGTTGCCGCGCTCGTGTAAGCGGCGAGAAAATTTACCCCCACCGCTCGTCCAATATTATATGTGCTCACGTATTTCTTTTTTAAAGGCCGGCAATTAGCTAACTTGGATTTGCTTGTATTACTTGTTGATGTAGATGCGGGAGAGCATAGTTTATATTCTGCGCTCGCTCGCGCGCTTCTTCACAGTTTTCGATGTAAGGAGGTGAAGACGTTGTTTTCTTTATCCCTCGTGTATTGAGGGGACCGTGCAGTATTCACATACTTATATATTCAGTAGTTAGTCAAACATTTCTTTAAAATTTCTTCATTATATCTCCAGGTCCAAATTAAATAATTCTAATAAAAATTTGTTTAAAATGTAAATGAAATTGTTTCAAGTAAATTGCTATAAATTCACAGCAGCACTATACGTAATTAAACTATACGCATCGTGACTGTTCCCGAAAAAGAGAAGCACAGTACAAAAGCTCTGGCGACGTGTAGCTCAATTCAGCATTTTCCGACGAGCAGCCCTATACGTAGCACAGCATCTGTATCACACTCGGACATCTTCGACGAAAAGTAGCATAGTTCAGCCGGCACTATTGGCGCAACTGTGCGGCTTCAGATTTACTTCGCCCTAATTCATGCGGGCAATTGTCGAGTTTTGATCTTTCAAAAATTATGTGCCGTCACGTGCTGAACTGTACTGAATTGGGAAGATTTCAAAATTTTTCGTAAACTAGATCTCTAGCCATTTTTTGTACATAAAACAAGTTTGTCTGTTGAAAATTAAAGATTGTTTGGTTTGGACGAGCCGGCTGAAGTACAGCTTGTTTCAATTGAAGTTCCAGCAGCAGGTTTCAGCAATCATGCAGAGCTATCACTGCAGCTACAACACAATGCGTTCGTTCGCAATGTGTTTTTCCCAGCACAAGGCTTTGCGACCATTGAGACGAAATAAATAATTATCGGCCGAGTCGCACATATATATATATATATATGCGTATAACGAAAGGACTGCATTCGACAAAGTCTGAATGAGATATTTCAGGCGGATGTCCTTTTCATAAGAATTCCACTGCAAATTCGTGCATCGCAGGCGCGTAGAAAAAGGAGACTTTTCCCACACGCACACATTATACATACGTGTACGCATTCATCCCGGGAGGCTAAGGGCCGAGCATTAATTAAGGTCTACGCTGCAGCAGCAGTAGTATAGCGCGAGAGAGAGAGAGAGAGAGAGAGAGAGAGTAGGTAGTCGCTTTGTGTGCGGAAAACGTCAAAGCCTGCGGCGCGTGTCATCCGAACGCTCCTGCAGGCTCGGATTGCCGCTCCGACGAGTGAGAGCGAGAGACAGACTCTCTCTCTCTCTCTCTCTCTCCCTCTCTGTCGACCGCTCGATATTCGGCTCGATGGAGCTTTGGGAGCGTAGCCGCCGCCGCCGCCTCTCTTAATTATTACGCTCGCTCGCGTTTTATTTGCGCCCGCACTCGCTGCGCTCGGTCCTCCCTCTCCCACCCCTTACTCACTCTCTCTCTCTCTCTCTACATATATATACATAAAAATATACATAGGTATACGAGCATATCGAGTTGCGCGAGTTTCTGGCGCAAAGAAGAGCCGGAGCTGCTGCCCGGGCTTTCTGCGCGAATCGTGCATGCATGATTGCCATCGGGAAAAAAGATGTTCCGGACAGTTGTGTCGAAAAAGCGAAGTTTCTGGCCTGGATTTTCGTTCTGAGTCAAGAGTTGGATTACCCAAGGACGAAGAAACAAGGAAGCCTACTCCGGGCATTATTCGTCTATATATAGTATAGTCTTGGAAAACGATGGTATTAAGACTTAGAAATTACTCAGAATATAATGCTCCGTGAAACGTGATCAGTTTACGTGCTAGGTCTCACCTTCCTCCTTCTCTTACGACTACGAATCTTGTACGCACTTGGCCAAAGAAAATGAAAGGAAATTCCGTGCAAAACGTTAAGACACTCGCGAGTCAATCCGCCATCTACAAAGGGATATCTCTCTCTCTCTCTCTCTCTCTCTCTCTCTCTCTCTCTCTCGGCGGTGCAAAGCGAAAGATGCATCGCGTTTGATCGAGAGCAGATGAAATTGATAGCGACGACAAAGAAGAAGCGCCTCTCTCTTCAAAGGGCCGACGAAGAATATACCTGTAATTGATACTGTGCGAAATACGAGAACTTCAAAGGGCTCGCTCTCTTTGCAGCCTCTGTGCCTCTGTTGCACGCAAATCAAAATCGCGCATGTCTACTATATAACGCGTAATAATAGCTTCGATGAATTTTCTCCTCGCCTCGCCTAGTGTACATCTAGACAATGTACGTCGGCTTCCTATTGTCGTCAGCACTCGTTCAATTAGTCAAATTCCAATGAGCGCGCGATAATGCGATAGGCGGAAAAAAAAACTATATCCGATGTAACTTGTGGAAAGAACAAAAATCATATCTATAGGCTATTTTGTTGATGAAAATGTGCAGCGAGCCTTGGAAAGCAAGTGCGAAGCGTAATTCGCCACTGTGCGCCTCTCGCTCTCATTCAGCTGCGAAAAATTCCGACAAAAGCGCGACTCTCTCGCGATCGTTTGTGATTCATTTGAGCGCGCGCGCATACATGCACCTAAGTGGAAATGAAAATACTATTCCGCAGCCGACGCTACTGCTTACCTCTCTTTCCTGCAGTATACGTGCACTTTGTACCTGTTGCATTCTCACACCCATTCAAATGCATTGTTCATTTATTTTCGCCGCTTATATATCATATACTTCGCCAAGGAGTACAACTGTCACATACACACACGGACACACACCCCTGCAGTCGGCAAGATTTACTCACTATTTTTCCCTCCTCAATTATTTCTTCATCCTGCATTTTCCTATAATCTACGCTACTCCGTCCAGTCTGGCTTTAATTATATTTTAAACTGTTTTATCCCAATAGTTATTAGTTTGTCTGCATGGAAAACTTTATAAGTCAATTCTCATTATCCAAATGAAACTGGCAAAAAACGAGCTTTTCATCATCGAATGTGTGCAATTAAAGCTAATATGTGCTTAATAAGTAATTTACGAGCAAGTTTTTCCGTGCGTTTGTTGTGCGTTCAATTTGAAGAGGAGTCCGATTTAATGAAAACAGTACGGTTTAGTTTTCGTCGACGGATTTTAATAATGCGTAAAATTGTAAGAGATCGAGGGAAAGGGAGGGGGCAGTGGAAAAAATGAATATTCATTACGAAATTCATGCTTGAAATATTTCAATTTATCATCGGCGAGGTATTAAAATATATTCTTTTTGTGCATCGGAATTAAAGCGCTAATTAAATGCGCTAATGTATTAATATATTTGTCTGTGCGTGGGTGTGGTGTACGTGCGTGAATGACATTGCAATAACGATAAAAGGAGAGAAATATTCGTAAAGTAGTCTCGATAATCTATCTCGCTAAAAGTAATCGATCGATGAATGCACGTATTCACATTATTCTTTTCATAACTTTGTCATTAACAGTTTGTTTTTTCCCATATGCATATGCGCAAAGTTAGAGCATTGAAGTAAAATGCTTAGTTTTAGATGTTCCTGAGCTAGTACGGTTCATTTTGATTTTGTGGACATATGTTATTACAAGTAGGATGGACAAAATTTGAAAATGCCTTTTGTTTTACAGAGTTTTGTGCAAGTTTAGCTAATCAGCACAGAAAGGAGGAAAAATTGATGCGAGTGAAAAAAGTTGCCTGGTCGAAATCGTACATTGTTTAGCTAGGGCGAAAAGAAAGCCCTGTGGGCTGAAAAGTGAAAAAACGCCCACCGGTACAAAACCCTTTATTTCACTTTAAGTCCCGTTATTCGGGCCGAAAAATGCGAAAATCGTGCACATTTTACAAAAATCTTTTTTAAAATTAGAAACTGAGCTGCGTTGACTTAAATATGATGATGGGATTTATTAAGACAGGTACATGACTCTATATGGAAGTTAGAAAGAAAGAAAAATAGTGAGTATTAGCGGTGATGAGATAGGAATGTAGGCTGATTTTCATGAATCGAATATAGCGGTATCAGCCAGGCGTATTTAGCTACATCTGAGTAAAGCGCACCGAGACATTCGATCGGGATGAGGCTCCGCACAAGTCGGTCAAGCAGTGGCGCGTGGTCCCGACGTCGTCGTTCTCAGCAGACCATAAATTCACCCTCTGCCTGCCTACCATATATAGCCTCTCTCTCTCCACACGCCATTAAAGCCTCTCCTTCTCTCTCTCTCTCTCTCTCTCTCTCTCTCGATCCATGCAGGTACATATAGCAAGTCTCGACGTCGATCCGAGGGTTAAATCGAAGCTTGCACCGCCAGCCAATTAAGGAGTTTGATGCTATTGAACGCACGCGCGCCCTCCTGCCGATGAAATTATGCTAATGGCAAATGCCAATTAGCGCTTTGCTCGCCGTTTACCTTTTAGCTCTCCTTTCTTCATAATTCTTATTTCGCGGATTCTCTTTGGGTTTTTTTTTCTTTAAGAGGGTAAAAATTTTCGAATCCAACACTTAATCAGACAACGCTACTGGGCTCGTTTCAATATATTACCATACGCATTTTTCTTTCAATTGAGAAATTGAAAAGTAATCTATAATCGCAGCCATATTGGCGATCGCATGAAAATAGTCATGCTTGTAGACTGGAATTGTTAAAGTAACGGTTTTTTTTTTGTTTTGATTTCAGGTCATATCCATCGCCAGTATCAAACGGCGTCCCAAATGGTGCGACGATGAACTGTTCAGGTAAGAAGAGAGCTATTTTTGCATGCTTTATTGTAAAAGAATTAAAACCGACGCGGCGGATATCAGAGTAAATTATTGTAGGAATAAATTGAAAATTGAGTAGAAAACCAGCATTCCGAATAGGTGTTTGTGTAATATGTATAGGTATACCTGGCTTGTCGTTCGCAGGCGTGATGGTGAAGCAGGAGGCGCGGGACGACGGCTACGAGACCAGTCCGGACCTCGAGATGCGCAGCACTGGGGGTGACAGCAGCAGCCAGCAGTACCACACGCCGCTGACGCCGCATACGCCTCACACGCCTCACACGCCCCACACGCCCCTCACCCCCATCTCGGCCACGACGCACCAGCCCCAACAGCCTGGCTCGTCCGCCGCGACCCTCGGACAGGTGAGTGCTCTCCAGTCTCCCCCTTGTGCAGTCGTATCTCGCTCCCCCCCCCCTCTCTCTCTCTCTCTCTCTGCGTGTGTCTGTGAGCGGACAGAGAGAGAGATTCTGATCGATCGGACACGAGCTCTCTGCTAATTGCGCGGGAGAGCCTTCTGAAAAATTTGAGGCTTTCGTCTCGGAAAAATGAGGAAAGGCACTTTTTCTGTAGAGAAAATAAAAGCGTGCTTTATATTCGTTTTAAGCTGGTATATATTTCCATGGCTTTGCATCTTATAAGTTTTTATAAATTGACGTATTTTGTAGAATGATCTATCCAATATACCCAAAAAAAAATAGGGAGAATTCATAAGCTACTTCTACGTAGATATTTGACTGAAACACCGCGGAAAATGATTTTCCGCCTAAAAAATCGAAACACGCATGCTTCAAGTTTTTTTTCCAGAAAACATACGGATGTAGGTCAGATGTATAGTATGTGTAGTACAAAAATGTGAATATCTTTTTTATCAGGATTCGCAGTAGGATAACAGCTCGGAATTCGTGATCTTGAATATGTGTAATAAAAAAATGATTCTATACTGGGAGAAATACCTCCTAAAGTAACAGTAAATAATCTCGAATAGCTAATTGTCTTGTTGGAAAAATCAATTTCAAGTTACAGTATAAGTATTGATTTCAATGAACTGTTTGTTTTCAAAAGGGTTATTCTGCTTCAGAAATACTGCATATGTGTACGCGGTAAACATGCTGTTTTATTTTTTTTTGTTGCCAAACACATAAGTTTGTATACCTTCGCACCTGCCAGATATATTTTCTATACTCCATCGAGATTTCATATTTAAGACAAGCTTTCAGAATGACGATTTCTTTAAAAAGTTGTGTAAAAAGAAATAATGCAGAACGATACTATGCAAACAACTGCACTTGATCGTTAAAACAATGAAGTAAAAGCTTTCCCTTACAAGCGCAATTATTACTTGACTACGGGTAGTATGGAAAAATCGCGTGTCTTGCATGAAAAATTCATCGGAAACATATATCCAAGCAGAAAGCTAGAAGAAAAAAAAATTGAAGCACGTTGTGCATTAAAAATGAGGCGTATCGCCTCACAATAAGTCAATCGATCATCCTCGACAATCTCAGCAGTCGTTCTTCCCTTTTGTTATACTTGCAGCCCCGGCGCGAACACAGACGCGCGCGTACGCAGACACATTATAGATATACATACTCGGTATTCTTTCCCTCTACATATTCCTTTCGCTAAGAGAAGGGATATGGACGCTGCTTTACGAGGCCTCAAAATTTACGGCTCGACTCTGAGCTCTTTATTGGCCAATTTCAGCCTCTCTTTCTCTTTCGGATTCCCCAAAGGTGTCCCGCTTTCCTTTTTTTTCTCTCTCTCTCTCTCTCTCCCTCTTCTCTTCTTCCTTTACAGCCCGCGGGCTCTTTGAGGGTCGCCCTGAATATTTTATTCGCTTGTAATCGTTTGTTAAGTGCTCGCGATTTATATTTCTGTGTATTATACGAGCGGGATTAAACCCCCAAGTCCCCCTCCTCCCCGTCAAGTGGAGGGTGTCTTCTTTTCAAGGGCGAGTCGAGCCTTTTTTCCACTCTCTCTCTCTCTCTCTCTCTCTCTCTCTCTCTCTCTCGTTCTCTCTTCTTTTATGGGCTTTTAAACGGGAGGTGTTGACTGATTATTCGGATGCCTGGAAAATTCACGTGTGTGCGCGAGCGTTGCCAGCAACAAGTCGCCATTTCTTGAAAATAGCTTTTTTTACGGCTTCAGTTCGGCCAGGCGCGCGTTGCTCGGCTGCAGTAGTTTACATTTTGCCCAGCGCTTTTTTTTCGGTCTCCCAATTTTAATAAATCCGCGTCGCGCTGTATAACTTGATCGGAATTTCGAAGCACACTGCGCGGACGGGGGAAAAAAAAATAAAATGCGCGAGCAAAGTTGAAAGATCGTCAACTCGCTTGCGCGCTATCCCATCCATCAGCACGTAAAAAAATCGCGCGCCTGTATAGAAATCCTCGCTATCCGACGGCTATCCGCGCGCACAAGTTTGTTGCTGCTCTCCCGCCGGCCTCGAGGAATTACGCAACGCGCGCGAAATTTGCATGTCTCGTTCTCTTTAACGAGCGCACGTGCAGCAGCGGATCCTCGGCTCCAGATACGCTGGAGCGAGCGAGCGAGCGAGAGAGAGCGAGAGAGAGAGAGAGAGAGAGAGAGAGAGAGAAAACTAACTGCTGCGCGCGCGCGTGTGTGCCGCCTATACGCGTATAGATATAGTGTGCGCTGCATACGGGTGTAGTAATCGCCAGGTGCACTACGTGTACTGTATGTATACGTAGGCATAAAACGCGACTCGGTGAGCTGGCTCTTATCTTTCCCTCTCTCTCTCTCTCTCTCTCTCTCTCTCTCTCTCACTCTCTCTCTCCCTCTCTCCCTTCTTTCCGCGTGCGTTACCTTTTTTTTCTGCAGCCCGTTCGAATTTTTCCTTTCGAAATGACGAGCTCCTTCGCCAAGGGATCTGTCATTTGTTTCTCCTTGCAATATTAACTCATATCCAGGATTCGCAATTGCGCAATAAGCGACGCTCATTATCAGCTCCTTGGAGAAAAAGAAGTTTTATACTAATTCCAGCTTGTAAATCCTCTGGATTAGATGTTTCCATGCTCCGAGCGTTCGCCTTGGCAATTTTCAAGTAGAACAAGCCGCGCATAGCGAGACGCACAAATTATAACATCGCGATATGAAGCCGACAATAAAGTATAGGCTCATTTAACACTATTTTAACGTCAATGCGACTACATGAATTCACCGATATTCTTACAAATCTACTTGATTAGCCTGCGCATCTGTCGATTACATGAACAATAAGGCCAGCTAGATGAGTCTATAGTGATCGGTAGTGTGTGCACTCCATAACCATCGCTGCCAACAGGTGTTCAATGCCAAGTTTTAATAAGGTTAAAGCCTTTACAGTTTGCGTATACGATGTGTACATTCCATGACTATAGACACAGAGCTGCTCGATCGATATATCCCATTCCGACTGCAATTCCGATGACGCCGCAGGAGTCAGCAGTTCCGTAACCCTCTCGTTAGATCCGGACATCCTTGCCGATTTCTCCAGGCTTCCTCCTCTTTTTCCCCTTTCCCTGCCATACTTTTCCGTACTCCCTTGATTTATCGAAAAGAAGGCTTAATCGGTTGATTAGTCGGTACAGAGGTGCGTAATCCACGCAGGAATTGAATTTTCAACGCGTATAGCTCATAATCTCTGCATCCTCCTCGCTCCTCTGCAGCCCGCTCTCTACTGTCTGTATCTGTGTATACGTGTATACTATATCGATTTATATATGTGCAGTGTATACTATAGGCGAAGCTCGATTGCCGATGTAATTGCGCGATTACGGGCCAATCGAGCAAATCATTTTGTTTCGAATGTCGTTATTATACGAGTAGTCAAATATTAAAGCCATTAGCCGGCTATTATTATTATACATGCACTGCAAAGTGAATTAAACTACGCGTCCAAGTATACATGCGCGTGTATTGAAGTCAGCTGCGGGCTACGGGGGTACGCATAGGGGCTAGCAGTAGTCAATTGGATTCCTTGAATTATGCCGAGTAGTATATACTGAGCAAGCGGTCTGCATCAAGCGCCCGGCAAAATAAATCTATTGCTCAGAGTGTCCGGACGACTGAATTATCCTACTTTAAATTACCGTCTCACCGCAGCCAACTGACGCTGACTTTGTGCTTTACTTTTTAATAACGTATAGTTCATGATGATCTTAAGTATAATATTATAGGAATTCAACAAAGTTAAGGGACAATTCACTTGAAAGTTATAAAAATTAACTTGATCTAATGTGCTTCACCAATGCGCGTGCATTTTCTTATTTCCCATTGCCAAGTAGTAATCCTTTCTTTCGAACGTCAGCAGCAAATTTCCAACCAGTCATCCCGAACTAATCAACTTTACATTCTGCGCAGGTGTCGATAAAATGCGAAACACCGGTGGACCCTTATTCGTTCGTGGACGAAGAAATGACGATGAGCGGCATGAGGGCGGCCAGTAGTCCTGGTGATAACCCAGACGTCATGTCCTGTGCTGGTGCTCAACCAGGTCTTGGTACGCCTGCGCCCACGCCACCCAACAGTCAGCTTTGTTCGGCTCAGCAGCAGCAACAGCAGCAACAACAACAGCAGCAGCAGCAACAACAACAACAACAACAACAGCAACAGCAACAACAGCAGCAGCATCAGTTGAATCTTCAGATGATGAATGGTGCTCTGAATCCTGCGTTGGCGGCCCATCAACCAAAAAAGAGAGGTCGCAAGAAGAAGTGTGAAATGATTCTCACACCAGAAGAGTGAGTATAAGTATTGTTTAGACAAGTAGGAGAGATATGTTATATGTTTGAATCATCAGTTAATGAGTGATGTCTTTGTTCACAGGGCTGAACTTGCTGAGGCAAAGAAACGGGCAAAGACGTACAAAGAGAGGAAGAAACACGACAGGTTCGACGGTATGCCTGAAGAGGAAGTGAGCAAACGCGTGCTTCCGGATCACCTCACTAACGACCTCGACATCATCATTGTAAGTACTGCACCAACAGCTGATTTAAGTTATTTTAAAATTTTTCAAAAATCCAACTTACTAGCATCGCTTGTCGATAATTACACCTTTACGTCTTGTATTTTCTTAGTAATCTACGAATGCGCGCATGAACAATAAGTTAATTAAGCTGCGCAGTCTTTCTATCAGGCGTAATTAAAAAGCACGAGCACTGCTGGCAAATCGAAAAAAAAACGACGGGCGCTCGTCTCTCCTGTCCTCTCGACGGTGCATGCGCTGCATTTCCGAAAGAAAAAAATCATTAAAAAACAATTGTATTTGTACATGCCAGAATACTTCATACAGCGCAATAAATGTTAACCCCGCTCGTAGAACAAAGAAGCTCGTATAATACAGAGCGAAGCGGAGAAAGAGAGAGGTACTCTCGCTCGGGAAAATTCAAAACTGACGCCAGAACAAAGAAGGGGGTAGCAGTAACGCTGAGAATTTTTTCGGATTTCCTCTGTTGCGCAGAGAATAGAAAGACGGGGGGATAGAGAGGGAGAACGGAATTGCGTTGACACGAGCGCAAAGTCAATCTTCCCGGCTCTTATTGCGCGACTTTTCTTTGACAAGAGCTCGCGCTCCACCCTTTGCCAGCTCGCCGAAACGACAGGACGAATTTGGCTTGCGAGTGCGCGCGCTCGCTCGCGCAAGGACACTCCAAGGTCTTCCCTTCTTTTTTTTAAAGAGTAGATACTTTTCCGACTGTGCGGTGCAGTGCGCGCCGAGTAATGGAGAGCTTTCGCTCGCGCGACCTACTTTCCACTCTCGATTCTCCTCTCGCTATTCGGCTACGTACACTCGTGTGGTCTGTAAACGCCGAGGATACTCGTGTTCTTTTATTGGTTTAACAATTTACAATGGAAATAACTCAATTCTCGCCACTATTACATAAATTCAGCTTAGACTACCGACTGTATACGGAAGTGGTATGCGCGAGTAGTCTCGCCACTCTCGCAGCGGCAGTTAAAACTCAGCCCATTTCTTTAACTCTTTAACGTTGCAATTGCAATTTTCGGTACACTATACTTCAATGCTCGGTCGGAGAACGAAAACTTCGAGAAAATTTGTGCGAAAAGCTCTTTCGATTAGCATGGGTTAACCCTACTATAGTTGTTAGCAAAAAATTTGATTAAACACATAACACGAACAATATGTATGAATTTTTTCAAAAGTTGGCCAATTCCAAGAAACAAAAAAACGCATCAAAAAATTCTGAAAAAATTCATGCTTACTTTTTGAGTGATTCTAAGCAATTTCTCACCTGTAAATTTTTTTCGCAAAGGTAGTGATTTTCGATTGAAACTGCAGTTTCGTTTCATAGATTTGACATGTCAAATCTATGAAATTAGCGAAACGGTTCCAATAACAAGTTACTGATTTTTCCAGACTTTTTTAATACATTTTTACGAAACAACCCTCTCCACCGTAGGTTTGGTTTAAATCCATGATCTAAAGGGCCAAACTCACCATCTAAGCTATCAAAGCGGCGACCATGAAATTTGGATTCTAAATAATTTCACGAACGCATGCGTGTATGAAATTATTAAATAAACAAAAAAAAAACTCGCAATTTTCCTGCCCGAAAACCATGAAATCACTATTCTTCGTCTGAACAAAAAAACGTAAAAAATGAGTACTATTAGACACCCCCGGCTGGGATCTCGGGGGAAGTAAATATTCTCTCGTCGTCGCGGATATGCGTGTGCGAGTTTTCCGAAATTAGCGAAAATGAGCGGCGCCCTTTGATTAAGCGCCGGCTGGCGCGGCGCGCGGCGCGTCAAACAAAAGCGATGTACACGAGCGAGTCCGCGCTCGGCGCACAAAAGATTCCCCGACTCCGGGCAAAACGCTTCAATTTCGCTGTATTCCAGCTTCATTACAGAGCTCGTCGCGAGCTTTTTGTCACCGCGCGCGCGCGCATAGCTCCGCCCTCCGAATTAAAACGGGAGCGGGGAAAAAAGTAGCCGGCGCATGGAGCAGAAAAAAACACTGGCTGCCGCATACACGCACACTAATTCCGGCGAGCGAAATCGAGAGAAAATGAAGAGTTAAAAGCGTGGATGCGGGCACAGGAGTGAGAGCGATATTGGCGCGAAAAAAGCCGCGTGTCCCTTTGTCCGATTTAACAGTAAATTAAGTCGATTCGACGAAAAAAACTGGGGGGGGGGGGAGCTGAGGGCTATACTGCAGCGCGTCTATAAATTTGTCGAGAGCAGTGCGACAATCCGGTCATTAACGCTTGCAAGCCCGGATGTCATGGTTTCACCCTGTCTTTCGTGTGCTGTGACAGCATTTTTTTTCTCTTCAACGGGCCAGCCTTATTTCTATAGTGCCTTATTTCATTTTACGTTCATAGTAGTTTATGTTTGCGGGCTGCGCGAGTCTCCTGGTGAATTACTTGAAAATTAGTATTTTTCACTTTTTTTTATCATAATTAGGGCTCCAGATAAATTATAAATTCTTAGTTTTGTTGAAAATAAATACGTATTTGTCGAATTTCAATGAAAAAATGCACTTTTCTTTAGTCTAGAAATCGAAAAAATGTTTTTAAAGCTAGAGGTTTCGGACCGATCAGACTTTCTTCTGTGAGTCAAAAGATAGTCAAAAGTGCAGAGGAACATAGGAAAAATTACTAGTAACCATATTTCTGAGCCGTTTTACGATTTTTTACAGAAAATTAATGCGCCAAAACACTGGAATAATAACAACTACAAATGTTCCCGAGGCACCAATAAAATTTCGAATAACACTAATAAAGTATTACAAAAGAGCTTTAATTTAAAAAAAAATATGCCAAGTTTCGATGGTTTGATCAAAATTTATGCCCATTTAAAAAGAAATAATAATAAAAATCCGAATAGCCAATTTTTTCTTTTTCCTCCATATGCCTCCCCATGTTAAATTTTCATACTCTATATTTCGCATGTTTTGGCTTACAGAAGAAAGTCCCACATTGGTCCGAAAGCTCTAGCTTAAAAATTTTTTTTACGAATTCTAGACCAAAAAAAAGTGCATTTATTTTTTGAAATTCGACATTTATGTTTTATAATATATTTTCGCACGTATCACGTATTCAAAAATGCAGTTACTCCTTCAACTCCAAATAATAGTACGTAAAGAGAGTAAAATGCTAAATAATGGTATATATAATAATGTAAGTTTCCGTTGTCTACAAATGCATACGGAAGCACATATTATTGCGTTGGTTCTATAAAAATTTATTTAAGTAAATTAAAGTAAACAGCTGTCAGCTAGACACAAATATGACCTACATTTTTCGCATTATTATCGGCTGCAGTATATCATGTGCGAAAAGTCGTGTAAAGTAAGGCTGCACGGCAGAGAGAGAGAGAGAGAGAGGGGGGGGGAGGGATTAAGATGACTTTTAACGAATTGATAATTAATTAAAATGCAAAGTTCAGTGCACTGATGTCTGCGCGGTCTGCGAGATGCTTATATTTACATATATTTTGGGAAAAGCGCGCGCGCGTTGTTGGATGGAATAGGAATCGTGTACTAGCGGCACCCCGATCCCTCCCTCATCGTCATTTCGTCCTCTCGTTCATTCCCGCGGACGAGCATACGAGAGCATTGAACGTCACTCGAGCGGCTAACGCATTGGCGTTAACGCGCTAATGCGATAGGTACTTTATGGGGCCCTCGCTCTCGTTTCGATTCGTTTGGTTCGTCCATTTTTTTTTTGTTTGCTCACTGTGAGCCGCGCGTTTATCGCGAGCGAGCGGGGCGTTATCGAGGAGCGATTTATACCTGCAGGATCCCTCGGTTAGCGCTGCTTTTGTTCGCTTCTTTTGCCCGGGCCGCGCGTTTCTTGGCGTCTCGAAAACTCGTCTCTCTGCGGAATGAGAAAAAAAAAGAAACGCCGAAGGATAATAATTGCAGTCGAGGGCTTTTCATTTATTTACGGCTCGAGTCGGAATGGCAGTAGCAGCAGGAGCAGCAGCAGCAGCAGTGGCAGTGCATATATGTAGAGAGCGTGCGTGCATGCATGGCCATCAGTGTCGGAGCCGTTGCGCAGAGAGCTCGCTCGTCGCACGCGAGCCCAACGCATAGAGCTCTTGCTATACACTGTAAATAGGTTGGACGTATCGTCGGCGTATGTGCGCTCGTGCGAACAGAGGGAGAAGCGAGTCTCTGGGATATAGTGTGTCGTAGCCCGGAAAATGTAGCCCTTCGATGTTGTTGCTTTGGCCGGAGTCAGGGCTTGTCTTCTCGTCGCTGTTGCTGCTGCTGCTGCTGCTGCAGTTCGCGGCATATTGCGCCCGGCAGAAACTCGTTGTTCGCTCGAAAACGAAATAGAGTTGCTTTTACTAGCCATACATACGGCTCTCTGGCTGTAATAGCTCACTCGAATGACTGGAAACCTCCCGGAATGGAATTTCAAATTTCTTATTGCAGCTGGCCACATGTTGACGTCTCTCTCTCTCTCTCTCTCTCTCTCTCTCGATCGAGTAGCCCAGTAGCGAGTACCAACGCCAACAGTCGTCTGGATCTTTATAAACTAGAATCGCATGGAACAGTACAAAACAGTTTTCGTCAGTTTATGCATATATCTACTTTTATAACAATTTTTAAGTGCTCTGGCAACTAATAAATTTATTACACACTTGTGGTTTATTAGCTTACATATTTCACTGGATTAAGGACTAAATCTCACTAACGCGTTATTTTCCAACTTTTAATTAAGCAATTTTCTTGGGCATCAGAACATCCTTTGATAGCTTGCCCTTTAAAACTCATAGTTCTCAGCTCTCATGTACGTTTATTATTTTGCAAGATCAACAAACGAAACTTAATCGTCCTAGTACGAAATATTTTATTAACAAGTTTGCTCATATCTGCTGCAGTGATAAAAGTTATTTATTTTCACTTGGATAATTTTGAATCTTCTGATGTGCAAACCACGAAATATTTTGCGCTTATATAACAGACCTATTGATCGACGATTGTTGAATAATTAAAAAAAATCATGAAGGGAATAAAATATTGTTAATTGATTAATTATTTAAAAGTGATAAGTTCTTGAATTAAACTTCTACAGTTCAAAAAGTCAATAAAACAAGCTGTTATTGTCTAAGCTCTTAAATTTGTTAAAAAATGTCTAAAAATATGTTGTTAATCTAAAATTAAGCTTTCTAAGTTATACGCGCTACAAAAACTTTATTGCAAAAAAGATTATTGCTGTTCATTGAGTATCAGATGTTTTTTTTAAATTCTGGTGACCGAACAGATTTTCAAGAAAAAATTACTTGCACATGAGGTTTTAGCGAAAATTGCAAATCTAATTGAAGCGCATTTTAAAAACTATCTTGAAAAGGTGAAATTTTGTTTTTCTAATTCATGTTTCTGAACTTTTCCAACGATAACGCAGGTTTCGTAGGTTTCTCTTTATAAATAACTCCAATTCAAACACCTTTCCACCAGACTAATCTCGGCTCAGCGTCGTAACGTACGGCGTGCGATTCGCGCAATGAATTGCTTCTGTAATTTCACGCAGAAATGCGCGGCAGCACGTGTGCGCGCAAGCATTTACGTAGAGGGGGAGGGAGAGAGAGAGAGAGAGAGAGAGAGAGAGAGACCGGTCAGCATGTGACGGCGTAACATACGCATCCTTGGACTTAGTCATTATTAATTACCTAACCTCCAAAGTGTACGAGAGAAGAAAACAGTCGCTGTTGCGCAACAAGTATGTATATATATATATAGATATGCAGAGACGAATACTTGCAGACACCTGAAGACGACGTCGACGACGACGACGACGACGACGACGAGGACGAGGAGCCTCGAGCAAACCAGCGAATGTACGACGGCGTTTCCACATACATGCATTGCATAAGCAACAGTACTGCACACTAAGTGCAGATGACTCGGCTGTGGTAAAGACGTGCAGTCGGGCTCTACGTCGACCGATCGCTATTTTTTATTATTACTGCTGCTGCTGCAGCTGCTTTCGCTGCGGTTTCATTCGTTTAAAAGCAGCCAAGACTTTTTTTTATGTAATCAATCACTGCTAATTATTCATAATACAATTATATCGCATGTGTTAATTGTACATCTTCTTGATGCCAATCCAATTTACATTTACAACATGCGAGCTTGACTTGCCATTTTCTGTTTCACTTTCGCTCCACAAAGGAACAGCTGCATGAGTAGAAAAAAAAGGCAAAAAAATACAAAACAAACTACACGAGCAAAGAGAAAGTGGAAAAAGCTCAGGTGTCTCCTTTCGAAATGCTTGAGAAGTCAGTAGGTTTATCTGCTCCAAAAAAAAATATAATAATAAAAAAAAATAAAAATATCTCCTTAACCAACTGAGGATTCGCAAGGTTGAATAGAGCAGCGTGTGTGCGTGCTTTTGAAATTTTCATCGCGATTCCGAGCAAGTAACGAGCCATACCTATTTTACTCTTGCGCACCACGCATTGAGAGCCCCGCGGCGCGCACTACTATGGCCGTTGAGTGTCTTGCGTTTTTATCTAGATAACAAACAGTACGGCGGACGCTTCGCTTCGTTGCACGATGGTCCGTGAAATAATTGCTCCTCGTCGCTGCGACAAGTCGATACGATCGACGACACTTGTTTACAACTTCTGTTCACGCTTGCTCCGCGTTAAAATGCATAATGAAGGGATGACTGTTTATTGAACCAAATCGCTCACTGGGGCGATTCGTAAAATTTTTTTTCCTTAGGATAACCGATCACTGGATACGTATATAGTTCAGCTCTGAGTCTAAATTTTTGATCGTCGACTTTTCATGTAGAATTTTTTAAGTTTGACTGAAGAGACAAGTAAAATTGAGATCATGAAGCTTTAATTAGTTGAAATTGATTGCTTCAACTGATTGAAACTCAACTGAACTGCCTTGATAGTAAGTTACATTTAATGAGCGTCCTCGTATATCGGGATAAATCATGAAAATTTCTGGAATTTGTGATAAAATTCTACTTGCTCTAAACTGACAATTAAGGATTATTGAATTAGTTGTAGATTATTATAGAAAACAAGAGAAGAAGGAATAGCTTCGTTTGAAAAATAAAATGTTAAGGAGGTCTGAAACCCATAGTTACCGGTCAGTCGCGGCTCGGCAGAAGAACACTTGGATCTCAAATGATATAATGAATTGCGCAAAACCAAGAGATACTTGCCCTTCGTATTAGCATCAACTATATCATTATGCAAAGTTTGGAATCAAAATATTGAGGCATTAGAGAGAAAAGCTACTATGATAATGCCACGACGAAGGGCAAGTATCTCTTATTCAGTAAGTCTATATTATTGGAGATCAAAGTATTTTTCTGTCGCGTCGTTACTGACCGGACACTATAGGCTTCAGATCCCCTTAAAGTTTCATTTGAAGAATTTCTAGAGAAAGAGGAGGCGTACATTGATTACTATAAATATATGAAAATAACAAAGCGAAAAAAATGGGCATTATTTAACTGGCATGTCTAACATATATACGGAGGGGAAGGAAGAAAGCACGACGACGGCGACGACGACGACGGAGTGAACGACCCCCCTTGGCTATATAGGTTTGCTCGCGCGCCGTTGCGGGGGTGCGTTAATGAGACGGCGCGACTGCGACGGTGCCGGAAACCAAGTGGAAATAAGCCCTGGCCGCTAGCTCACTCGCTCCCTAATTTTCTTCGGCCGATCGAAGACTGCCGAGGTTCTCTATACAATTATTATACAGGCTGCTTCGTTGCTCATTCGTTTTTGCATTTGCTGGGTGTATTCTTGTCGCGGACTGACCGATGAAAGGGAGACTTTTATAAGAAAATTTTCTTAACTGTGATTTTCTTGAACTTAGCTGTATGCGCAACATTTCTCATCTTCATACATTCTCTCTAATATTCTCTCTTTCCCTTTTGCAGATCGGCATCAACCCGGGACTGTTCGCCGCCTACAAAGGTCACCACTACGCCGGCCCTGGCAATCATTTTTGTGAGTACATCCGATTATTTTCATATATGCGTACACATGTATATTTATGCACTTTCTGGGAAGACTTCCTGTCGAAGACGCAAGGAACAATGGCAAAGTATAATCTGCAATAGCATATTCATTTTTTGCAAAAACGATGTTGCCGCGTGAATTTTGCATATATACCTTTTGATATTCTTGTATATAGCTGTACCGTACACTCGTATGATACTTCAACTATATGTATACTACATACAGCGACGCACACGCCAGTTTAGCCGAGGCTTGCGAAACTCTCTTTCATTTTCTTCGTTATTTAACGCAGCATAGTTGCGCAACTTTAGAGCGGAGATTGTTGTGGCATTCTAGGAGATGCTGTCGTTGTCGTCAAGAGAACCTGTCTCCTCGAAGCTTGAGAAAGGGATGCTTACAGAGTCTTTGAAAAACGAGAAGATCTTCACTTTTTTCGAATGACCGACGGACGACGATCGTTCTATTGCATCTAGTTTTTATGAATTACTTCCAAGTCCTAAAGATACGATAACGTACCCTTCAATTATTTATCAAAACGTGATATGGCTAAATAGAATTTCGGTTATTACTGATTCGACACGTGTATTGAATAAGTAACTTTCTCGAGTCAAAGTGGATTTTTTGAAATTCTACTTCTTCCATTCGTTGAAAATAAATGATGCAGTGCAGTATTATTATTATTGGCAAAGGTATCCCTACAGGTCAATAATAATATACTAGACCGTCCAAGCATTGAACTTTGCCTGAATGAAAAATTTAATATTCAGGGATATTGCTCTTGACTTATAAAAGAGCCCTACATTCTTATTAAATATGCAAGTAGGCTTTCATTGAACTTGAACAATACATCTCTTGCATGCTCTTTACGTATATATATTCTATGAATTATTGTTTTCATATACTAGTTTTAGGATATGATATAATATATGATCTAATATATGAAACAATAAGAAACATAAATCTTTAAAGCGAATAGCATTCCGTTGCAAGGAGAAAAATAAAAAGAAAATTCGAAAAAAATAGTTTCTACCAGGCTTTGATTCAAAAAGCAACTCGGCTCCTCTTACAGTTATGCAGAACTGTATATTGTTCTAATTTTTCTGGCACTCGACGCCCTCGTTGACACTGAGGCCCGAAAGAGGTCTGGAAAAAAAAATAAAGCAGCGGAAATTTGCTGCCAACTGATTCCCGGCCGGCTCGGCCGGTCCGTAAAAAAAAGCTCCACAGCATCTGAGCGTGGGTGCAACTGTGAAAATAAAAAAAAAAGCCGCGGCAGCCTCGCGC
This sequence comes from Philotrypesis tridentata, assembly GCA_018906965.1. Classification (NCBI taxonomy): domain Eukaryota; kingdom Metazoa; phylum Arthropoda; class Insecta; order Hymenoptera; family Pteromalidae; genus Philotrypesis; species Philotrypesis tridentata. The sequence goes on along the minus strand of JACCIB010000011.1, from coordinate 5,961,392 downwards.
ATATGCAGCAGAGCAGTAGCGCGCAATATCTGTCCTCGATAAAGCCCCAAAAGAGACGAACGGACAGAGTCTCATGCGCGCGCACGAGATGAAAAACGAGCGACGATTAGCCTGGACTCTCGCTCGCATTATCTCCGGCGGGCCATCGCGCGCGCTTATATTTTCGCGCGGAAAAAAATGACGCGCGAGAGAAAAAATATGGGTCGGAAGGGAATATTCATCGCGGGCGTCGGCAGCGATCGGATGAATGAACTCGAAATGCGACGGTAAAAAGAGAGGGAGAGAGAGTGGACTGAATGAATTTATTGCGAGAGAAGAGAAGACGGACGAGTCCACGGGACGGCGTTGAATGAGCTTGGGATTTATGATGCTAGACGCGCGCGCGCTTTCTCTCTCTCTCTCTCTCTCTCTCTCTCTCTCTCTCTTTCTCTCTTGACGAAAGCGCGTCGGAAGGGAAATGCTTTTTTTTCTGCGATTGCTTTGCGATTTTCCCTGCAGCGCAAGTCTACTCGCGAGAGTTGATTACGCGAGAACGTGAAAATAAAAGACAGCTCGACTTTGCGCGCTCGATTAAGTTTGAATAATGTATATCGCTGTATGTCTTTGAAGCGATGTTTGCTATGCATGAACTTGGCCCAGACTGACCGGAACTTATTTCCAAGTCGAATCAAGCTCTCGCTGCGGCTCGAACGCACGATTATTAGCGGAGGAAGTGGAAAAAAAGCAAACGAAAACTTGATTTTTTTTGTGCTTTATTCGGAAAATTGAAGCATACGTGAGAAGCGTATATCGCTCTCTCCTTGCGTATAACGCACACGCATAAAGTATATACCCAAGTCTTCGGTGCGCGGTCTTGGCGAGGACGCATAAAGTTTTTTGAATTGCTGATTCCCGGGGCAAAATTCAGATTTGAAATTCAAAATGAGCGTCGCCAAATCATATAGTGTATACCTCTACAGTGCGGAATACGCGAAAGTCTGCCTATCTGCATAAGCGTACAGTCATTTCGAGAGCTGGATATGTATATACGTGTATATTCTTGCATTTGGGTCCATTTTTTTCTTTCTCTCTTTCTTTCTTTCCTTCTCTGCTGCTGCTGCTGCTGCAGTAGAAACAGCTCACGGAGTAGAAACCTGTTGTATTACATTTTTGCCTTCGCATAAATAAGCGAAATTTTTCGAGTCTGTATGTTAAGTAGCCACCAGTCAAAATTTCGAGTAGGCGTGCGGAGCGTTCGAAAGAGCTTGGCTTCGTTTTTTTTTCCGTTTTTTTTTCTTTTTTCAAAAAGACGAATAACAGCGATCGATGCGCGAAAAAAACGTGCGCAACTCGAGAGAGAGAGAGAGAGAGAGAGAGAGAGAGAGAGAGAGAGAGAGAGAGAGAGAGAGAGAGAGAGAGAGAGGTGGCCGTCCAAGTGCGGCAGAGCTTAAGCGAGCCGCTGGCTCAGGTCGCTCGCGGAAGAACGCGCGCGTTGCTCGTTCTCGCACGCGTGCACCTTCTCCTCTCGCAACTCCTCGAGCTCGAGTCGGCCGTGTCGTCGTCTATTTTTAATGCGAACCGCTCGCACACGGCTCGCCTACGCGTACACTCTGCGAGCGCGTCGCGCAGTTCCGATCAGGCTTTAATAAACATTTTTGCGCGCGCCAATGACCAGGCGCACGCATATACGCGTGCGATGCAGAGCGCACCAGCCGCGCCTCGCCTCGCCTCGCCTCGCCTCGCCTCGCCTCTCCTCCCTCGAGGCTGCGAGCGCCAGAGAGGTTAGGTTGGCTTCGCTCGTGAATGCACACACGGGCTGGATTTTCCAGGATTTTCCCGGGGGTCTTTGCCGCGCGCTTTCCCTCTGTGTGCACCTGTGTCTGTGTGTGCGCGTGTGTGTGTATACATACTGCGAGCGACAGCCAGAGAGAGAGAGAGAGAGAGAGAAGAGGGAGCTCTGTGGAAGAGTTGTGCGCCGGCTCTAGGGGGCGCTTGCGGTGCGGGGGAAGGGGGCAGCAGGTCGCTCGTTGGGTGGTACTCGAGGGGGGAACAGCGGCGGCAGCGGCAGCACGGCCTGGGGGAGAAACTATAATGAGTGGTGCGCGTGAAGGTAGAGCGAGCCAGGATAAAAAGGGGGCGGTGGTGGTGTGGTGCGCTGCGGTCGCGGCGAGGGACGAGGTAAAAAGGTTGGGAGAGAGAGAGAGCTAGCTGCTGCGGCGGCAACTGCTAGTGGCTTGGAAATGGGGGTGGCTGGGCTGGCTTGCTTGTTGGCTGGAGAGAGAGAGAGAGAGAGAGATTGGATGTGCGGGTGGCTGCCTGGAACGGGAACGGGGGAAAAGTGAGAGAGAGAGAGAGAGACGTTGCTGGATAAAAAGAGGGAGATGAATTTTCGAGCTAGAGAGTCTCGAGATTGCAAGGAAAAGCAAGTGTAACGGAAGTGAGATCGGAGCTATGTAGCAATTTGAGGATCCAGACGTGCTTGCGATCGCGCAGAGACATTAAAGCTGCTTTAAAGTCGAGCGAGCTGGCGGCTCTTTTCGGCCGATGGAAAAAACCATATCCAGCCCCTAACTCATCGCACTTACGCACGGCTTAGCTTCCCTCAATGAAAAATTCAATCGTCGCGTCTCCAGCAGAAGGGAGATAAAAGGGGGAGCGCAGAGAGAGAGCAGACGACTGGAGGTAGGTCAGTTATCCGGCCGCGCGCGCAGACGTCCCGCGGGGGCCGAGTTTTTCTTTCGCCCCATCTCAAGGTCGCGGCCTTTTTCCTTCTCTCTCTCTCTCTGCCCCTGCTATCCCCGACACGGGGGAGGAGCGTCGTCGCTCTCCCACTACCGGCTCTCTGCGGGGTATTTATGAGTTTCGAGGAGTTTCGCGGCCGCCGCCGCCTGCCTCGGTTTCGATTTCGACTGGCGCGCGCGCGCGCGCTCGCGCTCGCGAGCAAAGTTTCTCCGAGGCTTGATTTATTCTCTATTTATGAGCGTTTCCAACTTGCTCGTTTACGTCTACACGCTCGAGGGGTTGGGTTCAAGGTGAGCTTCCGTGCTTTTCAAGTCGCTAGTTCGATGACTCCGACGCAACTCTCTGTATATGTACCAGCAAGCGCTCAGATAATTTCAAACAAACAAGCTTTTCTGCTGTCAAATTTTTCCTGACCCGATTTTCTGCGTCTCTCTCTCTCTCTCTCTCTCTCTCTCTTTCTCTCTCCCCCTTTGCGGGGCGACTGGCTAGCTCGAAAGTTGAAACGTGACCGGTAAAAGTTTCGTGCCGGCGTTGACCTTCGGAAGACGCTCGCGGCGCCTCTTCCTTGCGCAAGCCGCCAGAGACAAGGAGAGTCAGATGTGTTGGCCAATGCATCTGCGCAACTTTTCGCTCCTTTCATCGACTGGCGCGCAGCTCGTCGCTGCTATATAGTAAGCAACTTTATCAATTATCCCCGCATCGCTTTATTTATCTCTTATTTGTCGCGGGGATGCAGGATCGGCAGGTGGGTGGGGCTCGCTGATTGATCGATCACTTCGGCGGCTCAATTCAATGCGCTCACATGCTTGAGCTTGGCAGACCTCTTACGTAACTTCTCTCTCTCTCTCTCTCTCTCTCTCTCGAAGTTTCTCCATTGCAGCATCGAAAGGACGCTCAAAGGCTTATTTTAAGTAGATGGAAAATAAGAACCATGGTTGGTTCTGTATCAAAAATTACCGCTTTAGCTGGATTTTCGCAAACCCAACAAACTCTTTAAATATTTTCAATTTTAGAAATGTATATTACGTAAAAGTATAGTGCCGCCCATATCACTTACAATCGGTATAGACTCTCTACTTTTTTAACCTTTGTTTTCTGCAGTCATTGGCTTTTAATAAGTGAAACAAAGCTATTCTTCAGAACATTTCTTATTATTATATTCTTCGGATAAGACTTATCTAATACTGTTTTGCCAAGCCATTTAATGGGACTCAATAACCATGGTAAAGGTCATGCTTAGGTCACATGAGGCTAAGGTTACTTACTTGCACTATTTCTCAACAGCATCTCAATAATTTACTTTCAAACTTTGCGTACTAATGAAAGGGCAACTATCTCATGTTCTTTAGTATATTTATTGTAAGATTCAAGAATTTTCTAACGCACTGTTCCTCACCATGGCTATCACTGAGAAGTTACATTGGATTCACTATTAAAGAATTACAAGGACATTTATTATTATTAGAATTCAAATAAGAAATATTGTTATGGAAACATGCCTTCTAAACTTGCTACACTCTCTCCTTCTGTTTCTGCTTCTGAACTTAGTGTATTACTTTTGGTAAAATTCTCTATTTATTCGAGGATAAGCAGTATGCAGTGTAGATTTTGGAAATTTGAGCCGGAAAGTCGCGAAGCAATAATGGCGGCTTCATCGACAATTAAATATAGTCAAAGCCTAGTTAATCTGCATTAGTTTTGGTTTGACATTTTCCGCATACACTTCGTATGGATTATCGAAAAAAGGTTCGTTTGATCTCGAAAACACGATTCCCAGAAAAACAACGAAAAAAAAAATGGAAAAAAATGAAAGACTACTCGAGCCAATCAGATAGATTGAACATAATGCATTTGATTAATATCGGCAGGTAGAGAGCTCGAAAGGGAAAAGAAAAAAAAGGCAAAAAAAGAGACCATGCACATAAGCGGCGGCGGCTTGAAACACATGGATGAGTGGGACAAACAACTCTTGATCCACACATGCGTCAGGGATAGTGGAGATGGAACAGCATCATCCCTCGTTGTTTGATCGGTCGCGTATACACACGTACATATAGATACACACATAGATACATATACATAGATAGATATACGGTGAAAAAGCTGTGGTTCATATTTCCAGTCGGTGTACAGCTCGAGCGCCGACGAGACGCAATGGCATACAAATGCCCGGCTCCCGTTCGTATAATGCGGCCCGCGGATGGAGCAGCGCTGCGAACGATTAATAAAATATAAATTTGCCCGGGCGCGCAATATTGATCCTTCGTTTTTCGTTCGACTGCTACCGAGCATCCCCCTATGCGATTAACTTTTCGCCGGGCTTCGCTCAGCCAGTGCGCGATGGTGACGGAAAGTTTTGCCCCGGTCCCTGACCCACCATATCCACTTGAATTTCTTCTCTCTCTCTCTCTCTCTCTCTCTCTCTCTCTCTCTCTCTCTCTCTCTCTCTGCACGTATAGCTGAGGTGCACATGTGCTGCGTCAAAGTCAGCCGTGTGCGTGACGAAAGCGCCGTTCGATAAGCATCGAGAGAGAGAGAGAGAGAGGCCACTCCATAGAAGAAATTCAGCGCTATCTCCTCGATATATCGAATCATCTCGTCGGCGTCATCGGCAACTTGTCCTTGTGCTCTTCGATTGCATCGTCATCATTATCGTCATCACATCATTCTCGTCGTCGTCGTCGTCGCCATCGAGAGCCCCTGGAACAAGGGCTTTTTTCAGGGAGTGAAGAGGAGCCGTTAGCTACGGACGAAATTGCAAGAAAGCTTCTCGTGCCGTCGTGCAGAACGAGAAGACGAAGAAGCAGGCGGAGAAGAAGAAGAAGAAGAAGAAGATTGGGAAGAAGGAGGAGTGGAACAAGTAGTGGTGCAGGTGCGGCATCGTCGAGGGGCTGCGCTCGAAGGCAAGCACCTTTCCACTCGACTCACACACACACACACACACACACACATCACACTAATACACGACAACCATCTCGCTCGCGCCTCTTTTCAAGCATTCACCTACATCTACGTGCTATGTAGGTGTATACAGAGCCCGAGCTGCTGCATAGAGAGGGTCGGCAAGAAAGATTCTCGAAGCCGGATAAACGCTCGCGTGTGAAAGGGATGCAAGAAGAAGAAGAAGTAGTAGAAGAAGAAGAAGACGGAACGTTGCTTCGTCTCGCTCTCGGTTGTTACGCGTCGTGCGAGAGGATGAGGATATATATAGGGGAAAGGAGTAGTGCTGCTGCTGCTGCTGCTGCTGGAGCCACCCTCGTAGCTCTCTTCCATCAAGTCTCTCTCTTAGCCAGCTTCGTCATCCTCCTGTTCCTCGGGCTCTCTTCTATTCCGGCGCGCCCTCGTCGAAAGTGTAGTAGAGAGAGAGAGAGAGAGAGAGAGAGAGAGAGAGAGAGAGAGAGCGAGAGCGAGAGAGAGCGCCAGAGCCGAGGACGCAGGGCCGTGTGGGTGAGGATGTGCTTCTACTTGGCTGAGGGTTGCCGGCAGCAGCAGCAGCAGGAGAGAGGAGGGGCAGGTGGTAACTATAATGAGTGGCGGCCGCGGGTGAGAGACGTCGAGAGGGTGGTTGAGCGAGGGAGAGAGAGAGAGAGAAGGCTGCAGCAGCCCAGCCACCCACTCCCGCCAGCAGCCCCTCCCCTCCTCATCCCTCGTGCTCCAGGGTTTGGGTAGGAGCGAGCGAGAGAGAGAGAGAGAGAGAGAGGGAGGGAGGAAGAGGGGAGATGTAGCGTGAGTCGGACGGGTGAGGAGGGCTCGGGGAGGGGCGTAAAGGGATGGGTGGTACGGCTGGGCGGAAGCCTGGGCAAAGGGAGAGAGAGGGTTGTGTCGCACGCTCGATAGCAGTGCGGCTTACACAGTCCGCGCACGTTCTCGCGCTACTGCTCCGCTCGCTAGCTCACATTTCGTGTGCGCGTACTATACCGCCGAGCGAGCCACTAGCCCTCCACTCCTGGCATTTCGTGCCGTATCTCTCTCTCACACACACACACACACACACACATAGTCTCTCTCTCTCTCTCTCTCTCGGGGCTACCAAGGTTTTTTGACCTCCGCTCGCCCACTGTGCCCGTGAAAGCTTCTCCGCGTGGTGGCACTCTCTTGCCCCGCTGACGATTAAATCGAACAAGCCTCCGCGGGTCCGGATAGTTCTTCCTTTTATTCCCGGAGAGCAAAAATGCGCTTATTTCACTTTCTTGCGGACGTCCGATCGTAATTGCGGCATATACTCCGTTCAGTGACACTTCCAAAGCGAAAGGGAGAGGGAGAAAGTGAGCAGGCAGCGAGAGAGATTCGAAACTCCGGCGCGCTTAACCTTGGAATTCCTTGGCCCTCGTGGCAATCAATTACCCTCCCGCGCCCTCCAAGTTTTCCGCGGGGCTATGATCGCGAAACTTTGAAATAGGCCGCCGCCGCCGCCACCGCCGATAGCTCCAGCTGTAATTCTGCTGCTTAAGCAGCGCCATTTTTCTCTTGTTCCTTTTTTACTCCTTCTCGCCGTACGGAATCGACGATTATTCATTCGCTGCTTCCATCTCCTGCGCTCCCCATGCTCGGCTTTTGTTTTTCTTTTCTTTCGGATAAATTAGCGGGCAATTTTCTACGATGAAATATATATTCACTCCGATCAAACATCGTCGAGTTTCTGCAACAGCAACGTAAATTATCGTCGCTTTTTTTTCAGGACACCCAGTTAATGGTTCAAGCGAGATGTACCTTCTTACATAATTATATAAATCAGTTGATTGTACAGCTAAATATTCAAAGATCTTGATTGACGGGCAGATTTTAACCCCAAAGATTAAGTATGAACGTCATAAACGACAGACGCGTATACGATTAATTACATTTATATACTCTCCTGTAGTCATCATGCGCATATATGTAATTTTCGTCATTTCTTTTTCATCATCAACGTAATGTCCTGGTTTACATATTTCCATCGATTTGCATGATTTCTTGGCACAACATTTACAATTTTTTTTCGAAGCATCAAAAGATAACGGAAAAATAAATTGGCGATAGGGCAAATCAAACGCTAATCCCGATAGAAGAACCATACGACTGTGAAGCGAGCAACAAAAATCTATTGAATGGATTCCCGCAATGGAATGACCGTTGTGTCATTTGAGTTTTTTTGTTTGCTTGAATTACTTTGAAAACGATATTTGCACCGACGACGGATACGTTGATTTTTTGTTTCTATCGCGTCACGATTTATAAAACAATTAGCCGCAATAAAATACTTTCAGATGGACAATGTTGATATTGCATTAGATTTCAATCGCTTCGATAGTTAAAATTGTAAAATACAAAATGTTGCGCTTTAGTTAAACGGTATTCTTATTTTAACGACAAATACTTGTTATTGCGAATTGAATTAAATCTTTTCAATCCCTATGCGATTGGATAAACTTGTATCTTATCAGGTTAAATAGATTTTTCAAATTGGATTGGTAGAAAGCGCTAACATAAAACAGCAATTGTACTTATCAATAATTGCTTTGCGAAAAATATTCCTTTAGTACAATGAGCTATTGTTAACTGATGTTAATAATGCATTGTCTAGTCAAAAAAAAAAAAAAATTAATCAACGTATCCCCGCAATAGATGGAATGAAATTTATTTGACGATTTGAGATACTGATGATTTCTTCGACGAGTATTGATCCAAAACGAAAATAACGCGAGACGCTCTAGGAAAGCTTTCCAGCGTGGATCTAGGAGAGCACAGATTTCTGCAAGAAATCCAGCCTTGACACTACCGTAGCGAAGACGATATTCCCAAACTCATTGGTGCCAGCAAGAACTAACCCCTCGGATCATCATCGTCATCACCACCATCATCATCATCAACATCATCATCATCATCATCAGCCTAGAACGGACTAGGATGGAAAATGCGAAAAATTGATTTTTCAGGCGCGGTCTTGGCTGCTGCAGGCAAACACAGGTTGCATCGATTTCGACCTGCACTCCCTCTCTCTCCCTCGGTGCACTCAGCCTCTGGCTCTGCTCCGTGCGTTACTTTGGGCGAGCACCAACCGGAATATCTCGGTGCTGGTGTACATCTGTACACACGTACACGCTCGTATTCACGTGTACGTATTATACATATATTTTCGCCAGCACACGCACACCGAGAGGATATAGAGCTCCGCATGGACGCGTGTAGGTGTGCGCTGGCGTTGCAGCACTGGTGGAGAGAGAGAGAGAGAGAGAGAGAGAGAGAGAGCTGGAGGAGGAGGGTACATGTCGGATGCAAGCTTCTCTCGTGGAAACGACGAGTTAAAAACAGAGTGCGAGAGAGACGGGTAGGGAGAGAGAGAGAGAGAGAGAGAGCCAGCGGCAGCAGCGAGATAACGGGCCAAACTGGGGGCTGCGGCCCGGTATTACTATATCTGTATCCTCTCTCTCCCGTATATACACATCTATATGTATATACATTCATATATATCTATATGCCGCGTATATATGAAGAGCAGCAGCAGCAGCAGCAGCAGCAGCAGCAGCAGCAGCGGTGGCAGCGGCAGCAGGAGCGAGTGCGAGAGAGAGATGGAATAAAAGAGCGAGAGAGGAGCAGGATGGTGGTGTTCGGGTGGTAGGGGGCGGGGGCGGTTGTGCGCGAGAGTGCGCGAGAGCGAGCGAGAGAGATAGAGAGGGGATGATAAAAAGAGAAAGAGCGAACGAGATGGAAGTAGCGGCACGGCCGAGTATGTGGGTCGTCGTCAGTTGTTTTGTCGTGCGTTCTCGATGTGTTTCACTGGAGTTCGGAGCTGCTGCCGCTGCCGCTGCCGCTGCCGTACGGATCTCGGCTACTCTCCCTGAAGAAGCTGCAGCCACCACTACGACTACGACGACGACGAGGATAACGCCGGGGAAGAAGTAGAGAGAGAGAGAGAGAGAGAGAGAGGAGAGTGTCCGACGCGCGTGTGTGTCTCTTTGCGCCGCATAGGAAGAGAGGAGATTAGAGAGTAAGTGCCAGCGATTTTTCGTCAGAATGTGCGTGACTCGTTGGAGATGTTTAGTGAGGGCGAGAGAAAGTGTCGTTGCGTATATTGGGTTTCATTCTTACTGGGCACGTAGCACACTGACATTCCCATCGCTTTTCCTGCCTTTGCCGTAATCCTTTTCGATATCGCGCATAGAGTCGGGTCTAACCCCGCTCGGCCGTTTCCACTGCGCCGAGCGCTAAGCTTTCGAGCGCGAGCTAATTGTGCGTCTACGTTTTTCCGACATGTCGCAGCGAGAATTCTTTTCCGACGGCGATTCTCCTTGACTATAGCGATAAAACTCGAATCCGTTTGAACTGCAAAGATTAGCTCGAATTTTATTGGGGCATAAATTCGAAAATTGTCGTAACTGGCAACGTTTATTAATCCATCCTCATTTCCATAAGCCATTTCGGCAAGCGAAAACCTGCGCGGATTGTCGAGTATAAAGAAAAATCTCACTCAATCAAGTGCGCGAAACTTGACTCGTTCTTCCAGGCGGCATAAAAATTCGCCCCATCGATTCTCCTCCGAGCATTCATATTCCAAAGCTTACCACCAAAGAACAAGTCGACGAAGAAGAGCAAAGTACGCAGAACTTGCTCCATCAGTCGATGGTGTCCCGTAAAGAAAGTTAGGCGAGGTTAGCGTCTTCTCGGAAGGTCGCGCGTCTCCCCCCTCCAATAAAGTTTGTTCGATCGGCCATTCGTCTTCTTACCCCTGCCCCTCCACCCTCTACTTCTCGCGGCTCTGCTTAACTTTGTTCCGAAGTTGTGCGGCGCTGCTCTCAAGGTCGCCGCCACCGCCACAGTAGGTCGTCGCGCGTAAGCGGGAGAGAGAGAGAGAGAGAGAGAGCGAGCGAGCGAGTTTCCCGTCGCCTCATAAATCTCGATCTCCTCCCTCCGCTGCTGCGCTAGCCGGAAACCGTTTTAATTCCCCGCCGAGAGAGAACTTTGCCGTCTGGCTGCTTGCAGCCGTGCTTGCCAGCTCTGCGGGATCAGGAGAGTCTTGCCGAGCTCTCTCTCTCTCTCTCTCTCGCTTTTTCGGAGCCGTGCGACATGTTTTCCGGGTTGGGGCTGGCTAAGTGAATCTCGAGCTTTTTCTCGATCGAGTACTCGCGCGGGGGGTGCGGGACGCTCGTCCAATTTTCCTTGGCTCCATCCCGCTACGCCGATAGAGCGCGAGTAGTCAAGGACGGCTACGGTCAGACGAGCCCCCAACTCAATTTCCTGCATTTTTCTGCTTACAGGGAAGTGTCTACACCTGAGTGGGCTGACACCCGAGCCTCTAACAGCCGACGATGACTACAAACTCTTGCGCCTCGGTATCGGCTTCACGAATATGGTGGCCAGAGCCACCAAAGGCAGTGCCGACCTCACGCGAAAAGAGATCAAAGAAGGTTCGTACGAGCACGTAGCTGCGCTCTCTATCTCTCTACCTTTTCTCTATTTTCGAGTCCACCAGGAGCCAGACTGCAGCCAAATTAACCTCAGCCGTTTCTCGGAAGCAGCCCGGGCCCGCGCGGCCAGCTGTATTTTTGGAATTGAACTCTCGCCTATAAAGTCTCTCGCGGAGCTCGGTAGCTTTCCGTCGTTTTCGCTCATCTGTGCGCGCTCTACGTGCACGCCATGGGGATGAGGCGACTGCGCGCGCGGAATTTATTGATCAGCCCCGCCGGAGGAAAGAGTATACGCGCAAAATTCCAGCGGTTAATAGAGCGGGACCTCGCATTATATTGCCTCGTGATATACATTTTTTTTTATTCAGCGCTAAAATGCACGCCTTATCGATATTCAGCGTATATATGCAAATTCGGCCGAGCCACTTGAATTAACGCTCACTCGAACGAGGCCGAGCTGACGCGTCTGCGCAGGTGCGGCAAAGATCGTTGCGATCGCGAACGATACAGTTGTTTCTCTAGCTGGATCTTTTTCTGCAAAAACGCCTCGAATCGCGGAGCAACGGAAAAAATGGAAAATCCGAAGGGCCTTATCGACGCGCGCGCGCGCGCGCCGCCGCAATAGAGCATCGGGATCGACGCGTGCAGCGCGCAGAGAATCCGGGGATTCCCAATTTAACGGTTTAAGCGCGCGCGCGCCAAGTCGCAGGCCGTCGCGCGAGAACCTCTTGATGCGGCGCCCTCCCGAAGCCTTGCGCCCCCCCCACGTGATTCGCGACCGGCTGTAAACTGCTACTGGAGGAGGTGGGAGCTGGTCTGTGCGGAACAACAGGTGCTCACGAGAGAGGAGACACTGCGCTGCTCTCTATAGCTATGACTATTTCGCGAGAGAGCCGATCAGATGACGCGCGCTCACGCCTCCGCCCCCGCCGCACGCTCTCTAATATCGCGCGGCCGCCGCCGCCGCCGCCGCCGCCTTTCATCTCTGCAGCGAGATTCGGCTGATCGCCCTCGGCTTGCCTGCGTCCATTCTATCCTGCCATTTTCATCTTCTTTCTCTTTGCTCTTTTTTTTCATCAAAACATATCCAATATCACAATTTTCATTATTTCCCAATTCCGAAATATTCACATTTTATGCGAGTTTCGTCAATTCATTAAGCTCGTGATTAATGTACGATAATTTTCACTGGAATTTCTTTTCAATCACCATAATAAAAGGGGGGGAACGAACCTTTGTGTTTAATCAATCTATTTTCATAGCAAGACTGTCAAAGAGAATCGAAGTATACCATCGCGCTGTAAAAGTACTAATCCAGCGTATGCTACAATACCGACTCAATTAAAAGCACTAATTAAAAATGCCTCCTTAACTCATCGATTCAAAGCACATATTTTACAGCCTCTTTGGTGCTCGATACTGAATTAAGTGCAGTTTTTAAAACTGCCCCCACTCGCGGCACTTCTCTCATTTATTTTCATTTAATTTTTCTTCCTGCGCATAAATAACATTCCTTGCACACAGATCAAAAGTGGTGCTTTGAAAGCGCGCGCGTGCGAGTAGCCGTTTCAAATGTTCTACTCGACGCCAATACTGTCGCCGATCGTTTTCAAGCTGCTCTCGATACAAAATCGTCTGATACAGAAGTCCAGGGAAAACATTTTCATTTTCCAAGCAGTACATTTTTTTGCTGTTTTCGCATCCCTTCGTGTGTAGGAGAATCCGTGCTTGCGTGATGAGGGCTTGTAATTAGAAATCGAAAATTTTTTTCTGAAGGCATAATTATGAAACCACTTTTTTCTGAATTTTTAGTATGCCCTGATTTTAATATTATGCCAATCAGATCATTTCTACGCTAATTACCGTCGATATAAATATATAGATTACTTCTTCGAGTACGATGTTTAGTTCAAGTTTCAGGTGAGCAAGAATAAAGTTTATTAAAAAGGCTTTAAATTGACTGAATATTTTGCGCGGAATCATCCATACATATACAGAGCTCGTTACGCGGCCATGGCTTTGAAATTTTATACAATTTCAGATCCTACTGGAAACAAGTCAAAATTAAAATGTTAAAGCGTTTTCCCCGAGTCAGACATAAGTATATCAGACCATATTTTTACACGAGTCGTATTAAAGTATCAAAAATTATGTATGATCTTGAAAAGACTAGAGCCGCTTAGTGTGCATTAGACGTTTCTGCGTAGGATAACTTAAACTGATTATACCGCCAAATGGTTACAAAGTATCCTGAGTGTAGTCTTATTAATGCTTATACTTTTTTTTATTTACATTTTTTTAGGAAGTCACATACTGTTAGAGAAACTGCGAAAGTACAAGCCTAAGATAGCCGTTTTCAACGGAAAGCTCATTTACGAGGTTTTCTCGGGCAAGAAGGAGTTTGGATTTGGAAGGCAACCCAATCTCGTTGACGGCACCAACACAGTGAGTATAATGCATGCGAAAAATGTATTTTTAACGGTCGATCGGACAAGACAAATTACGATATTATCGAGAGAGGATGTCAGGCTGTGCGTCTACAGGATTGTAAAATTTTTAGATTTAATTCTATCGTCGATCATTTGAGAGCTGAATGCGGCGAGCGAAACGCTGCTCGTAAATCGCTATAAAGTCATACGCATTACGCAATTTCATTTGCAGGTTTGCTAGGTTTAATTTTTTATTTCTCGTAAAAAATTATCTTTCTAGTCTTGTAAAATATTATCATTGAAAACATTGATTCCAATTGCATTGTCAATAATGTAAATTTTAAATAATTTATTGCGACAGAAACGCCGAACACTAGAACATACTTTATTCTGAATATATAATGTAACATGTCCGATGTCATTAGTAGAGTCTGAATATTGGTGATAATGATGTTGGAAAACGCTCGTAGTTAATGGAACCAAGTGGAAAAAGAGTCAATTAATATTTCAAACAGCATTTGAAGTTTAGGAGCGCGTTATTAAGGTAGACGCAAGCAGCGCACAGCTCGGCATTAGGTTTGGTGGAATTTTTTGGGAAATTTGAGCATAAAATCGAAATATTTGACGCAACGATTATTTGCAGTACATGTGGGTGATGCCATCAAGCAGCGCGCGCTGCGCACAGCTGCCGCGGGCAGCGGACAAGGTGCCCTATTACGCAGCCCTCAAGAAGTTCCGCGACTACCTGAACGGCACAATCTCGCACCTCGACGAATCGGATATCGTGTTCGCTGACTCGAAGCTGAAGAAGCGCGAGCAGGATGCTCTCGAGGACAAGAAACCCATTTTCGCCGACGACCTCTGCGAGGGCGAGGGCAGATACGTCGACGGTTAGTTAGCTTGTTTTACTTAGTTTAACCCATAACCGCGCGTATGCTTTTTTTCAAAATTTCTATTTCGATCGCTCTTCGAGTGGGACTAATGAAAGTCGAATTCATCCCAGCAGGAATGATAATCAAGCAGGAGCCCGGTCTGATCCCTGGCAAGAAGAAGCGCGGCCGACCGAAGAAGATCAAGAATCCCGAGGAGGCCCCGGCACCCGACCCGGAGAAAATGGACGCGAACGGCGAGGTGATCAAGAAGCGCCGAGGTCGGCCGAAGAAAATCCACCAGCAACAGAAGCAAGCCGAGCGGGAGGCCAAGGAGCGCGAGCACCAGGCCCAGCAGGCCCAGCACCACCAGCACCACCTCCAGCAGCAGCATCACCAGCAGCACCACCCCCACCAGATGGCCGCTCACATGAGCGACGGCTACGGCCAGCTGCCCAACTGCTTCTCACCGCCGATGATGTCGCCGCCCAAGCCCTTCTCCCACATGGCGCCCTATCCCCAGCCGGGCTTATCCGACCCTCAGAGCTACTACGGGCAGAGCCTCGCCGACAGCCCCTACAGCAAGCAGAGCCCGGTGCACCTCCAGCACTACAGTCAGAGTCCCAAGTCCATGTCGCTTTCCTTCAGCCACTCGGATCTCTCCTCCGAGATCAACACGGCCATCTCCTCGGAGAACAACCTCGGCGAGCCCTCGCCGCTCACCTCGCCCGCTGGCATGGACCATCCCGACTTTGACGGCGCCTCCATGCAGCACCAGTCCCAGCAGCAGCAGCAGCAGCAGCAGCAACAACAGCAGCAGGCCTCCTACAACCCGGCCGGGGATCACGGCAGCCCCGCCGGCACGCCCGGCTACCCCAACTACATGGGCTACCACGAGCAGCAGCAGGACCAGCAGCAGCACGCGCCCACGCCTATGAGCCAGACCACCGACGAGCACTCGCACCACTCTCATCCCACGCCACCGCACAATCACCCGCACACGCCCACGCACTCCATGTCGCCACATCCCCACGAGCAATACGGTAAGTCGCCTGTAGACCAGTGTCAAGTTCTCGTGTTTCGCGCGACTTTTCATTACACCTTCGTCGTTGCAGGCATGAAGCGCTCGACGGGCCAGGACGTCGCCTCCAAGAGTCTGAGCGACCTCGAGTCCCTGGTCGACCAGATCCCCAGCATAGCCGAGAGCGGAGGCCAACGGCTCGCGCAGCAGCAGCACATGTCCGAGGACTCGCTGGCAGAGAAGCTCGAGCAGCACCAGACCTACCTGTCCTCCTACGGTCCGGGCGGCCCAGGCAATCCCAATTACAGTCCACCGCTCTCGAGCTCCCAGTACGCCGACAGCTACAACAATCCGATCTACAGCATGTCCAGCCGCTCGCAGCAGGAGTCCCAGCAGCAGCAGAACTCCCACAGCAAGTCCTACACGGTCGAGAATCTTGCCTCGAGCAACTACACGCCGAGCCACGGCCAGCACTACGCCAACATCCTGCAGCCGGGTCCGCACTATCCGGTCCCCATGTCCGCGGCCGCCGCGGTCGCGAACAACGGCTACCTCTTCGGCGGCCTTGACTCCTCCCTCATGCAGCAGCAGCAACAGCAGCAGCAACAGCAGCAACAGCAGCAGCGCTACGGCATGGCCTCGCATCAGCAACATCATCCGTCCCTGCACGGCCACCATCCTATGAGCCAGCCGCCTTACCCCTACCAGAGCGCCTCCTACCAGAGCTCCTTCGACGCTTACTCGAACGCGGCCTCGCCGTCCAATCCGAGCTACGGACAAGGCTACGCCAGCGGCGGCCAGCCGAGTCCCGGCGGCTCCTCGACACCACCGGCTGCTTACCACCACCTCTCGGCTGGCAGCAGGCCACCGCCCGTCGACCTCGCCTACGACGGCGTATGATAGTCACCGGGGGAGCCCGCCCAGGAACGCTTCTCCACCGCCGCTGAGCGTCTGCTTGATCACGACGACGAGGCCGTCGGTTAGGACACATCACGCTAAGATAACTCTCTTATCTCTGTCTGTCTATGTGTAAGCGCGCGCTGGGCTGCTTTCTTTTTCTACGAGCGAGCGAGTCTCCTGGGACGAGAGACTGACTGTGTACTGTGCAATCCGGAAGATTCGCTCCGGCCCTTGGTGCAATATATGCAAACTTTGCGAGAATGTACTTGAGAGAGAGAGAGAGAGAGAGAGAGAGAGAGAGGAGAGAGAGAGAGAGAGAGAGAGAGAGAGAGAGAGACACGGTCCCGGGCTCGCCGTCGTAAACGTGCAATACACCTCCTCTCGGAGAAAACCGTTGTTTCTTCTTTACTTATATGTAGTATGCGAGTGTGTGTGAGTGCGTATACATAAATTTTAAGGCTGCGAGGAGACGATAGAAAAAGCTGCTTTCGTCGATTGTTTCCGTTGTTTCTCATTGTCGATAATCGACTTCTACTATAATGTCTATTACTTTCTTGTTTTATTTTTCTGCGATTGTTACGTTGAGTATTATACAGATTCAATTTTATATATCAGCGAGAAATTCATTTCACAAACAAACCAAGGCGCGCAATGTGCTGCTTATCTCGAATCGCATGCAAATGGACGAAAAAATTGCAAACAGGGCATTCGAGTCTCGAGTAAGTGTCATCGTTCTCTGCATCACCAATACCCGTAACCACCCTTCCCACCCCCCCCCCCTTATCCCCTCACGACACCTTTACAAAGTCATTCTTATTTATCGTTATATCAAACATACGCGCAGTTGTGATCGGTACTTGCAAGTATCGAATGTATTGTGTTGACGCCGTATAATATATTAATTATAAATCGCGTTATATACATATTATATATAGAGAAACGTTACGTTTTATACGCCCTTCGATTATATTCTATAACATAAATTGTGCGACGAACACGATATTTAGGAGCAATGGGACTGTGGGCGCCTCCTCGTCAGCGAGCCCGATAAAAAAATAACGACGACGGCGATGATAATTATCACACTCCTCGTTTCGCTGTGTAACGCTGTAACGCTGCAAAGTGACGCATCAGCGACATTATACATAAATATAAATATATATATAGATATATATATTATACATATATAAATATAAAAAGTATATATATAAATATTATAAAAAATTATTGATTAACTCGACGGAGAATTTAGCTAGCTCAAACTCGGGAGTGACGCTGTACACGAGTTTTAAGAGAAACAAAAAAAATTAAAGTGAAAAACGAAAACACCGAGTAACGTCGGCTGCAGGATGAGTCGTGGTATTTAAGAGGAAAAAATGATTGCACAGGGTATAGAAAAAAAGAAGTCGTTGATATACATAATAACTGATGTCTTTATACATATTATATATTATATATATGAAGTATGCATTAAATACATGTTTCTTTCTGTTCTATCGGCCTCAAGCAAACTCATTGAATGATAAAACAAGACAAGCAACCACTAATAAAGCCAAAAAAGGTTCTTAGACGTTTTTCAGAGTCGATTCCAAGATCCGATGCAGGCATTACCGATATAGATGTTATCAATGTTAAGTACTCATCCATAGCTCAAAAAACGAAAAAAAAATGAAAGAATGAGATAGAAGGAATAACGCCCCACAAAGTCGGGAAAGAAGAAAAGCCGTAAGCTAAAGACGAACAGCAAAGCCGTTGCGCGTTTTTACTGTAAATTAATAAAGAATAAACATATTCGAATAAGAAATGTGCGCAAGCGCCTATCTGTAGAGACTCGGCGCGACTCTTTGGCGCGAGAATTCAAAATAAAAAAAAGGCGCACTACCGTTATGAAGTATGAAATCACATAAACATGAGAACACTCACATTGCTGTTTATTGTACCGAGTTAAATTCGAGAATTAAACATATAAGAGAGCTTGGGCCAGTGGCTCCTAACATATTTTTTAATTGCTTCAAGACCTCCAATTGTTCTATACCTACCTTAACAATTAACACTTCTAAGTATGTATAAAAATAAAGATAAACACGTAAATGAATAAACGAAAACAAAAACCATGTAAACGATACAAGCGAGCAGCTCGATCGTCGGGAAAAGTGTTTTTTGTGTAAAAAAAATGTAATGGATTTAGCAAAATAACGGATTATTATACTATAAAACCGACGATGATGACAACGACAGCGCGCATATTGTCTCGCGCCGTAGTGGAAGTGCTTTTACAAAGTAATCCCATCGACACTTCACAGATACGCGTCTCTCCTTTGTTTCTACTATATACTGTTTTCCGTTGTTTATGTCGAGAGGAATTTTTTTATATATAACATAATGAATGAAACGAAGAATCTGGAAACAAGTGTTGTGCATCTTAAATAAACAGGAAAATAATGAATCCACGAAAAAAATTGTGTCTCAAATTAGATTATTTCTCGTCTCTTCACTCTCGATCGCCCATTGAGCCTCGCAAAAAGACTCGTCCATTGGGGTTCGGGTGCTATACATCTTGGGAAGAAATAAAAACAGAAATTTAAACACCACATGCACACCGACGAGCGTATGTAAAATCCGACATTCGTGCAGGAAAGATAAAAATGAAAAAGTTCCTATTGTAACAGATCGCTGTGTCCGATTTCGTTGTTCCGATATCCTTGCCCTTGTTCGCGTCGTCGATCCCTCATGTATCTCCATAAGCGCTGTTCTTAAACGAGCATTTTCAATTCTGTATAGTTGTGTAAGAGAGAATATATTATTATGTGCGCGCGTTTTTTCATATGATAATAAAATAACTTCGTGTACGGTACTGAGAAAACAAAAATGTCTCGCGCGTCGGTGTTTTCTCGAATTGAGAGGGTTGTCTCTTCTTTCTTTCGAAATTGCCGCGGTTCGCTGCTTTTCTATTTTGTGATACTGCTGTGTACATATTTCGACGTGACGAATTTTTCGCTGTGAGGGAAAATCGCTCTTTTTTAAGGGAAAACAAAAATCGAAGGACGTTTCTTTTCACTCTCGATGCGTGCGCTCACACACGTACACTCGTACACACACACACACACACACGTACACACACGCACACACACACACGCATACGCATAGGTCTAAGTCTAATGATTTTCGTTTTTGCGTCGACATACGAGGTGAAGAGAAGAAATTTTTATGACGAACGTAAGATGTGTATAGTTTTATTGTATACTTGGTATGTATAAATATAAGAGCGACATTAGAGAGAGATCGAGGAAAAAGGGAAGAGAGCTGAGCGAAAAGCGGAGGTCAAGCGTGGCGAGTTTGCTGATATATGGCAAATGTTACTTAATGTACATTGTTTATACATAAAGACAAAACAAATTCGGATTATGCTAAGCTCCACTATGAATGTGTGATGTCCGTGTTAAAGAAATAAAGCTAAAGAAGCAAAAAAAGTATCGTAAATATAGCAAACATAAAAACAAAAGCGTAAATTGTCGACTCCTTGACTTTTTTTCAGAGAAAGAGAAGCGTAGACATAATCGAAAAAAACACAAACTCTGTCGCGCGTAAGGGCGTGTGTATAAAATCTCTATACCATTATGATTTTTCTCCAGCTGAGGCAAGCTCGACGAACTAAAACATCTCTCTCTTCTTTTTTTTGTCGCGTCCCGAATAAATCTCGTCCCCCAGTGTCCTAAAATATGATTGACGAGCCGGTAATGCGCATATGTCAAAAGAGATACGAGAAATAAAGTAATTCGTCGAAAATGCTAAAAAACTGTGCTTTGTATTTCCAAAAACACCACTTTCTCGATTTTTCTTCTTCTACTACTACTACTACTTCTTCTTCTTCACTCCATCACGATGTTATAGTGAACCTATCGCACGCACCTCTTAAATATAGGTAGTTTCATTTCATTCTATATAGGCACTGAGAAAAATTTCTACGGATTTAACGAGAAGAAAATAAAAAGTGAAGTAAAATAAAAGAATGATACACACAGAGAGACCCGCTACGCGCAAAACATTTTTTGATATAATTAAGAATAATGGTATATTAAGCATTTGCATCATCATTTCGATGGTTAACCAAGTATGTTTCCTTGCATTATTATGATTATTATTGTTGTATGATATAAGCCATGATGTAATATAGATTTTTGAATAATTTTATGAAAATAAATGTCTTTTTAAAAAGAAATGTGCGTCTGTCTTGAAACGACTTGAAGATTATCGTTTGAAAGGTAAAGAAAATCTGAAGATTGAGTTGGCGATGGGCAATATAATATTTGCCAGTGTCCATTTATTCATTTTTCTGTTATTATTATTATATCTACCTATTTTCAAATTTTATAAACTTTATATAATCTCAAGTACTCGATTTTTTTCCATTTTATGATTTAGTAACTTCATTGTACACGCATAAGGAAAAAGAAGTTTTCAATGCATGACTAATTTGTTGAAATGTATTAAAATTAATTTTATGCTATAATAACGCATGACTAAACGAATAAGTAACGTTTTCTACGCATCTTCATACTACGTAAATAATATAAAGTCTTGAAACATGAAAAAAAATTTGATAACGAAAAAAAATGATTACCATTTCGAACTTTATACTTAGAATAACTCTAAATGAAATGATTAAAGATTTGAGCTCATTGCAATTAATAAAGAAAAATGTTCAATTAAAATATAGGGCAAATCAGATTTTAAATCATAACGCACGACGCGCGTGTTTGATTGAGCCACCAAGTAAGGTATAGGGTAAGATAGGATTTGCGAGTTCCTTCATGGCACATATGTTAGATCGCAGGAAAAGAGGCGCGTGAACCATGGATCGGTGAATAGGAAAACTGGCTGTGATAACAGGAGCATCTAGTGGAATCGGCTTAGTAACTAGTTTGGTCCTGGTCCGAAAGATTTTCATACTTAGGGGTAAGTCTTGTCAGAGGACATGAAATAATGGAGGTCAAATTACTAGAAATAAAAGAGTTTCAATTAGCCGTATCTATACAATTTTCTATGGTTTACGATTGTATATTTTAACAAAGCATTCGTTTGCACTATGAACTCTTCTAAGATTCAATCTGCGATTCGTCATTGCAGTTTAATGGACTGTACGTCGCACCAGAAGATTTGCTGGATTCCTTCGTGTTTCATCAACTCAAGTCTCAACTTAACTAATCAGAAAATCATTAGGAGAGACCAGCTTCCTAATTAATCAACTGACATCATTTTTTTCATTTATTATTTTTAGTCACATCCCTCAGAGGGTATTAGCGACTGGTTACATAAAATTTACATATATTTTTCATGTTACAAACGTTTACATAGTAATGCAAAACAATTTCAGTAATTAACAATTATTTTCATTAGAATATTGTTATTACAATGTGTCTTCTGCAATCGATTTCGCCTATGAATTGGATAACTTTTTTGCAGTCGCAGTTTCTGTTGAGGTTACTGGCTAGTTTGCTTTCCAGTTTATGTTCCTTTCTTGCTTTATCATATAGAGGACAGTTTATTAATATATGTTAAGTTGATAATTTGATATTACATTTTTCGCAAATTATGCATTTTCTTTGATTAAAATATGACTGTGTGATTATAGAGTATCCAATTCAAAGCCTTGTTATTATTACTTGGTCACTTCGTTGTTTGTTTAAAGCTGGATTATAGTCAGCTGCGTTTTCCTTAAAATTTTTTAGCGCGCATTGATTATTTGCGACTATTCGAACTTATTTGTCTTTTTAGTTCCTTTGTAACTGTATATGTTGACTGATGAACTGACGTCATTACACAATTAAGTAACTCTGCGTGTCACTACTAAATAAACATGCTTTTTTTATAAATCATTGCAAGTTTGCAAATGTTCTTGTCAATCGTCTATATTCCATGATTGGTACAGAAAAATACCCGTGATTCCATCGCTGCGAATATTGTAATGTTTGTGAGATGAAATATTTTAAAGACTCGTCGGCAACTCGAGATAGTATCGAAAAACTCATCCCCACGCTCTGGAGAATCCATTAGATTATCCCACTTATCAATCACTACACTACCATATAAATGAGAAGAAAATACAGTTTGTGAATTAGTTGTCAGTGAATTATTTACTGTAGTCTTATTAAACTGTCCGGAGTTTCTTCTAAATTTCAACGACGTAAGTTTACTTTTTCCTTCTGCAACGAAATATATCTGTAGTTTCATAAAATAACTTCAGTCCACTTTTAGAAAAATAAACACATTTTAAAGTTTGCACCATTGTAAAATATAGCTTTCATAAAAATGCATTTAGATTTCGGAATGCTTACGTAGATACTCTCTACGATCGCAAAATAGATACTGACGTGTATATATTTTAATGATGCATAGGAAAAGAACTTTAATTTAAGCTAAAAACATTAAAAACGACATCGTTGGTCAAAAAATACATCTATATCAAAAGATTACTAATAAGATGTTAAAAAACACTTGAAAATTGAAGAATTTACTTTTTCTTTAAATGCTTAATTGTTTATATACGGTGTATACGATTCTGAGCCTCAGATAGAAAATAGTTTTGAATAGAAAAGTAATCCACTTAAGTTTTGGTACAGGTTTTATGGAGTAAAATGAGATATCAAATATTTCATTTCGTCTACTCTGAGACTCAGAAACGTACACACAGGCAGATAAAAAACTTCAATAAAAAACGTATCCCAATGGTAATCAATATTTTGAAATGTCAATAACTTAAATTGAAGGTCTGAATGGGTAGTTTAAAATAAAAAAAGTTTTCTTACAATTATTTAAGTATATAATTGCTTAAGCATATAACAACAAAAATATTTTAGAATTCATTAGGGAATGCTCTCAAATTTTTTCAGATTCATCAGGTAAAATTTTTGAAAAGTAAAAAAATCGAAATTTCGAATAACGTCCTTTAAAAATCTGAAAAAATTTGAGAGCATTCTCCAATGAAATTTAAGATATTTTTGTTCTTATGAAAGTCCATATAGTTTTCGAAAAAAACATTTGATAAATAATTAAGATTAACAGAATTCATAGATCTTTTCCTCGAAAACTATGGACTATTATAAAAATTTCATAAAAACAAAAATGTCTTCGAATTCATCAAAAACTGCTCTTAAATTTTTTCAGATTTTTAAAGGACGTTATTCGAAATTTCGAATTTTACTTTTCAAAAAATCAAAAATTGTACCGGATCACTCTAAAAGAATTTCAGAGCATCCTCCAATGAATTTTAAGATATTTTTGTTTTTACAAAATTTTTAAAAAGATCCATAGTTTTAGAGAAAAAAATCTGTGTGCATAAAACCAACAAATTTTCACATACGCCACTTCACACACGCCATTTTATGTAGAAAAAAAATTTTTCGGGCATAATCGACCATAGATTCTTTTGATTCAGACATCGAGGCCACTTTTATAACTGGTCTTTTGTGTATAGAAAAATCTAAAGTGGTCGAACAATCGATTTAAAAAAAATTTTCGAAAAATTGTATTTTTTGTATTATATTCGATTTTTGCATGATAAAATTAAATTTTGGAAAATTTTAGTCTTCACCATTAAAAATAGTAGTCTTTAATATATCAAAAGCTGTGGTTCCAGAATTTTTCCCGTGGAAATTCTTTAGATGGTAACGGCTCAAACTTTGGTGTCAAAATTGGTCCTTCTGGGCGTTAATGAGTTACCAACAGATCGTTTGTTATGTTCAAAATAGTTTAAATCAAAGATCACTTAATGAGGGATGATTATTATATCATGAGAAAATAAGAACATTGCGATCAATAAGTCAAGAGCAAGTAGAAGTCAAGACATTTGATTTGATGATCGCAGGAAGAGCGAATGTAAAAGAATCCATGATAGATAAATAAAAAATAAAGCTATTTCCTTGTACTTTGAAAGCATGAATTTTGTTTCACGAGAATACGCAAAACAAATGGCATGGGCATTCTTAATTAGAAAGTTAGCTAGTATGCTGAAAGCTAGTGAGATGATTTTATAATTAAATTATTTGACTTCAAAAAACGTAAACATGAATGAGTGATAGTAATGAAAAAAGTAAATTTTAAATTGTTATAAAGGATGGATCGGTGGAGAGGTAAGATTGCCGTTGTGACGGGAGCATCTGCTGGAATTGGACTGGCAGTTACTAAAGCTTTGCTTCGCCAGGAGATGATTGTCGTGGGACTCGCTAGGCGAAAGGATAAGATGCTGGTACCAAATTTAATTAATTTGCGACTTCCTCCTAATATTTATTTTTTACAATATTTCTATAATTTTATAGGCTGATATAAAGAATGAAGCAAATCGTCAAAACTTTTACGCTAAAGAGTGTGATGTCTCCAATCCGAAAAGTGTTAAAGATGCTTTCGAGTACATAAAAAATTCATTCAAAACGATTCACGTTCTCGTCAACAATGCAGGCTTGATAAAGATGAAGTCCATTGAGGGTACAATCACTTTTCTACATTTCCTATATATTATTATCTTATAGCAATGCGAAAACATGTAAAAAAGCACTGAAAGTTTAATCTTGTTTTTAGAATGCGCTATAGAAGAATTGCAGCAAATAATTAACGTGAATCTTATGGGAGTGATATATTGTAGCAAAGAGGCAATTAAAATAATGAAGGATAATGCTGACGAAGCCCATATCGTCAACATGAATAGGTATGTAATATACAGTTCAATAATATTATACCGAAAGTGGATCAAGTGTGACTACAACTACTGAGATAAAATTTCATTTGTTAAGCCAAGTATATTCATTCGCCTCTTTGATACTTGCTATAACTTTTTTTACGGAGTACGAAATTTAAAATACACATGGGACCCAATTTATAAAATGGAATAAATCATTTATGCAACACCAACACGGATTGGCGTTAATCATTTTCCCAGAACGTACTCACCCGCGCAAATAGCCACGTCTTTAGTAAAAAATGTTCTTACTTTTCAGCATTGCTGGATTGAAAGTAGCTGAACAACGCTGGTTTGCAGGCACTGGCAGTAGATGCAATGTTTATTCACCCTCAAAATTCGCAGTGACAGCACTTTCGGAAACTTTGATAAATGAGTTGAGGGGTCATGGAATACGCGTGACGGTAAGTTTCACTGTCTTTCAAAGTCTATTAATTGAAAATAAAACTATCTACTTATATGTGTTGATTTAATTGTACGAATGGATCTAGAATTTGAGCCCAGGATTGGTACTCACAGACATTTTCCAAGGGTCATCCTTCGATTCGGAATTAGCGAAAGGAGCCTATATCACAGCAGAGGATGTGGCAGATTCAGTCGTATATGTTCTGCAAACACCCCCACGCGTTCAAATAACTCAACTAACTATAAAACCATTCCTAGAAAAATTTTAAATAGTTCAAGTTTTTCTAACTTAATTTCTAATTTTACAAATATATTATTTATTGTTTAGTTAACTTGTTGTCGTTGTTGTTATTGTTGTTGTTGTTGTTGTTATTATTATTATTATTGTTCTGAATTACATGCTATTTTTGATTCACATCATTCTAATGACATAGCATACTTTGTCACGATTCCATTTTGATACTCGATAACAATGATAAGCGATAACGATGTATTAAAATTATGTTACAGGCAGTAATATAAAACAATATATTCTGATAAATATTTCTGATTACTATTCTACTATACTTTTAAAGTAACATAGTAAATAAATTACTTAAAACATCATTCATGTACTTTATATTTATCAGGTGGATGAACTAATTTATTTATTTTGATACTTTAAAAATGTCAATTTAATTTATATGGTTTTATCTAAATTATACATAGCATATTTATATTAATGCGTTTAGATTTTAAGCTTTTTATTATTATTTTCACTATCGCTTAGAAATAATAAATTGCATACATATAATAGTTGTTGAATTCCCTTCATTGTAAATTACTTAAATCACATTCATCTTTGTATAAATTAGTGATGAAATGGAAAGATAAGAATATAGTTTTAAACAAAGTCCTTCTGTGCAGTCCGAGCTTTCTGCTAAAGTTAAATGCGCTTCAAAGTAAAAAAATCTTTATAATTTAAAACGTTTGATATAATGAAAAAAATTATCCACAAATTATCGTGTACGCTTCCGTAGTGAGGCACTGGAAAATGCACAAACAAAGCAAGAGATAGGCACAGGTTCCATAACAAGTTCTAGTCACTCTGCGCGCGCGGTAAAGCAGCGGAGATTACTTACATCACTGTTATTCTGCTAAACAGAATATCATCGCTCGCATAGTCGTGCAGTATTGTTTGAACAGTCGATCTACCAGGTCTATGCGCACAAGCAGCTTTTTGCTTTGCTAGCAAAGGAAACTATACAAGCTTCATTCTGTTGAGATGGAACGATGGAGAGGAAAGGTTGCTGTTGTTACGGGGGCGTCTGCTGGAATTGGACTGGCTATATGCAAATCTTTGGTTCAAGAAGGCTTGCTTGTCGTTGGTCTGGCAAGAAGGAAAGCGCACATGGAGGTAGATTAATTTCTGACTTTTTATCAGAAACATAAAAATTGATCACTCGATTTTGTTGCGTAGGATGCAATGAAAAATGCCAGTGGTCCAGGTCAATTTCACGCCAGGGAATGTGACATTACAAAGGAAGAAAGCGTGATAGAAGCTTTAAACTGGGCGAAAACTACATTGGGAGCGATTAATATATTGATCAACAATGCTGGAGCAATTAAACACCAAAAAATAGAAGGTGCTTTTCTAAAGCTTATAAAGCAAATACATTTCTAATAAATCGCCATTATTTATGTTTAGACTCATCCACTGCAGAACTTGAACACATTATAAAAGTTAACGTATTGGGCCTTTTGTACTGTTCAAAAGAGGCTATGAAACTAATGAAAGAAAACAATCAGGAAGCTCATATTATCAATGTTAACAGGTCGTATTTATATATAACATTTCTTATTCTGTATGCTAAAAAATTTTATACGTATTACTTAAATAACTTACTGCATTTATAGTGTACTTGGTCATTATGTACCTTCACCACAGATGATTACAGTTAATGTATACCCGGCCACAAAATTTGCCGTTACAGCTCTGTCTGAAACTTTTAAAAATGAACTAATTGGATCGAAAATACGTGTTACGGTAAGAATAATAAATTGCTTTATACTCTTTTCAAATCGCCTTGACTTGCTATTCGCGTACTAAATAACGTTTCGCCGTAGAATGAGTCATAATTGCAGTTCATTCCTTGTCACAGATAATGTTCCGTAGACTTATCTATCATACCTACCTCGTTAATGCGTTCTAAAAATCAAGTATTTTTTCTAAAAATATAGACTTCTACTATTAAAATTCGTCGTTCTTTTATTTTAGAATGTGAGCCCTGGGTTAGTAAAAACTAACATGTTGGACACAGCAATAAATAAATTTCCAGCATTTTCGAAAATGCGAGCATTAGAACCAGAAGATATAGCTTTTTCTATTATCCACGCACTCCAAGTACCGCCTCACGTAGAAATCAATGAAATTACAATACAGGCGAAACAATAATCCTCAACTCAATACAATGATGATATATTCTTTTACTAAAACAACCTATAAGATTTCTTATTTTCTATTACAATTAATGTTTAATATATACTATAAAATCTGTCAAAATATATTTTGATACAGATAATGCTAATGAATTAATATTAATATTTCCAGCATTAACTCACAAATATATATACATTTTTCAAATCTTCCAATTGTAAGTTTAACTTTGGTAGAATCCTTTTTCAAAGCAAGTAGTATGAATTTTTTTATATTTTAAAGCAAATAAAGCGATCACTATTTCGTTTTGGTAAATACTGAAGTCGCTTTACTTTGCTTGTAGTCCCTTATAAGATCAATTGTTGTAATTATTAAATCAGTCAACTGTTTTTTCCCAGAATGAACTTTAAATATTCCTTTTGAGTTGCATTAATGACTTGATGCAAATTACCTCTTTAACTGCAAAAGTTTTGTTTTGAATCATGAACAGTAATATACGATGTACGATTCATGTAATAGTGATATATCCTCTACAAGTATGATTAATAATAAAAAAATTTTTTTTTATAATCTCTTAAGCCTATAAATACTATATATATACTATAGTAAACGTATAATACGTATATTATGCACAACAGCTTTAAAAAATTGCTATTACATGGAAATTAAAGTCTAATTTTGTAATAATACAATATTACGATAATAGAATATTAAGCTGCTCATAAAATTATAATTTTTGTGTAGCTTTAATTTTGATTTTAGCAGATTTTAATCTTTATGCTAAGGTATATAATAAATTAATATATTTGAATACATAAATTTTTTCATTGTCTTCATTTTTTTACGCTATTTTTATCGACTTGTTCTTTGTTTAAAACCACAAAACCACCGGATGACGATGCCACGCTATACACTATTTTAATCTTCAATCATAGTATACGCGTAAGCAATTGATTCGCAAACAGCGAGATCGACAGTGCATTTCGACTCGAGCCATAATTATATGCGATTTGAGGCATTCTTTATTTTTACTCCCTAGGTGCATAATCTACTATTATCCTTCGTCTTGACATAGCATGTCTAAGTGTTAATAGAAGGAATAAGGAAATAAAATAGTAAGGTAGCCTTGTAACAGTACGTAAATAATACATGATATTTTATGATTGTATAACTGAAAAAATAAAGAAAAGAAATATTTTCTCATCACTAACTGATTAGCAAAATCTGAGAAAAAAATTATTATAAATGTATATTTAAAATGTTAAAAAACAAAGCAAAAAAACCAATAACGATTCCATTTTATCTTCTACAGATTACAAGTCTAATTAATTAGTCAATAATAAAACTACTGGTAATGTGAAATCTTAGTAGAGCTTCAAAATCACTTGGATGTAATGTTATTAAAGTGTTTCATTAAATATTTTCTGAAGAAGTATTTTCGTGAGTCGCTTTTGAAATTAAAAAACTCAGAAGCTGCACAAGAGAATATGAAGGTGCAGTGTAAGTTAGCGTTAGCATCACTGCTGTTACTTGGTTGCCTACTATCTGGCGCAAATGGTTTACGGATTCTTGGTATTTTTCCACTGAAAGGCCAGAGTCATCATGTTGTATGTGAACAACTAAACATATAAGGGACACCATGTCGATGTCTAATTATCGTGATCATAGCTTACAAGGTACTTTAGCAGGTCTGAGCAACAATATTACTTATAACATGGCTATGACGCTTCAGACTCTTAACGTCAAAACTACTCTCGAGAATGTTGATCAATCCTTAACGAGCTACTGGAAAAGACATATACGACCCATATGATAATCGAGGTTCTTTTTACAATTTATAATTGAAGTATTTAGAAAGAAGAACTTATAAATTACGGGAAACGTATTATTCTAGGAATTCATAGCTAATTGTTATCTAGCCTCGAGGTCGTCATCTAAACATCCCAATGGTAGGAGTAATAACAACTCCTTTGATAGACTGGTATGATAATGCCATGGGAAATCTATTTAACACTGTTGTGACGCCTGGACTAGGATCCAACTTCCAAACGCCAATGAATTTCTGGTCACATGCTGTATTATAACGGACATCTTAGGGCTCAATTTACAGTTTGAGCTAAAAATCCTGTCGCGTCTCAGTATCGAACCATATTTTATTTATTTAATTTTATTTTTATCATCTTGTCAAATAGGAAGTATAAAAATGGTTAGATGAAAGTCAAGATGGATGTATTTACATTTCGTTTGGATTGATGGTTAGCCTCGAGACTTTTCATCTATTTTTATTTAACAGCAGCTAATGTATAAATAAACAAAATTAAATCAACAATTAGTTTTAATAACGCAAAGTTTATTATTTAAATTAAATCTGACAAAGTTACATATCATGTCATATCTACAGAAAAAGTACAAAGGTATAAGTCATAAGTTGTCAGCACAATACAATAACCTTGCTATGAATGACTCGTTTTCTCTTGTGAATCTTCTCTCCGACAAAGGGTACATCGGTATATTCGAGTGTGCTGGATTTGAATTTCGTGCAAAGACACACAGACAAACACACGCGCACATCCACACACACACGCACACGCACGCTCACACACGCACACGCACATATCTCATTGATTTCATCGTATACCTCATTTGGAGTTGTCTCGGAGAGGAAGTAAATAATCGATCAAGGAAGATTGAATAGGGGCTGAATAAATTTTTGGCGATGTGGATGTATGTATTTATAAGTTCACCTGTTCATTTAGAAGGAGGATTTAAAGGAGGGTGAAAGATTAAGATACAAAAATAAATCACAAATCGCCGAAAGCAGCCACGACAGAAGGCACGACAAATTGCTAC
The DNA here is from genome assembly GCA_018906965.1 of Philotrypesis tridentata. NCBI lineage: Eukaryota > Metazoa > Arthropoda > Insecta > Hymenoptera > Pteromalidae > Philotrypesis > Philotrypesis tridentata. The sequence goes on along the minus strand of JACCIB010000011.1, from coordinate 5,930,666 downwards.
GCAAAAGCGGATGCTCTTTTCTCATTACAACTCGTTTCTCGGTCCCTCGATAGAAAGGTTGACTTCAATAACTTCTCTAATGATTCGTAAAAAGATCAAATCAGTGATCTGATCGTTAGATGCGATTTTACATTGTCGGAGGTAAATTAACAGTTCCTCGGTACACAGTACATTGATTCTCGCTCTTTTACTTTCGAGATAGTTTTTCTTTTTCTACATATTCTATGCTTTTTTTGTTTTAGACATGGAAAAAGGTATAGATGTTTATATCATTTAACATATTATTGAAAACAGTTCAGCAAGTATTCAAATGATTTTTTGTAAAACGAAAAAAAACAATGATTTAACGTAACAAAAAACATAATTTTCACAAATGATGTAACATACATAAGAGAGATTTCTAAAAAGTTTTACGTATTATGTTCATAATGATCTTTTTCATTACATAACGGATTATAGAAATATTTATAATTGCTTTAATAATTACGTATGATATCTCGCACTTATCTTCTTATTTTTCTTTGCGGCTTTGTACTTTTCTTTCTTTAGTACCTTGCTTAATGTTCTCTAACCTTATCGTGCCAAAGTCGCTAAAGACCTTGCGTGCGAGAACATGGTAAGTAAATTAGCTTATAATTTTTTTTGCATTTTTCCATTTTTTTCAATTATCTGTTCATCGATTCTCTTATACGTGTAGATATGAGTGGTCATGAATGTTTACATTTTTATACTGTTATGTATCTACGTGTACAACACTTTCTATATAAATATAAATAATTTGGCGTAAACCTTCTATTTGGAAGTTGAACAAATTAACATCTACAAACTAATCAAATTCAAAGGATCTACTACAGCTATATAATTTTATATCTGTAAGGTACGCGTAAAGCATTCAGTCATCTCGACAAACCAATTCCACTTTATTAACGTGAATTATTTAAAAATAATAACTTTATGTTATTTCAAAACGATATACATTTCTGCAAATAAAATTATTTTGTCTTCTTTCTTCTTCTTGATATCTTAAATAAAAATTTTAATCTCATTAATACGAATTAAGTTCGTCTGTTACTCTGCTAGTAGATTTATTCCATGTATTTGGCTTAACTATAATATTATTATTTGTTAACCATATTACAACGCTATAATACCTCTTTTTATTTGAACTGCGTACCAGCAAACTGCAGAAAGTTTACTTGATATTGCAAAGTATTATAAACAAGAAATAAAGACTTGACTTAGGAAAACAAATGTTCAATTGATATACTCCTCGTAATAGGCTTCCTTCTTTTACGGAAAACAATACAGCTACACTGTACATAAGTAGGTATTTTCTAATCATCGCTTTAACCAAACGTTTCTTAAGCCTAAGCGCTAACGTATTTACATGCGTAATAAATTGATCGATTAATTATTTAATAATTAATAACGATTAAAAATAACGTAGCATGCGTAAGACACAAAAGGGATTTTTAATAAACGTACGTACAAATCGCCGTTATTTAGACCAAGCTCTTTAAAACAAGAGTGTTTGTTTAACCTTGTTATGCAAATTTTTAACACTTTTTTCGATAAAGCAGTCTTAAGATTGTCATCACTAAGACGCCAAATTATTTTTGTAGGACAAATACTTGAGTGCTTGAAAAGTCCGACATTAAATAATTTTATTGATTACTAATTTCAGATAGATCATTAGAATATTAATAGCTTCTTTTAAAATTAGTAGTACTAAATTATAATAACTATCTGAAATTAAGAATTTAAAATTACTTTTCTATTTTTAATTCCATACCGTACATTTGTTTACATTTTTATGGATGTTATTAAGTTATAACAAAATAAATCAGCGTGGCTGCTGTAACGCAATTTTTCCAGTCGCGCAATAATCTTTTGCCTTTTTTTTTTTTATTAAAAACCACTTTAGTTGACTAACATCTATTTCTCTTTGTATGAATTGGTCTTGTTTGATCAGAGAGCGAGAGCATTATTTTATTTTCTAAATTTCGCTGTATAAACTCAGTATTTCATTCGATGATGCCTACTTTTTAATACTTTTTTTATTGCATTAACAGTTGTTTCTTGACTTCATACTAATTGATGTCGATTTAAAAATAATCAATAAATAATATACTTGTTGGTTGTTAAAGCAAAGTGAAATGTAAAAGGCTTTTTGCGTTTATCCTTCGTAAATCAACAATTAAAAAAAAAAATAAATTTTAGTAAAAAAATAATTTACAATAATTAGTATAAATTAATTCTGATAACTTATTTGATGAACAAATTATATATTTAACTTATTACCCTGTATGCAAATTATTTAACATTTTCATCAACAGTTTAACAAAATTTTTGACAGTAAACTTTTTTGTTTTTTTTCGTAACATACCACAATGGCTTGTACTATGCAAAGTCGACTTAAGAAATTCAATAGCGGTTGTAAACAATTTTTTTATAAAATTTTGAGAAATTTTCTTGCTAGAAATTCGTGTAAAAAGATGCATCATCCTTAAGGAAAGCGAAAACGAATTTCTTTAAAAAGTTACGGTGGATCACAATGAATTGGCGCTTCGCGAGCACCAAAATTGTTAAATCCAGCAGGGTATCATAGGCTACAACTTTTTGTTCGCTCATTTTCTTCATTTCCCATTAGTCACATATTTATAAATTCGAGTTAATCATAAAGATTTGTGAGGAAAGAAAAAAATAAAGGTTTTCAAGAAACGATGGTTAGATTTCTGAAGAAAAGGATAGTGCATTAGACCGGTGGTAATGCCCAGAGTGTCGCTGTCTTATCAGCGGAGGTACTTAAGAACGAGAACTCCGTTGGATGCCAGCGACCTGATATGACCTTATCTTGATGCTGAGCGACGACAACACTGGGTAGAGGCATCGTCAAGTCCCCTAGAATCCAGAAGTCAGGAATTTCAATGAAATTTACTCAACGCATAACTTGTTACAGATTAGTAAATTTAAAAAGTGCATGGCCAACCTTGCAGATCTGTGAGTACGAGTTTGTTATCGTAGCCACCGGTGAGAAGATAGTAAGCAGAGGGTGAAAATCGGATGCTTCGTATATCGGCAGCGTGGGGTTTGAAGCACTGCACTGTTCTGCCGCCACGAATGTCGAATAGGACGCAGCTGCTGTCCTCGTGACCAGACACGAGTAGCCGCCCCGATGGATCAACGCAGAGTGCCGCCACTGGACTGCCAACCTTTAATTCGCAATACCCACATGAATTGCACCGAGAACTAGCGGGCGCGAGTCAGTGTGAAGCGCAGAGAAACTTACTCTACTGCCAGGCACCGTGGCCGGTGTGATCATGTTGACGCATCCGCGCGTTCTCAAATCCCAGAATCGCACCGTCTTGTCTTGGGAGCCGCTGACGAACATGGCGCCGCCCCAATTGTAAAGGGTAAGCACGTGGCCGCTGTGACCGCTTAGAGCCTGGAAGGGTGTGCCCGTGGCGCAATCGGTAACGTAAATCTTGCAATCGCCGGCCCCGCCACTGATCAGAAGGCTAGATTTGTTGGATGTGTCCTCGAGGAAGCACAGATCGCGCACTGTACCGTCGTGCATCGTTAGCTCAACCTCTTGACCTGTGCTCCAAAAAAAAAAAAAAAAAATTACCAGATTTACAAGCGCATTCCAAGCACACTTTTTTCTATACATAGAAATTAGTCCCAAGCCTTCACCTTCGAGATTAGAGTTGTCGGCATTGAACCGCATGAGTTTGACAGTTTTGTCGTTGCTTCCGGTAGCCATAAGTTGACCGTCCGGCGTCCAGGCCAAGCAGTATATCGAACCCTTGTGATGCTTCGTTCTCTTGAAGAGAACCGTCGGCTGATACGTCTGATGGTCTTCCCTGCGATGAAAATTTAAACGTCGCTCATTAAATTGGCTCCAAGAGTTTGAAAGTAAGAAAAAAAAAATTAATCAACAAAGTCCACTACTATAGAAATCAAAGTTTTTTTCACCTTGCAGTGAAAGCCTTGTAGCTTGCATTTGAAATAAAAAAGAATGGGTTTAATGTTTTATGTGCAATATATGAGTAAAATTAGTTTAAAAAGTCAGAATTTATGGATAATACTTGTAATTTACTTCACGATAATACATTAACGGTTGCATATGCAGTTATAGTTTAGTTTGTATACTAAATAATAAACGTCCAATACATCTATAAAATCTTAAAGTTTATGATCAGCCTAAGTCCGCCCATTAGACTGCAGTAGCAAAAATCTACTGCATTAATGCAGGCTATTTTCCAGTGATAGAGTAGAGAATGTAGAAAGCCGCGCAAGGAGTGTAGCTGGAGATAACTAGAACTTGCACAAAAAATAATCAATAAAATCAACTTTCGCTTTTACTAATTTTGCTGAAAATGCCGAGGAACAGTCATACCGCACTTGCGTTACGCCAAACCAATTTCCCAACACAATGAAGAACCGGTAAGTAGAGCTCTCTATATAATTAAGGCTTGGATATGTGCAAACAGCTGCAAAACAGGTATATAGAGGGATACGCGAGGGACAGCTAAATTTTGACCGAGCGAGAAAGAGGAAAAATTTTCGCTTCAATGGCTTTGCGCCTACAATACAGTCTATTCTTCCAACTGTTTTTTCTTGCCGAGAGCTGCGCAGATGCTCTGCTCGAGTACTCACACTTTACCCAGTTCCCAGAGCCTATCTAGGCTAAACGTCTGAAATATTGATATTCAACGGGTATTTCGAATTTGAAATTTCACATCGAAATCAAGGCTGATTTTGCAACGTTTGTCTGTCATTTTGAAACCAGAATGAAACACTGGCAATCGTCGTTCTATCTACGTTTTATTGCGACGAGACATGATCATTCGCGTGATATTCGCTGAAAACTACAACAAATTAACTGCTATAGAACTTTCATTCTTAATTGACGAAGGATCCTGCACGGCAAGCCATGGGAAAATGAAGCGAAAGACGAGGGAAGCGACGGCAAAGAGGAAACACGGGCGCGAGCCTGGGTAACAGGTATAGGTATCGCGAAACTTTCTCTCATCGCGCGAGAAGAGAAGAGACTTGCACTGATCTTAATTAACCGTTCTTTTCTCACCGGCATCGCAGCTGAGCTCGCGCTCACGTCTCGCCCCTGCCCCTTTTTTCCCCTAACGATCTGGGACTTTCGTCGTTACTTCATTTACACAACTTTGTTGCATATCTATTGTCTGCAAAAAATACTTTCGTTTTCGGAATGCCGAACGAGAGTTGCCATCGCGCCGTCGACAGAAAGTATCGGCAATTATTAATAACGCTTTCCGTTCCACATACTTATAAGCTCGTGGAAATCGATGAAAGTTCCCGGCGCCGGCCCGCTCTGCTATACATATTTTTGTGAAATTCTCCTCGCACGAGAGTTGAAATTTAAAATGTTCCGACAACTACTCGCTTAGGCGATTTGCCAATGGGGAAACCTATAACATGCCGAGTCTTGCCGTGTCAACGGAGTAATAATTTATATTTCGCCTTCATTACCCATTACGCTCTTCGACGATATCAAGACGCAAGTTCCGCTCGTAAATTGTCATTCGTTATTTCAATAAACACGTATGAGCTATCGCGAAAATTTATTGCGAGCCGGTGATCGTCGAGCGTTTTTCATTCTGCTCGCGGAAGTGGGATATAATACGAGAAAAGAAGGAAAAGTCGTCGGTTAGCTTCAGCGAAGCGGCGAAGGGCTCATTAAAATAACATTTTTCTGAGATACCATTTTTCCTTGGATTGAAACTTGTTTTGTTATCGAGATTCGATATGTCGTCGTATTTTATAATTTCGTACTAATTGGCAGCTAATTTATCAAATCAATATGAGTTATTGCATCATAGAAAATAAAAAAATTATACCGACTAGTTAATAAGATTAGCCAGTGACATCGCACTGTTACAGCAGCTGTAATCTAACTGTGTAAGTATAATCCAAGAAGAATAAAGAAAGGAGCATCAGTCGTCACTATCTATATGCTCATTGCTCATTCATTTTTACTATTCACTTTTTTTTATCCCGACGCGCCTTTTCATAACTCGTAATCTTGCTTTCCGAACTCGAAAAAGGAAAGGATGTAGTAAACGCGACGCCAGGAAGAAGCCCGCGCAGTCGTTACGTTTTCGTGTCGCTCCCGTTTGCCGTTGCTCGCATTGTTCACCTTGCGCGCTCCGTTTACTATGAGGGACTCCGCCGACTGACCATCGCGCTGCAGTACAGCCGGCTGGCTGCTTTACAACGCGCGCCGAGAACGAGGCAGGATGTTGGAAATTTTTTTTCTACGTTTCAGCATTAGTCGCTGGCTGAATGCTTATATGAATTTTTGACTGCCTTCTGAAAGTGTAAGTGAGTTATTATTTTGACTAGCTAAAGTTAACGGTTATCCTACTCGCTGCACCTAAAAGTGCGTAAAGTGCTTTCTTTCCTTTTTCTCGAACACCAAACTCGAATAAACCTTAATTATCCTCCAAACATATGCGATCAATGTTCAGAATTAAAAAAAAAACATTCTCTTTTCCTATAATATGTTGAAATGGAAACTTTCTTAATTTACTCTAGTAATATCCATGAAGACCTTGCTAACTGATCATAACTTCATGACTGGAACCGTGAAATGCGAAAACACCTATCATCAATCTCGACAGTAGACACTTATAAGGAAAAAACAATTGCGACACGCGTTTCAATTTTCATCCTGGCGATAATTGCCAATCTTTCGCCTTGAAACTTTTCCTATTCACAGAGGACGTTGCTTTACCGTTCTTTAAACGAATAATTTTGAGAAATTAATTTATTGAGAAAATTATTGAGTGTACTATTTGATGTTGATGCGATCCATTAAAGTTAACAAAAATTTATTAAAACTTATTGAAAATTTTTAGCCAAATTCAGAAGTAAAAACAAAACTTTAATTTCGCCTTAGCAAATTAACAAAAATATCTTCGTACGCAGGTCATAGCAGGGTGATTCAATTTGTTTTTATTACTACTGAATAGCATTGCGTGCAGTCATCAGCTATCTTCTATGCATATGATACATGTAAATTAGTGATGTTATAGTGTAAACATTTTTCGTAAGCAGCGAAAAGCGTTGTATTCTCTGCATTCCGTGAAGTAAAATAAAAGTTTCATTGTTTGCGCAGCTTTCTCTTTGTCATTTCAAATATTAAAACGATACTTTTTTATATATTCACCCGATGAAAGCTGCGCAATGGAATATTTTCAATTCAAAATGATTTCTTGTCTAATAAATGCTATTGAAACATCAAACAAAAGTTTTCAGATTTTTCGTACCATTTTTCTAAAAGCTATATGCAAATTCAATGTCAAACTTACATTGACAAAATTATCGACAAAATTTTTGTATGCGTATAAATAGTTGAATAATAAAAGTAATAAAAAAAAAAGAAGACAAAGTAGCAGATATGAATTTATTAAGAGAGAAAAGTTAACTCACCGAACATCATGGAGTTTGGGATACGCGCATATTCGCAGGGTTTTAGAATTTGAGCCAACAGCATAGAGCTTTCCATGCGGATGGAATTCCGCACAGCGCACTGCTTGAACATCTTCAAGGGCTGTTACAGCTACAAATTTTGGTCGTCCAGAACCACTGCTGCCATTACTAGTATCCAGATCAGGTCGTGGTTCTTGCTATAAAAAAAATACCACGAAAGATTATAATTTTAATTGGATGTACAATGTAAATATAGATCGCATTTGGGAATTGATTTTGTTCAAAATGTAAATATGGCTGATATGTTTAAAATAAAAAATGTCGTAAAGCACGACCAACATTTCGGTATATACCTATATTATATGCAAGTTGATCTATCTGGCATCATCTTTCCCTTTTTCTTGGCAAAAATTAATAAAGTTTCAGTCTTTATAGGTAAGCACTAACCTAATATCACAACACTTTATCGTTTTGTATGAAGATAGAAGGCAAGTATAATATAATAATATTGTCAGTTCTCTTTATTAGTGAATTACAATAAAAGAGAAATGAATCCTTGAATTCTCAAGCTACACGGAAGCAACTTCCGGAGGATATGGCAGCTAACGCAACGGATGATGAAACCTTGAATAAAAACTATAGAAAGTTGGACATCCTACAGCAGATGAACACAATACGTACAGTGTTTATAACTATTGTAATATGTTTATAGCTACCATAATGTGAAGAGAGAAATTCAACTATACTTGTCACAACTCAAGCTTACATTCTATCAGGTAAAATACAATGTGCTGCATTCTACTAGTACTATCATATTCATCATTCAGATATTTGTACATCCCTCGGATAATTTGATTTACTATCTGAAGCTCTCTTTGTCCTGATTACATTAAAGATAAAGCTAATAATATAGAAAAACATATTGAAGTACGTTTATTTTAAAAATAATTGCAGAAATTTTTAATAAACAAAGAATGATGGATGTTGAGCAGTAAAGTTTTATCGCTCTTGGCAGTCATCATATAAGAGAGAAGAAGAAAAGAACGGCACTCCGGCGCGCTTTTACTTTCAAACTATGCTCGTAGCCCTTTATCCGCATTTCTTACGAAGTTCGTAGATTGATCTAACAAGTGCAGCTCTACACGTATGTATATTGTATATGCTATCAGCATCACCGATCATCTCCGCACCGAGCATCAGCAAGCCAAATGAGATTTAGGCCTTGTTATCTGAGCAGCCCGTGCGAGACGCGTATAATGACGAACATGAGCGGTTAATAACGCATCGTTGTGCTCGCGTTTATAATGCATATGAGCAGGCTCCTGGCTCAGCGTGCATGTGTACTGGCATAACGGTAAAAATGCAGGCTGATGCTGTTTCCGAGATATAGCACAGGAGTCTTGGAAAGACGTTGGGTTGTTTTTTTGCGCATGGAGATTTTAACGGACATGTTTCCGGCAGCCGCATACTCTCTCTCAAAGCTAGTCATTTCTAATGAAGCTATATTGCGCTTTATAGCTCACTTTTGTTTGTCGACTCTTATGAGTGGATACCATCGCGAAAATTCTCTCTCGCTTATTTAGCTGCGTATATTGCGAGTTCGATAGAAAATGCATCTTTCTTGACTACGATATCAGATATAATTAGTTAAAATTTCGGCTGAAAATCATGGTAAATGAATAATAAAAAATGAATAATGTTCATTTGTAAATTCTAAAAATTGTCTCAAAACTTTGAGCGCATTTTCTGAATTTGTGACAAAGTACTCAAACCATGACGTTATTATCAAATGCAGGTTAAAGAATGTAGGGCAACTGAAATGAATTGAAGCAGATGTTGAGCGTCTACCCGGTGTACAGAAATTGACAATTGAACACAGTGAGAAGTAAGAATAAATCTTACACTCACAACTTGCTTTGTCATCAAAAATTGCAATAATCACATCTGTGCACGCAATTTTAGAAAACGAGGAAAAGAAAATAAAAAACTCTAACATTGGTCAATGATTAGAAATGAAACTTTTCTCAAATTAATATAATGTATGCAATGTTCTTGGTTGAATGAACAAGAATTTCTCTCATCGGCTTACAATGAGAACACATATCAGTAATAAGATCGAGAAATTGGTACATTGCGATAAACGTTATATTATGAAATCGTTTAATTACGCCGATAGCATATAGTGATGCAAGGAATAAGTTGGCTTAAAATGACTATAATTGCGAGACACATGCATCTGTAATGGGTAACGTTTAAGTAATGCTTAATTTTGTTTCTTTCCTTCCGTACGTGAAGTATTACGAATCATTGGCTATAATTTTAAAAAAGACCGAGAATCATGCTATTTCGCAAGCATATACTCTTGTAATATAATTATAACGGTCTGGCGAAATTTCTAGTGCAAGTTTCAATTTTCGATGACCCAACGATCAATCGGTTTTACGTGGGCAACATCGTAAAAGACGACAAAGTTTCTTCCATGAAAAAGAAGGCGTAAACGAGAAGGTAAGTCTCTGTTATTAGTAGTAATATTCTGCTGTAATATGCCCGCCCTGTTGTTTACATAATAACGAAAAGTAGTCATACAATACTGCGCAATGCTCAAAGCTTAATAAACTCATGTTTTATCGTAAAAGATGCGCGATTATCCAACAATTTAAAAGAGTTATCTAGTTCTAAAAACTTTATAGCGCATTCAGACGCCTATGCTCAATCCGTAATTGATTTGCCGCTGAAGTGAAACAAAGCACATATCGTCGGATAGGTCGTGCGATAAAAGCCAAAACATACTTTCCTCAATCACAAGGTAGTGTGAAATAACGAAACGATCCATCTTAGAAAGGAAATTGGGAACGATCGTTTTACGAGGAAACTGCTGTACAGCGACGCCAGAGTATTTATGAGTGAGAACGAGGTCGGAAATTCGCAGAGGATCATCCGCAACGAAGATCGCGCTTATTTCTCTCCACGAGATTTTCGACACATCTCCCACGATGGAATATTGCGACAAGTATAATTCATTGGTCATTATCGGCAATTTGTTGCTGCGATTCTCCTTATTTACATGTCAAAAGTTAAATTGTACTCAATTGCAGTAGTCAACTGATTTGGTATTCGATGATGTTGTATTATGCAATAATAACCAAGTGTTCTTGTAATAAGTCTAATTTTTTATTGTACCTCTCCCATGATAATTCAGTTTTCATTGTATTTCTGTTTTATTAATTGATAACGCGTAGAGGATAATTGTGTTCAGTCATAATTTTCTGGTCGCAACATAAACTAACATATACACATATTTTTGCTTTACCACTCGATATCTCCAGGCGGCTTAATTTTATGTAACGCAGGTATTATGGCAACTGTACATAACAATAACCAAATTGCTGTTGCCAGAGTTCACTCGTTAGTGACTGTCCGCGGTAGCAGTAAGATTTTTTATTAGCTTCAAAAATAACAGGAGAGACATTCTAGTTGGCGAGTAACCGACAACGCATTAAAATTATCGGAACGAATCGCTCGATACGATGCGCTCATTTACTAGATTTCCACGAAATGATGCTTTCTTCCTGCAGCAATCAGCACCAAAACACCCGCAAAGCTCGTTTTATAGCCGAAAAAGGAAATTCGCATCGTCACGAAAAAATTCAGTCTCCCAGCAAGTTGTAGTGAAATACATGACAATATATTGCGTAAACTGTCCGACAAATTGCTAACGAGACACCGGGAAATGGTGTAGTTATTGGTGTGCGATTAAAAAAGAACAGAAGAAAGAAGACGCGTTGGGAATGGGTCAAATCGGCAAAAGAAATGTCTTCCACGCGCGATTTCGCGCGTGACATATTGCGAGTACTAGAAACTCGGAGGATCGAGTGCTTCGAAATATAGATTCATCGTATAGTATATAAGTATGTGGAACGCACTATGCCGTGGAGTGTGCCAGTCGAGAGATGCCATTTCACCGTGAATGTGAACGTAACAATTACCGATGCTTGCTCACCGCTTGTCTGATTTTCGCAAAATCGGACGATGACCCGTGACGCGCACTTTTCATTTTCATTTCTTATGTATAACTGTTACGAAAATGCCCGAGTTCCTCGTGGAAAGGCTTTGCTATTGTCCATTGTGCAATACGGCCTGGTCGTTTCGTCGGAATGGAATAAATAAATGTATTATTAGAGTATATCCACACTGCGGAATATGTAAATAAAGCTAATTTGTAAAATTAATAAGTATAAGAGTATTTATCAGGTAGCCAGTGCAAATTATCGAATTAGCCACATAATTCCTTACAATAGCTCCGAATTGTCAGCGAAAAAGTTGGCGCGTAAATCGAAGCGGCAATAACTTTTAAATACGCTCGAGCTACCGCGCGCGATTCGGAGAAAGTAAAAAATTTGAACCGCGTGCGCGCGCGATAGAGAGAGAGACGGAGAATCGTTCGAGCATCGTGATTTCGCGCTCATTTCCAGAAAGCAAGAAAAAAATTCAATCGAATCCCTGTCATTATGCTTTGCGCCTTTCTAAATCGCCTGCTCATTCCCGCCGCTGCGGACACGTCGGCACAATATCGCAGTCCCGATCCCGAAAGTTAACCGAAAACATTAGACCAATTCTTTCGCTATACAAGCTTTAACGCGCGGCTGCATTTTCACTTTTCACGAGTGCAGGATTAATCGCTTCTGGAACGCGTTTATCAAGTGAGAGTTGATGTACACCGCTCGCTTTACATTTTGACAATGTGGATGATCGATGCGCGTTTAAAGGAAATCGGAAATTAGAAAGTTTGCAGCAAGACCGTTATGGCTAAACGCATCGAAAAGAAATCGGCGATATAGATAAATTATAGATCAAATAAAAATACTGCATGGCGCATGTAGCGTATGAATGTGACGCAATTATAATGGTAAGCGAAGAAATGCTTTACGATGAAAGTCAGGTTCTCTCGGACTTGGTAAAACCTGTGCAAATTTTACGTCTCACTCGGACAGCTGTTTTAGTTTCTTGTGTTTTGCGTTGACGCTCTCGACTGTCCAAATACTATATGTTATACACGCCGCCGCTTTTCAAAATAAAAAAAACGTCGAGATACACATGCAGGCGCCGTAAACGGAATGTAAGCGCAATAAATGCGCTCACTTTCTTTAGTTTCTGCGCTGAAATATTGGCAATTTAACTTTCTCCGTAATCATAAGTTAAGAAATCGATCGACTATTAAACATTCTTATCCTCGCGATCTGTCTGCAGAGTATAGTTGGCTCGAGCTGTTTTTATTTGACACAGCGCACCTATTATCGGTAGATCAAAGCGTACATGCGATGAAACTGATCCGAGCAATTATTTACTTGGAAACTTTGAAAGTAAACACGATTTTCTGCAGCGTCGTTTCCGCTTGTCAGAAGGAGTGAGAGAACAAACCATATAGCTCCCCCTTCGCTTTGCAGGTTTCTCGATGATCCTGTGGCCCCTGGGCGGCTTCATACTTTTATCGAAGCCTCGTCCACTCTCGTCCAGGTCTGCCTCGAGCAAATTTTCCATGGATCTTCTCGCGCGATGTCCCTTGCTGATTGGGCCATTGGTCTTGGGACTGGTCCTCACCCTATTGCCATTCATGTCGTTGTACTCCTCCCACTCGCTGACTTCGCTTCTGACGTCCTCCAAGGACCTGGTGCGACCGACCGCGCAGGTGCAGGGTG